>CM059427.1:126537813-126861413 GCA_030390025.1 Squalus acanthias
TGATGGTGGAAACAAAATTAGTTGGTTTACCTTTTGAATAAATTATCGCTCAATAGTCAAGACCAATTATTCACTGATTTTCGCATTGCAACATGTCCTTTTTACACCTGATTGTCTCTGCTGCCCCTAATAGTTTCTGGAATGGATATCTAGTCTTTGTTCTTGACATAGATACATACAAATAACTTAGATAATCATGGCAGTAGAAAAAGGCCACTACATCTGCCTTTAAGAATATCCTTACATTCCATCTCTGTCCCCATGAACCTCTATTTGACAGCTCACACCTCAACAAGTAGACTGTGCCTTAGCGTTGGTGGATATGCTGCTCAGCTCAGGTACGATTGGTTGACATAGGACTATGGAAAATCTAAAGGCCCTTCTTTTGATCATTGCACCAGTAGATAGTCTGAGTATTGAAGAAAACTCACCATGAGATTAAATTATTAGCCCTGACCAGGACTGAACTCTTTGACCCTCAGAGGCACAAGCCCACTCAGATCCCAGATGCTTTGGAAAGAACCCAATCCCAATGGCTTGTAATCGCTGCAACATAATTAATGGACTATCTTACCGTTTGAATTCTTTTCTGTCTCCAGCTTGCATTAGGGCTACAATAGTGTTTGTTACTGAGGTCCCAATATTGGATCCCATGATAATAGGAATTGCAGAACGCACTCCCAGTACTGGAAAAAAGCAAAGATATAAGTTGAGCACTTGCATTCAGTATACTGCAGATGTTATACAATATTACAAATGAGAACACATTTCTTCATTGTATTCCTGATCCATTGGAATGCTTCTGGCAGTATCTGTTGGCATATATTAACTTATATTAACCATGCTTCAGCTGTCTGATGCAGTTATATCTCACAGTATCAAGTCATGTAAGGCCAGAACCAGGTTGGATGTCAGGAGGTGGTTCTTTTCCGAGAATAGTGGACCTGTGGAGCAGGCTGCCGGCTCGTGCGGCTGATGCTGATTTGCTGAATTCCTTCAAGCGAGAGCTGGACCTGTTTCTGGCTGGGGCGGAGATCACATCGTACAAAAGGTAGGCAATGTATAACACTAATCAGGCCAGTGGCGTCCTGGACTAGTTTTAATTACCTAAAGGGCTCGGAGAGGAATTGTCCAGATTTTTTTTCCTGAATTGGCCTGGGGTTTTATCTGGTTTGTCGCCTCTCCCAGGAGATCATATGGTTTTGGGTGGGGAGGGGTGTGTGTATATTGTGATGCGCAAGGCTGGATGGACTAGAGGGTCTTTTCCTGTCCGTATGTATCACCTGTATCTGTTATCAGTGTACAATTCTTTCGCCATCATTTATTTTATTTTTATTAAGAAACCTAAAGGCAGGGCCATGACCCACATCGCAAGAAACCACCAAGAGCTGGAAAGAGAAAAGGGTAGAGTCACCGATCCCACTCTGCAGCGCTGATTGTCCGACTTGCTCTGTCTCTCTCTCTTCAAAAATGAGAAGTCGCACAACACCAGGTTATAGTCCAACAGATTTATTTAATTTTACAAGCTTTCGGAGCTTTTCGCTCCTTCCTCAGGTAGGTTAGCAGTGAGAGAATCTCCCAGAATTCACAATTTAAACACAGACAAAATCTATTCAAATCTTTCCCTACATCAAAGGAAAGATTTGAATAGATTTTGTCTGTGTTTAAATTGTGAATTCTGGGAGATTCTCTCACTGCTAACCTACCTGAGGAAGGAGCGAAAAGCTCCGAAAGCTTGTAAAATTAAATAAATCTGTTGGACTATAACCTGGTGTTGTGCGACTTCTCATTTTTGTCCACCCCAGTCCAACGCCGGCATCTCCACATCATGATCTCTCTCTTCAAACACAGCCCCCTCACTGAGAACTTGGGTTCGGTGAGGATGAGGTAATTCCGGAAGTCGTGGTTGGGTGACAGCAAATTTGGGTTTTAAAAGCCTGTAGATTGTAGGAGGAAGGGAAGAATGAGTGAGGTAAGGAGCTCCACAGTACTGAGGTCCGAGGAAAGAATAGGGTAGAAATTCGTATTGGGCAGTCGCACAAAACGGGCGACGGAGAATCGGCAGCCAGTTTTATACACTGCCCGATTTTCTTATCCATTGAAGTCCAAGACGAACTTATACCCCGATGCATTAGAGCAGATGAGTCACGATTTCAGCACAGTTTGCATTGACACGTTAAAACTAAGGAAGCTATATTCCTCTACAACATGGGATCCTTCAAGGACTCATTCAACCTTTTCTACAGAACCCTTGGTTAAAGTTAGACAAGCAACAAACCTAGGCCTTAGAAATCTTAGATAAGTAAACCTGCACAAATTAATGTGATGGAAACATCTATATTTTCATAAAGTGCCAAGTAAAAGCCCCACCATCTAATCATCACAGGGGGATCTGACAAAGGTTAAGACGTGGTAAGATAATTCAAAAAGAATTTGAACATAATCTTAGAATTTGAAGTCAGCCAGTTAAAGAAAATCCAACAACAACAACCAACAACAACCACCAACAACATCAACTTGCATTTATGTAGTGCCTTTAACATAGAAAAATCCCCCAAGGTGCTTCACAGAGGCATAATCAGACAAAAACTGACACCAAGACAAAGAAGAAGATAATAGGAGGATTGACCAAAAGCTTGGTCGAAGAGATGGGCTTTAACAAGGGGGTTATGATATAGGCAGCAGAGTTTTGGATGAGCTGAACTTTACGGAGGGTGGAGAATGGGAGACCAGCTAGGAGAGCATTGGAATAGTCGAGTCTGGAGGTGACAAAGGCATCAATGGGTTTAGGCAGGGGCAGAGGCAGGTGATGTTATGGAGGTGGAAGTAGGCGGTCTTTGTGCTTGATACGGGGTCAGTAGCTCAGCTCGGGGTCAAACACTCTGGTTTAGTCTCGGGCAATTGCTGGGGAGGGGGGTGGAATCAGTGACAATGATCTGGAATTTATAGTGGAGGCCGAAGACAATGGATTTAGTCTTCCCATTCTTCGCCTCATTATTTTAATGCAGACATGAACCCTTTGTTTTTAATGTGTTATCATCTCTGCTAAAATAGCACACCGAGCAATGTTATCCATCCCCTAAAACCACCAAAGTCATTTCTAGGCCTATTTGGTCTTCTGGTCTCCATTTTCTGCTACCCTTAATGCCTTCAAGCTATTGGTCGGAGAAAACGTTGGAGCAGACATTTTGTCGTGAATCTCCTCTTCGATGACACCATGAAATTCTACTCCAGCAGCATCATGAATGGGGGATCGGGGGTTGTGGGCAGCAACCCCAAATCTTGGAGTCACCAGACGGGAACTGGGAATCACTACAAGGGGCGAGCTACACAAAACATCTGTTTCAGGTCATCTCCGGCAAGTAGATTACAGCATAAAAGAATCATAGAATCCTAGAATAGTACAGCACAGAAGGAGGCCATTCGGCCCATCAAGTCTGCGCTGACTCTTTCAAAGAAACAAGAGTGAGTTCAAAAACAGTTGTGTGTGCAGATATCTCTTTTTCTGATGTTCGCCCAATGGTAGGGTCATCAAAATCACCATTTCATGGTCTAGATACAGTATGATATTTATTAATGATTTTCATGGCTGATAATGATTTAAGATGAGCCAAGATCCCTCTATCTCCCTCCTTATGTTATTACTTCTTGTGCTCTCTTGATCTTCCTGTAGGCAGGGTTGGTTTACTTACATCCTGATGACACCATGCTGACAATGATGGACGTTGATGTACTCGAGCTTTGGACCAGGACAGTGACCAAGATTCCCACCACAAGTCCAGCCACAGGATTAGACAGGATTGCATTGTCTTTAAAAATGTCACCGGCCACCTTGCCTGAAAGAGAGAGACCTCATTGGCACACGCCCAGCAAGATATTCACATACATGTCTGTCATTGTAATGCTGGCTAATCTATATTATCTCTGATGTATTGCCTACTGAACTGGTCTTATTCTCTTTTGGAAAAGAGAAGCATTCAAGGTGACCTAACTCAGAGATGTTGGGATAGAAATTGATATGCGCTACGCCCATTTTTCAGACGTAAATCGGGCCCAACGCTGAAAATTTAGCAGTGGGAAGACCTTTGTCCAATCTGCGGCACCTTCAGCCTGCTGCTAAATTCATCAAGCTCATTATTTAGGCATCCTGGGTAGCCACCTAAAACAGGAACGTATTCGATCCCAATGTTTCTCTGGAGTGGGGGTGGGTGGGGGGGGAGGGAAAGAAGTCATTTTTAAAAACTTTCATCTGCAGCCCATTAAGGGTCCCTGGCTCTTCCAATCAGAGTGACATGGATCCACTCTGATTCCACATCAATTCTTCGTGGCAGGTGGGGGGCCTCTGCAGAGCCTCTATAGGAGCGCCTTGCCCGTTCCCGGGATTTGGGACAGGGCCCATGTCCTCTGCTGGAGGTAGCCAGGAATCCCATTTGACCTCACTTCTGGCAGAGGAGCAGGGATCCCAAAATTTCACAGTAACACAACATAGATATTCACAGCAGCTTCATTGTGATAGAAAATGATAAACAGTTTAAAACTGTTATACTAAACTATTCTATAATTAATTATTTTCACATAACGGTTCTTTTCTCTCTTTTTCTTCCGATGGTGGAAGCTAGCTAGCCTTACGAACTCTCTGAAGCCTCCAGACGAACTCACCGATTTGAATAAGATAAGGTTGATAAATACTTTCAGATCGGGTCTGAGCAGAATTTAAATAGCTGTCTGTTTGGTTCAAAAGAAACAACTAATCAAAAATATATTTGATCAAATCACACAGGATGTTTGTATTACTGCACATGGAGAAGGACCCTTACAGCCAACAGACACAGATGACTTTCAAAAATAACATCAGAAAATGCTGGAAACACTCAGCAGGCCAGGCAGCATCCGTGGAGAGAGAAAAACAGAGTTAACATTTCAGGTCTGTCACCCTTTGTAAAAACTGGAAAAAGTTCAAGATGTAACAGATTTCGAGCAGGTGCAGAGGCAGGGAAAGGGGAAGGGGAGGAAAGAACTAAAGGGACAGTCTGTGATAGGGTGGAAGGCAGGAGCGGTTAAATGTTGCAAATGGGGATGACAGAATCATCAACAGCTGCCGCCTGAAAAAATAGGGGCAGAGGTTATAGTCTGAAATTGTTGAACTCAATGTTGAGTCCAGAAGGCTGTAAAGTGCCTAATCGAAAGATGAGGTGCTGTTCCTCGAGCTTACATTGAGCTTCATTGGAAGAGTGTAAGAGGCCGAGGACAGAGAGGTCTGAGTGGGAGTGGAGCGGAGAATTAAAGTGACAAGCGACTAGAAGCTCGGGGTCACCCTTACGGACTGAACAGAGGTGTTCCACAAAGCGTCACCCAATCTGCGTTTGGTTTCCCAAGTGTAGAGGAGACCGCATCGTGAGCAGCGAATACAGTATAGTAAATTGTAAGAAGTACAAGTAAATCGCTGTTTCACCTGGAAGGAGTGTGTGGGGCCCTGGACAGTGGGAAAGGAGGAGGTAAAAGGGCAGGTGTTGCATCTCACATTTTAAACACGTTACGTTATTTCCAGCTTGTTTAAGGTAGTTTGATAATGATTGTCAACAATGACCATCTTGACTTTGACCCCATAGAGTTTGACTGCAGCTGGAAAGAAATCGCAACGAGGATTTCGGTCTGAAGAGTGAAGAATGAAGCATCCGTTACCTCCAGCAAGTTGAAAGGCTGCACTGAGGACATCGAGAGAGCACACAAACATGTAGAGAAAGCTAAAGAGGAGCAGACACTTCATCATCGAGATCAGAATAGATTTCACTTTCCCTTTGGCATCCAGCTCTGAAAAATAAAGACACTTCTCAGTTTCTTATCTGTTGTGTCAAAAATGATCTTGGCTCAGCGATTTCAAGGTTTGATGTCAGCTCCATGCACACATTCATGCTTTATCAAAGGGAAAATAAAGGACAGTGCAGCAACTTCATCACCATCGGACAGCTTCATGATTTAGGGCCTTGTGTCCACTAGAAATGTTCTCATCTGTCGAGCCTACTTCCCCGCTGAATGCAGCCAATACCATTCTCATTGCGCTATTTCCATATTGGAGCCATGTCCGACTCACTACTTTGTTTGCCTGTACCTTTGATTTTTAAATTCTTGCCTCCCTAACCTGTGTTACCGGACTAGTAATCCAGAGACTGAGACTAATAATCCAGAGGATGTGAGTTCAAATCCCGCCATGGCAGTTTTGAGAATTTGCAGTTTAAAAAAATCTGAAAATAAAAAATTGGGATCAGTAAAAGTGACCATGAAGCTGTCGGATTGTCGTAAAAACCCAAGTGGTTCACCATTGTCCTTTAGAGAAGGAAACCTGCCGTCCTTACCCAGTCTGACATTTATGTGATGCTATTCCCACACTAACGCGGTTGACTATTAACTGTCCGCTGGAGTGGCCTAGCAAGCCACTCAGTTGTTTCAAACTGCTACTGCAGCAGCTCACGAAGGCCCACCACCATAATAAAGGCCGGCCTTGCCAGCAACGCCCACATCGCGAGATTGAATTTTTAAAAAATCCACAGCTACCTTTGCAAAATGTACAAAATGTAAATCTCTCTTCACATTTTTAAAATCTGTCAGTAACCTGTTCAAGCCCATGAGTTGCTCCTCGTTAATAGATTTGAGCGATTGATCTATCACTGTAGTTCTTTCTTCTTCTTGGTTGTTCTCCGAGGCACATCTAGACTTGTCAGTCCCTTCTGGACAAAAAAAGGCGTGGGGGTAAACCAATCAAGGAAAATGCCCTAAGAACTGCAGATATGGAATGTCTGGCTGGGTTAATGTGATGAATGGCTTGTGAACTGCATTTTTAATAAGCAGGATATTCAGCCCTTTAACTCCTATATTTTTGATTTTCATCACTCCACCTTTGGCGGCCATGCCTTCAGCTGCCTCAGCCCTAAACTCTGGAATTTCCTCCCTAAACCTCGCTGCCTCTCTCCCTCTCTGGAGTTCTCTCCCCCTTTAAGATGCTCCTTAAAATCTACTGCTTTAACCAAACTTTTGGTCACCTGTCCTAATATCTCATTATGTGGTTCAGTCAAATTTTGTTTGATAACGCTCCTGTGAAGCGCCTTGGGAGGTTTTACTACATTAAAGTGCTATGTAAATGCAAGTTGTTGTTGTTGTGATTGCTGTGCCTCTTGCTTTTTTTCTGCCTCTCTTTTTTGTGTTCAGCGCAATCTAAGGGCTTTCTTATCCATCACTTTTCAAGTCTGGACATTAATCTGTCCTTTACTTTTACAGAATCTGACTGACCCGCCGTGGATTTCCAGCGTATTCTATGTGCTCTGATTAAGTGACCATTAACGTTACATCAGAGCCTATTGTCTGCTGTGTGCGTTCCGGCACTGGAGCCTCTCCCGCTGGGAGCACACGATTGCACACGCGGTCCTATTTACGGGCATTGATCGACAAATAGTGGTTACACGTCCAACAGCAAAACAAACTACAAAAAAGACCAAACTCCACATTCAGGAAGAATGTTCCCCTGAAGCACACCACTTACCTCTCCATTGAGGCACGTTGGAATTGTCCAGTTTGGAGAACGTCCAGGCCTTAGCTGAATGCGAGTCAATCTCAAACTTGTCCATGCTGTCCACCAGGTTGACTGTTGAGCCCGGGCAGAGGTACCCATGATCCGAGTGTGGAACTCCTCCGACCGCAGGGAGCGGGTAGGGTTTCGTGCCAGCGACCCCGTTCATGCCTGCCACATTTGAACGACACAATGATAGTTGTTGCATTTTGCATTATACGGGCTGATTCCCCTCCCGGTGTGGTGTAGTAATCGCAGGGGTACTGGCTGGGAAATTGTAGGCTCCCAGCCCCGTGAATTTTCATTCATTCATTTATATGGATTGGAAAATCAGGCTCTGCGGACTCACAACTTCCTGAACAGCACTTCCTGAACATTAGCAGCTTACAACTGGGGAGGAGTGGGGGGTTGGTGGGGTTATATATGTAAAGAATACGTAAGAATAAGTTAAAGACTTCCACCAGTGGTCCAGCAAGCTTGTTCAGTGTCTAGTTGAGCCATAGAGCTTGATCTGTGCTGAGGTCTGATTCCATCTCTCGGATGAGACATTAAACCAAGGTCCTCTCAGGTGGACATCAAAGATTCCATGGCACTATTCAAAGAAGGGCAGGGGAGTTCTCCCCGGTGTCCTGGCCAATATTTGCCCCTCAACCAACATCACCAAAACAGATGATCTGGTTATTATCACATTGCTGTTTGTGGGAGCTTGCTGTGCACAAATTGGCTGCCGCATTTCCAACATTACAACAGTGACTACACTTCAAAAAGTACTTCACTGGCTGTGAAGCACTTTGGGAAATCCTGAGGATGTGAAAGGCGCTATAGAAATGTTAATCTTTATCTTTTTCTTTTTAGGGAGGGGAAAATCTGCCGGGATCCCTACTCCTGACCACTATCCCACTCCAACTCAATTCCCAACGACAGTCCTGCCCCCACCTGACGGCGACTCACGCACTCGAATGAACGAACGTACAGCTGGTTAGTCAAGCTGCAACTTCGAAATGACAGCGATTTTTAGATATGAATGAAATTCCCATGCTCGCCAATAAACTTGGAGCCGCCAAAAGGTGTCAAGGGGTATGGGGAGAGAGCGGGAATATGGTATTGAGATAGAGGATCAGCCATGATCATATTGAATGATCAGGCTCGAAGGGCCGAATGGCCTACTCCTGCTCCTATTTTTCTATGTTTCTAATTCATTCACTTTGTATGAGTATTTTTAACTTTGAGGGAAGTTTTTGTAGATTGGCATCTGCTTATAAATACCTGAGCCATTGGCCTTGGGATGAGGCTATGTGGCCCAGATCAGCAAAATCAGCAGGAAATTACGAGCTTCCTTTCTCTCTTTTATGCACTTTTGTCACTTTGAAGTGGCAATGTGAAGTGTGAAGGACATGTACTATATACATGACTTTTATAATTATATATAGAACTACATAGAATCTACAGCACAGAAACAGGCCATTTGGCCAAACAAGACTATGCCGGTGTTTACACACACACTCTAGTTACCTCTTCCCACCCTGGCCCTGTATCCCTCTATTCCATTCTTATAGAAGGTTAATTTGCTTTGCACCACTGTATAATTAGACACATCTTATATATGTATAATCATACTTAGAGTTTCATGTCATAGATCTTGTTTATTAATGTTGTAGTAGAAAAGGGTCCTCATTGACTATGAGCGCCCTCTAGAGTTGAATACCATTGATGATTGCACACGGCAGCCGGGGGGAGTCAGGTGCACCCCCAGTTGGAAGGGAGAGAGGTCCGCGGTGCACCCTCCTGGGACTGGCTGGACTGGCTCCGGGATGTGACGCCATCTAACTCCAAGGCTGCACTGTAAAGAAGGACATGTCATTCTTTTAAAACTATCACTCCCAAGACCTGCCTGGCAAAGAAGCAACTGCAATTATGTCAGAAACATCTCTCCCAGTCCACATTCTGCAAGGAAACAAGTTGCTGGCCGCTATCCTGTAATAATTCCCTAAAATAAATAAGGGAACTTGCAGAAATTCCTTGGCTTTAGAAGCAAAGTAAACGTATATTATATTGCAAAGGATATTTATTTTGCATATTGTATGGGATGTATATCATGCATATTGTATGGGATGTATACCATATATTTTGTATAGGGTGGGTATAATTAATATTGTATGGAATGCATATTATGACCATCAGCTGTGGCTCAGTTGGTAGCACCCTCTCCTCAGGGTTAGAGGGTCAAGTCCCACTCCAGAGACTTGAGCACAAAATCTAGTCTGCCACTCCAGTGCAGTACTGAGGGAGTGCTGCACTGTCGGAGGTGCTGTCTTTCGGATGGGACGTTAAACCAAGGCCCTGTCTTCCCTTTCAGGTGAACGTAAAAGATCCCATGACACTATTTTGAAGAAGAGCAGGGAAGTTTTCCTCGGTGTCCTGGCCAATATTTATCCCTCAATCAACATGAGTAAAACAGATGATCTGGTCCTTATCACATTACTGTTTGTGGGACCTTGCTGTGCATAAATTGGCAGCTGTATTTCCCTACATTACAACAGTAACTACAATTCTAAACTTGCCTGTAAAGCATCTGAGGCCGTGAAAGGTGCTATGTGAATGTACGTTCTTTCTTTTACTCACTTTGTGCTTGTGGGACTTTGCTGTTTACAATTTGGTTGCCACATTGGTTGCCACATCACAAAAGCAACTGCACTTCAAAAATTAGTTCATTGGCTGTGAAGTGTTTGAGGACCATTGAGGATGTGAAAAGATGTCACAACGTTCCTTTAAACGTATACACTGAGTGTTCAACCCAAGCAAATCAACCTTGAAAATAGTGGAAGACAGTGGAAGTCTCCACTGGTGTAAATGGCCGCCCTCACACAAGGCCGGCGACCCTGTCCCAAATTCCAGGGATGGGGTAATTTGGATAGCATGGGAGGGCTGGCCCAGCCTGAACCGTTCTTCCCTTCCAAGACAAAGCAGAGTCCTCCTGGGTCCCAAATGGGCCAAAGAAAAAAATACTTTTTTTTACAACTCTTTAACTCCCACTGGAACTACTCTGACCAGAAAAGGTAATTGATCCTCTCTCTTTGGGATCAACTACTTTACTCTAGTCAAGATTTAGGGCCTTTTAAAGGAACTCACACCTAGTCTTAATTGGCATATCAGACCTTTCAAGGGCATAGATGGAGAAACTTCCAAAATTGTTCGCTGATGAGATGGGGGGAGGGGGAAAGCATACCAGATCACCAATTAACACACAGCAAGCTCCCACAAACAGCAATGTGATAATGACCAGATAATCTGTTTTAATGATGTTGATTAAGGGATAAATATTACAAAGGATTACATAGGATATACGGCACAGAAACAGGCCATTCGGCCCAACCAGTCCATACCGGCGTTTATGCTCCACACGATCCCCTCCCGTATATCCTCATCTAAATCTATCAGCATAACCCTCTATTCCCTTCTCCCTCATATGCTTGTCTATCCTCCCCTTAAATGCACCTATACTATTTGCTTCAACGCGGACCTGTGGTAGCGAATTGCACATTCTCACCACTTTCTGGGTAAAGAAGTTTCTTCTGAATTTCCTATTGGATGTCTTGGTGACTATCTTATATTGATGGCCTCTAGTTATGCTCTTCCCCACAAGTGGAAACATTCTCTCTGTATCCACTCTATCAAAATGTTTCATAATTTTAAAGACCTCTATTAGGTCACCCCTCAGCCTTCTTTTTTCAAGAGAAAAGAGACCCAGCCTGTTCATACTTTCCTGATATGTATACTCTCGCATTTCTGGTATCATCCTTGTAAATCTTCTCTGCACCCTCTCCAGTGCCTCTATATCCTTTTTATAATACGGCGACCAGAACTGTTTGCAGTACTCTAAGTGTGGTCTAACCAAGGTTCGATACAGGTTTAGCATAACTTCCCTACTTTTCAATTCTATCATCGAGAAATAAACCCTAGTGCTTGGTTTGCTTTTTTTATGGCCTTGCTAACGGGTGGCGCAACTTTTAGTATTTTGTGTATTAGTACTCCGAGATCTTTCTTCCAGTACCCCACTTAGACTCGCACCCTCCAAGTGATAAGTGACCTCCCTATTCTTCCTACCAAAATGTAATACCTCACGTTTATCTGTGTTGAACTTCATTTGCCAATTATATGCCCATTCTGCAAGTTTATTAATGTCCTCCTGTAACTTGTTGCAGTCCTCCTCAGTATTAACTATCCCCCTCAATTTGCTGTCATCCACAAATTTAGAAATTGTGTTTTTGATTCCAAAGTCTAAATCATTAATGTAAATTGTGAGCAGCAGTGGTCCCAGCACTGATCCTTGAGGAACACCACTACCCACCTTCTGCCACTGTGAATAGCTACCCTTTACTCCTACTCTCTGCTTTCTGTCCTGAAGCCAACCAGCAATCCATTCTGCTACTTGTCCCCTGACTCCGCATTCTCTGACCTTGTTCATCAGTCTATTATGGGGTACCTTATCGAAGGCCTTTTGAAAATCCAGATAAATTACATCTACTGCATTACCATTGTCTACTCTCTCTGTTACCTCTTCAAAAAATTCAATGAGGTTGGTCAAGCAAGACTTTCCCTTTTGAAATCCATGATGACTATTTAAGGCCCGTATTTTCCGACCCCCACGGTTGTGTACGAGCTGTGTAAACACCCATAGGGGCCTCGCAAGTGCCGGTTTCAGGCATGCGAAGTGTATGTGCTGAAAACCGGCAATTCTGATCTGTCCAGAATTCTCTTGACAGATCATCCGCCTGTCCTGGAGAAGGCCTCTGCGGGTGAAGAGTTCCGCTTTCTGCACAACCTCCGCCCGCTGAAAACCTTTAAAAATCTTACACCTGGTAATAGCAGACGTAAGGCCTGCTTTTACCAGCATAAGAGTTTGCAAAAGTAAAAAAATAATTTTTTTCCACTCATTTATAATTTAAAAATACTTTTAAAAAAGGTAAGTTTATTTTTAGCCCCGTAAAAATCTTCAATTATTTTTTTCAAAAAATTACATTTTTGTTTAAAATATTTAATTTAATGTAATTTTAACTAATTTTAAATATGTGATTTAAAAAAAATGTATTTAATGTTTTAGTGTGTTTTTTGAGTGATCCCCATTCATACTTTTGACGGGTCTAAGCGGAGCGAACTGTCAAAAGTGTGAAGGGGGATTCCCTTCTTTGATTGGTTCCCCATGGCCCACGTGATCCCAGGGACGCTTGCGAACTGCCTGCGCCCCTGGGATACCTGGGCCTCTGCGCGCGCGGACCAGGAGAGGCCCAGGATCGGAAGTGTCGGGACCTACGGAGCCAGCAGGTAAGTTCGTAGATTTTTCCAGCTCAGAGGCATCCGCACGCAGGAAGCCTCCGATCGGAAAATCCAGCCCGTTATATTTTTGGTTTCTAGATGTTCTTCTATTTTCTCCTTTAGTAGGGATTCCATTATTTTTCCTACCACTGATGTTAAGCTGACTGGTCTGTAATTCCATGGACATGTTCCATCCCCCTTCTTAAATATCGGTATTACGTTAGCTATCCGCCAGTCCTCTGGCACTGTACTTTTTTCTAACGAATTATTAAATTTGCGTAGTAATGCCTCTGCTATCTCTCCCCCTAGATTCTTTTAAAATGCATTAAATGCATTACCCTCTTTGAGTTTGATTAGTTTATTTAATATATCCCCTTTTTTTATTTTAAATGCACTTATCTCATTACTAATCTCATCATCCAATGTCATGTCCACCTGGTCTATCTCCCTGGTAAATACTGAAGCAAAATAATTATTTACTATTTCTGCCATCTCTCTATTGTTACCTGTGGTATTGACCAGGACACTGGGGGACACTCCCCTGCTCTTCATTGAAATAGTGCCATGGGATCTTTTATGTCCATCTGTGAGGGCAGGTGTCTAACGTTTAACATCTTCCCTGATAGATGGCACCTTCGACAGTGTAGCACTTTCTCAGTAGTACACTAGAGTGTCAGCCTAGATTATATGCTTAAGCCTCTACAGAGAAAGAGAGGTGCAAGGCCATGGAGGGATTTGAAAACATGGATGAGAATTTTAAAATCAAGGCATTGCTTAACTGGGAGCCAATGTAGGTTAGTGAGCACAGGGGTGATGGGTGAACGGGACTTGGTGCGAGTTAGGACATGGGCAGTATAGTTTTGAACCCACAACCTTCTGACTCAGAAGCAAGAGTGCTCCCAGTAGCCACAGCAATGGTGGTGCCGATTTCTACTACATCTCCAGGGAACCCTGATGTAGAATTTGGATGCAGCCTCCGCCCTTAGACTGCCATAGAAACATAGAAACATAGAAGATAGGAGCAGGCGTAGGCCATTTGGCCCCTCGAGCCTGTTCCGCCATTTAATGAGATCATGGCTGATCATCCAAATTCAGTACCTTGTCCCTGCTTTCTCCCCATATCCCTTGATCCCTTTAGCCTTAAGAAATATATCTAACTCCTTCTTGAATATATTTAATGAATTGGCCTCAACTGTCTTCTGTGGTAGAGAATTCCACAGGTTCACCACTCTCTGGGTGAAGAAATTCCTCCTTATCTCAGTCCTAAATGGCTTACCCCTTATCCTTAGACTGTGACCCCTGGTTCTGGGCTCCCCCGCCATCAGGAACATCCTTCCTGCATCTAGTCTTTCTAGTCCTGTTAGAATTTTATAAGTTTCAACGAGATCCCCTCTCATTCTTCTAAACTCTAGCGAATACAAGCCCAATCGACCCAATCTCTCTTCATACGTCATTCCTGCCATCCCAGGTATCAGTCTGGTGAATCTTCGCTGCACTCCCTCCATGGCAAGAACATCCTTCCTCAGATAAGGTGACCAAAACTGCACACAATACTCAAGGTGTGGTCTCACCAAGGCCCTGTACAACTGCAGCAAGACATCCTTGCTCCTGAATTCGAATCCTCTCGCTATGAAGGCCAACATACCATTTGCCTTCTTAACCACCTGCTGCACCTGCATGTTTACCTTCAGCGACTGGTGCACAAGGACACCCCGGTCTCATTGCACTTCCCCTTTTCCCAATCTATTGCCGTTCAGATAATAATCTGCCTTCTTGTTTTTGCCACCAAAGTGGATAACCTCACATTTGTCCACATTATACTGCATCTGCCATGCATCTGCCCAATCACCCAACCTGTCCAAATCACACTGGAGTTTCTCTGCATCCTCCTCACAGCACACACGCCTACCCAGCTTTGTGTCGTCTGCAAACTTGGAGATATTACATCTAGTTCCCTCGTCTAGATCATTAATATATATTGTGAATAACTGGGGTCCTAGCACCGATCCCTGCGGTACCCCACTAGTCACTGCCTGCCACTCGGAAAAAGACCCGTTTATTCCAACTCTTTGCTTCCTGTCTGCCAACCAGTTCTCTATCCAAGTCAGTACCTTACCCGCAATCCCATGTGCTTTAACTTTGCACGCTAATCTCTTATGTGGGACCTTATCGAAAGCCTTCTGAAAGTCCAAATACACCACATCCACTGGTTCTCCCTTATCTATTCTACCAGTTACATCCTCAAAAAATTCCAGTAGATTAGTCAAGCAAGAATGGATAAACATGCTGTCACTGGACATGTGGTCACTAGGACCAACTCATTAAATGGATGAACCAAAGAAAAAGAGACAAATTCCCATAGTTCCCTGTCTATTGCTAGTTACTCTTTCCAAGGCAGCACTAGCCCAGCCCACAGGCATTTTGCATGACTCCAAAAACTAGTGTTGAACGTGCATAAGAATGGACAAGTTGTCCATCGATCAATATTAACTGCTGTGGCCATCCTGTCTCAACATAATCCAAATTCATCCAAAATTTAGATTATTCAGAATATCTGGATTTTGGACCCATTCAAACTTAGTCAGATGTATAAAATATTTTGGCGTTCTGCCTCTGCTTGGATATATTTTGCCGGAATTGTGCCTGAGTGGCTCAGGGCCTGTGATGGTCACAATGACTGAAATAAATGACAGTGTTGCTATATCCTGCTTTCTTCAGAGCAAAAAATTATCATGTTCTTATAATTCCAATATAGAGAATTAATTTCTGCAATACCTCTAACATAGGTATGAGGTATGTTAAAATTGAGAGCCAGGGTCTTGCTCTTCTCTACCTCTGTAACCCATCCAGTGTTATGTTCTCTCCCATGCTCTCTGGACCTTTGGCTTCTTGTGCATGTCTGCTGCACCACTGGGGACAGAGCAGAGCAACCTTGGACCTACTCTCTGAAACACCCTCCCTAAGCTCCTCGGCCTCTCAACCTTCCCAGCCACCCTCAAAAGTCTTCTCAAAATCCATCTCTGACCAAAAGTCCGGTCATCTCTCCTGACTCCCACATCGGCTCTGTGTCTGCTCCTTTTCCGCCCCTCTGCACCTTGGGATGTTTTTCTACGTTAAAGTCGCAAACTGTTTGTTATATTTTCCTTCAGAAATCCACATGACTTAAAAAGATATGTAAATTTTACGTTTTCCATACTAAATAAATAATTATATCTGAACATAAATCATGAATGTGCAATGATATTATTATGCTTTTGCCTTTAGTCAGTATAGTGTAACCTCTTTTAAAATGCACCTGTAGAGGGAGACTGCATATAAGAACTGAACAACCTCAAAAATAAATTCAGGATAAAGCTGTATTGGAAAATTAATTGTCCAAGTTGGTTCCCTCACAGACTGAGTATCACATGATGTTTAATTGATTATTCTCCAGTTTGTATACGGCACTATACGCACAGTTAATTTCCTCCGTATATTATTTTTATCTTATCTTCTTAACACCTTTGAATGAATTTAACTCAATTGTTAACCTATTAAATCACGGTGTTAAAATAGCACAGATAGGGTCTTACAAAGCTGTTAAAAGGGGTTCAGTAAAAATAATGCCCATCGTTAATCCAATTCTACACTGGCATCTTAAACATTGATGAAGTGAGTGATTTAATTATTTTCTTTCATTACGCTCCATTCAAATAAAAAGGGGGAATAAATACACACGCATGACAATATTTTAACTACTTCAATTCAAATACAAACATCATTAGAAATCAAACATGCAATTTATAGACTCATTGTTGCTCTAATATATGTTTGTCCCTTACCTGATTTTGGAACAGATTTCCACACACGAATTCTCACATTCACACACTTGACCCAGTTTGAGAAGAAAGAATTTCAACACATTTTTTTATACTCGGACTAAGAGAGCAAAGTCTGCAACACCAAACTCACAGAGCGTGCACCTGCAATAACTAACCACTGCTTAGGAAGCTGGACATTGTTAATTTATAATCAACTTTTGGTGGAGAAAGTGCTGACACTGCAAGAGCTGGGACTGTGTATTCTACCAAATCACAGTTCAGACACACATAACACAACTTGCCGAATTCGGTAAAATCCTTCAGATGGGCAGAAGCAATGTAATGTTTTTTGGCAGATAGCATGGTAAAGTATGTTAGTGTTGGCAATTGGTACACACACAGGGGATATTTAACTCTCCCCAATTGGTGGGGAAGGAAGAGGAGGCAGTTAAATTCTCTGCCCCAGAGGGCTGTGGATGTTGAGTCTTTGAGTACAGTATATTCAAGGCTGAGATAGATAGATTTTTGGACTCTAGGGATATGGGGATCGGGTGGAAAAGTGGAGTTGAGGTCGATGATCAGCCATGATCTTATTGAATGGTGGAGCAGGCTCGGGGGGCCGTATGACCTACTCCTGCTTCTATTTCCTATGTTCTTATGTTCTTAAAATGGAGCAGTTCCATTTCCCGCTCCGTTCCTGGTTTAGCGCCGCTGGATTTGGCAGCGAATAAGTGCAAATCGGGGTCCCTTGACGTACATGGGAGCCAGATGGCCCGGTCAAAGTTGGATTTTACATAGGTTTACACCAATCATCTGTGGTAACTTCAGCAGAAGAGCTGCGGACATCCCAGAAATTTGCCGCCATGGTATTTGGAGGAGTGCGCTGAGTCCTAATCCAGTGCTTATATAAACCTTGATGGCATTATAGGCGGCAATTTTACAAATTTGCAGTTAAAAGGACACCATGAGATCCTTTTTGCTCGACCTGAATAGGGCCTTGATTTAACATCTCATCCCAAAGGTGGCACCTTTGACAGTGCTGCACACCTTCTGTGCTGTATGATTCTATGATGAAATCAAATCTTGAAGAAATAAAAGAATGGATGAAATTTTCAGCATCAGACAGAATGAAGCAGAGGCAAATGTGGTCAATGCTCAGTAACTGGTCTTAGTAATGGATTGGATATTAAGTTTGAAGTTCAGCTGAGTGTCAAGCAGGACTTTGAAGTTGACAACCTGCAGATTCAATCTGAATGAGCAGTTGGGGAGGGAGATGGAATCCAACCCCAGCTGTTACGTTTCTGGCAGGTTGGCACTTCAATGCAGTCATGAGGGAGTGCTGTACTGTCGGAGGTGCCGTTTTTCAGATGAGACATTGAACCGAGGCCCCGTCGGCCCTCTCACATGGACGTATAAGATCTCATGGCACTATTCAATGAAGAGCAGGGGAGTTCTTCCCGGTGTCCTGGGCAATATTTATCCCTCAACCAACATAACTAAAACACATTTTCTGGTCATGATCACATTGCTATTTGTGGGACCTTGCTGTGCTCAAATTCACTGCCACATTTCCTACATTACAACAGTGACAGCACTTCAAAATGACTTAATTGGCCGTAAAGCACTTTGGGACATCCTGAGGTCATAAAAGGTGCTATATAAATTCAAACCTTTCTTTTTATTTACCTAAGGCCTCCCTAGAATCCTGGAAAAACGCATGAGTATAAACTCTTCTGAGTAAACCTTTAAAAATGCAAACTCTCCTCATTGCATCAGCTCTGAGGTAAGCTGTGACATCAATAACTGATGTTAATTATGCCAATTACATATTAGAGGATGGGTAGAGTGCTAGGTTCCGTCAGAGCATGAAGTTAAAAACTAGTCTACTTTTAGAGTTTGGAAGTTTACAAATAATTTTAGTTGGTCAGCTGTGTTTTTTCTCTAAATTAGCAGGTTATTCCTATGAAAGTTTAAGCTTCATTTAAGGCATCCTGACTTCCTTCGGCACACCATTGGCGGCCGTGCGTTCAGCTGTCTAAGCCTAAAGTTCTGGAATTCCCTCTCGAAACAATTCCGCCTCGCTACCTCTTTCTCCTCCTTTAAGACGCTCCTTAAAACCTAAACCAAGCTTTCGGTTACCTGTCCTAATATCTCCTTATGCGGCTTGGTGTCAAATTTTGTTTGATAACGCTCCTGAGAAGCGCCTTGGGACGTTTTACTACATTAAAGGCATTATATAAATACAGGTTGTTGTTTTATTTCATTGTAAGAAGGCCCACATCAGAACACAATTTCTCTGGTTGGACTATTACCTATCGCTGGTGAATCTTGCCAGATCTTGTTGGCAAGTGAATCTTTGGGCCACGTAGTCTGCATTCAATGCAGTGCTGTTTAATGCAACGCAGTGCAAGTCAATCAGGTCAATATTAAGAGGGTCTAATAGCCATACAGTGGGTTCAATGCCACCATGGTCACCCAATAAGGAGAATCAGAGCTCAGGACCAGGAACTACACCAAAAGGATAACAAGGTAAGAGAGGAACAGTGCTTGACTCTCAAACTTCGCTCTCTAATAACTTCACCGCATGTCTTACCAATATTTTTATTATCTTTTACAGAATGCTGTCCACTCAAGGACCATCTGTACCAGAGGGCAGCTGGGCGGGACCCTATCCAGGAGAAGAACACAGAACATCACTGATGAAGCCCTCCTCACGGTGATTGAAGGCAGGAGGCACAGAATCCTGGGTATAGGGGACCACTAAGCCTAGCAGGAACTCATGCCGCATAAAAAGGCGGAAAGAGGCAGGTGCTGGCATGCGGCCAAAATAAAATGGCTGCCCAGCACCTGCCCTTTAATTTGCGCCACCGCGGCCGCAAAAACACTACCCTGACCCTATCGGACATATCGTCCGGTGGTAGGTCAGAGGGCGTGACCGAAGTTTGCGGCTGGAGGAGCAGCGCTGTGGGGCACTACTGGCTGCCGCCGCCGCTAACATCCTGCTGAATTTTGCGGGAAGTTTTAACGGGGGCGCTAACGAGATGCGCAAAGCAGCCCAATTTTTCCCCCTTAATCTCTCCTGCCTTCCACCCTATCACAGACCTTCTCTTTTGTTCTTTCTTCCCCTCCATTCCTTTCCCTGCCTCTGTACTTGTTTAAAACCTGTTACATCTCTAACTTTTTCCAGTTCTGTTGAAAGGTCATCGACCTGAAACGTTAACTCTGTTTCTTACTCCACGGATGCTGCCTGGCCTGCTGAGTATTTCCAGTGTTTTCTGTTATTATGGCAAGGTTACACACTGGGCTTTCTCTCCTCAGCTTTCTTCCCCATCCTGGGCACTTACACATTCTTCACACTCTTAAAGAAACAACTGCGCAACTAACACTTCACAGGGCTCTCTGGTTAAGAGTGGTTCTAACTCAGTAACCTGCATTATAACTGCACCAATTACCTGCATGCACAACCGTAAAACCTCTTCCTCCACTTTAACAGCCTTGTACGCCCATGCCACTTGCCACATACTCCTCAACTGCTGGCATTACCCTCATTTACTCTATCCTCTTGCAGGACAAATTGGCACACCATGCCCACTAAAGGCAGACCACCAGAGGGGGCAGCTCCACCACTAAACCCCTCACCCCCTTTGAGGTTAACACCATGGAACAAGGGGGCTCCCACTTTGTTCTTGCCATGGGAGAAAGCAGGTTTGGTGGCATCTTGTTGGTACTAGGTTTGATCCCCTCTTACATCTGAGACTGTCTATCCTTACCTTTAAGATCTAGGTAAGCTTTCAGTAACTCATCCAGGAAAATCCTGGTTAATGATTATAATAGCTTACCTGCCACTAGGTGGCACCTACATTTCCATCCTGGCATCTCTGTGAAGTACCTCACAGACAGAAACTTCCACCCCGCCCCCCTCCCCCCCCCCCCCCTCCCCACCCCTTTTCTGCCTTTTTAATCCCAAGGGAACAACAGATTTTTAGCTTCTACCCTCCTTTCCTGCATCCACAACACAGCAACGAGGGGTAGAGGAGGAGGAAGATGATGATGATGAGGAGGAGGAGCTGTGGCATATGACAATGGCGTTGATGAGGGAAAGGAGGATGAGAACCAAGACACCTTCCCCATTCAGCTACATAATCCTTTTTTTAAATTTGTTTATGGGATGTGGGCGTCATTGGCAAGGCCAGCATTTATTGCCCATCCCTAATTGCCCTTGAGAAGGTGGTGGTAAGCCGCCTTCTTGAACCGCTGCAGTCTGTGTGGTGAAGGTACAGTGCTGTTAGGGAGGGAGTTCCAGGATTTCGACCCAGCAACGATGAAGGAACGGCGATATACTTCTAAGTCAGGATGGTGTGTGACTTGGAGGGGAACTTGGAGGTGGTGGTGTTCCCATGCGCCTGCTGCCCTTGTCCTTCTAGGTGGAAGAGGTCGCGGGTTTGGGAGGTGCTGCTGAAGAAGCCTTGGTGAGTTGCTGCAGTGCATCTTGTAGATGGTACACACTGCAGCCATGGTACGCCGGTGGTGGAGGGAGTGAATGGTTGAGGTGGTGGATGGGATGCCAATCAAGCTAGTGCTGTTGGGAAGGATTTAAACTAGTTTGTCAGGGGGCTAAGAATCTAAGTGTGGGCCCAGAACGGAGAGCAGCAAAGCTGGAAGTGCAAGTTAGAAAAGTAGTCAGCAAAACTAGTAGGGAGCAGAAACAAAGGCCAACAGTAAAGAGGGTCAAAGTGCAGAAAAATATTAAACAGGCAAAGTTGAAGGCAATTTATCTAAATGCACGTAGCATTCGCAACAAGGTGGATGAATTAATGGCACTAATAAAAGTAAATGAGTATGATGTAATTCGAATCTCCATCAAAGACGGACACCTCAGCACTTCACTCTACCGCAAGCCCACGGACAACCTCACGATGCTCCACTTCTCCAGCTTCCACCCTAACCATGTTAAAGAAGCCATCCCCTATGGACAAGCCCTGCGAATACACAGGATCTGCTCAGACGAGGAGGAACGCGATGGACACCTACGGACGCTGAAAAACGCCCTCGTAAGAATGGGATATGACGCTCGACTCATCGATCGACAGTTCCGACGGGCCACAGCGAAAAATCGCATAGACCTCCTCAGAAGGCAAACACGGGACACAACCAACAGGGTACCCTACGTCGTCCAGTACTTCCCCGGAGCGGAGAAACTACGCCATGTTCTTCGCAGCCTTCAACATGTCATCGATGACGACAAACACCTCGCTAAGGCCATCCCCACACCTCCACTACTTGCCTTCAAACAGCCGCCTAACCTCAGAAGTACCATCGTTCGCAGCAAATTACCCAGCTTTCAGGATAACAGCGACCATGACACCACACAACCCTGCCAAGGCAAACTCTGCAAGACATGCCAGATCATCAACACAGATACCACCATCACACGTGAGGACACTAACCACCAGGTACATGGTACATACTCATGTGACTCGGCCAACGTTGTCTACCTCATACGTTGCAGGAAAGAATGCACCGCGGCATGGTACATCGGCGAGACCATGCAGACACTGAGACAACGTATGAACGAGCACCGCGCAACAATCGCCAGGCAGGATTGTTACCTCCCAGTCGAGAACACTTCAGCAGTCAAGGACATTCAGCCTCGGATCTGCGGGTAAGCGTTCTCCAAGGCAACCTTAGAAACACACGACAACGCAAAATCATCGAGCAGAAACTGATAGCCAAGTTCCGCACTCATGAAGACGGTCTCAACCAGGATCTTGGGTTTATGTCACGATACATGACGTGATCCGGACTCGAGTCGTCGTTGGCTTGTTCACAGATGTGATTCCCAGTAAAAAAGTAAAAATTTTCCCAGTAAAAAAGTAAAAATTTTAAAGCTTTTCGTTTTACATACAGACGGCAGCTTTTGACACGTTAGAACCCCTGCGACTACACCTCATTGTCTCAGTTGTATCTTGCTATGTCTTTGATGTGGTACCTTCCTGGCTGACTTGATTAACTTTATCACACCTCGGCAGATAGTCAGGATGATTTAATTTAGTGGTCTGCAATTGTAAGGTACACATGCTTTGTTCTCTATCTATATATGCTTTGGTGATTCTGTATCTAATTTACTTCACCTGAGGAAGGGGCAATCGATAGCTCCGAAAGCTTGTGATTTCAAATAAAACTGTTGGACTATAACCTGGTGTTGTGCGACCTCTCTATGATGTAATTGCCATTACAGAGACATGGTTGCAGGGTAACCAAAGCTGGGAACTGAATGTTCCAGGGTACTCAACATTTAGGAAGGACCGACAAAAAGGAAAAGGAGGTGGCGTAGCGCTGTTAATAAGGGATGAGATCGATACAGTAGAGATAAAAGATCTTGGCTTGGCAAATCGTGATGTAGAACTGGAATCAGTTTGGGTGGAGCTAAGAAACAGCAAAGGGTGGAAAATATTGGTGGGAGTTGTGTATAGGCCACCAAACAGCAGTGGTAATGTAGGGCACAGTATCAATCAAGAGATTAGAAGTGCATGTAACAAGGGCAATATGGTAATCATGGGGGACTTTAATCTACATATTGACTGGGCAAATCAAATTACCACTAATGGTGTGGAGGACGAATTCTTGAAATGCATGCGAGATGGTTTCCTGAATCAGTATGTGGAGAAACCAACCAGAGAACAGGCTATTCTGGATCTGGTACTGTGGAATGAGAAAGGGCTAATCAATAATCTTGTGGTAAAGGGGCCTTTAGGGACAAGTGACCATAATATGATTGAATTTTATATTAAGTTTGAGAGTGATGTAGTCCAATCTGAAACTAAGGTCTTCAATCTAAACAGAGGAAACTACAAGGGTATGAGGGACAAGTTGGCCATGGTAGATTGGGAAACTACACTAAAAGGTATGAAGGTGGACATACAATGGCTAACATTCAAGGAAATAATGCATAATTTGCAACAAACATATATTCCTCTAGGGCATAAAAATCCAAAAGGAAAAGTGATCCAACCATGGCTAACAAAAGAAATTAAAGCTAGTATTAAGTCAAAGGAGGAAGCTTATAAAGCTGCCAGAAAAAGCGGTCAGCTTGAGGATTGGGATCTTTTTAGAAATCAGCAAAGGGGGACCAAGAAATTGATAAAGAAAGGGAAAATGGAATATGAGCACAAACTAGCGAAAAATATAAAACGGATTGTAAAAGCTTCTATAGGTATGTGAAAAGGAAAAGACTGGCGAAGGTAAATGTAGGTCCTTTACAGTCAGAGATGGGAGAATTTATAATGGGGAATGAGGAAATGGCAGGGAAATTAAATAAATACTTTGTTTCTGTCTTCACGGAGGAAGACACAAAAAACCTCCCAGAAATACGAGAAAACCAAGGGTGTGGCGAGAATGAGGAACTTAAAGAAATTATTATTAGTAAAAAAACAGTACTAGCAAAATTAATGGGACTAAAAGTCAATAAATCCCAAGGACTGGATGACCTACATCCTGGGGTTTTGAAAGAGGTGGCCATTGGGATAGTGGACGCATTGGTTGTCATCTTCCAAAATTCTATAGATTCTGGGTTGGTTCCTGCAGATTGGAGGATAGCAAATGTAACCTCGCTATTTAAGAAAGGAGGGAGAGAGAAAATGGGGAACTACAGACCTGTTAGCCTCACATCAGTAGTTGGGAAAATGCTGGAATCTATTATAAAGGATGCAATAACTGGGCACTTAGAAACTAATAGTAAGATTGGGCAGAGTCAACATGGATTTATGAAAGGGAAATCCTGTTTGACAAACCTATTGGAGTTCTTTGAGGGTGTAACTAGTGGAGTAGACAAAG
This sequence comes from Squalus acanthias, assembly GCA_030390025.1. NCBI lineage: Eukaryota > Metazoa > Chordata > Chondrichthyes > Squaliformes > Squalidae > Squalus > Squalus acanthias. The sequence continues at coordinate 126,562,321 of CM059427.1, forward strand.
GGGAACCGGTAGATGTGATGTACAGGGGTATCTGGATTTTCAGAAGGCCTTCGATAAGGTCCCACACAAGAGGTTGGTGAACAAAATTAGGGCACATGGAATTGGGGTTAATATACTAGCATGGATTGAGAATTGGTTAAAAGACAGAAAACAAAGAGTAGGGATAAACGGGTCTTTTTCAGGATGGCAGGCTGTGACTAGTGGGGTACCGCAAGGATCGGTGCTTGGGCCCCAGCTATTCATAATCTATATCAATGATTTGGATGAGGGGACTAAATGTAACATTTCCAAATTTGCTGATGACACAAAGCTAGGTGTCAGTGTCAGTTGCGAAGAGGATGTGAAGAGGCTTCAAGGGGATCTCGACAGGCTCAGTGAGTGGGCGAGAACATGGCAAATGGAATATAATGTGGATAAATGTGAAGTTATCCACTTTGGTAGAAAAAACAGAAAGGCAGAGTATTTCCTAAATGGTGAAAGATTGGGGAAAGCAGATGCTCAAAGGGTCCTGGGTGTCCTTGTACATGAGTCACTGAAAGTGAATGTGCAGGTGCAACAAGCCATTAGGAAGGCAAATGGTATGCTGGCCTTCATTACAAGAGGATTTGAGTACAGGAGTAAAGAAGTCTTACCCCAATTATATAGGGCCTTGGTGAGACCACACCTGGAGTACTGTGTACAATTTTGGTCTCCTTACCTAAGGAAGCATACACTTGCCACGGAGGGAGTGCAACGAAGGTTCACAAGATTGATTCCTGGGATGGCGGAACTGTCGTATGAGAAGAGATTGAGTAAACTAGGCCTGTATTCTCTTGAATTCAGAAGAATGAGAGGGGATCTCATTGAAGCATACAAAATTATTACAGGGCTTGATAGGGTGGATGCTGGGAGAATGTTTCCCTTGGCTGGGGAGTCTAGAACCAGGGACCACAGCCTCAGGATAAAGGGAAGGCCATTCAAGACTGAGATGAGAAGAGTGGTCTTAGCGGAACCCAAACTGGACATCAGTGAGCAGGTTATTGGTGAGTAAGTGTTGCTTGATAGCACTGTCGATGACACCTTCCATCACTTTGCTGATGATTGAGAGTAGACTGATGCAGCGGTAATTAGGTGGGTTGGAATTGTCCTGCTTTTTGTGGACAGGACATACCTGGGCAGTTTTCCACATTGTCGGGTAGATGCCAGTGTTGTAGCTGTACTGGAACAGCTTGGCTAGAGGCGCAGCTAGTTCTGGAGCACAAGTCTTCAGTGCGATAGCCGGGATGTTGTCGGGGCCCATAGCCTTTGCTGTATCCAGTGCGCTCAGCCATTTCTTGATTTCACGTGGAGTGAATCAAATTGGCTGAAGGCTGGCTTCTGTGATGGTGGGGACCTCAGGAGTAGGCCATGCCCGGTCATTCTCTGCCTCAGCCCTTGCCAACTTTCCAACCTGTGGCATTTGCTTCCTTTCTCCCAGGCTCCAGCTGAGAGACTTTCACCCAGGGAGAATAGGATAGTGGAAGTTATGGTTAATTAGTACAGTAACAGGTACAGTTGAGGAGGAAACCAGCGAGTGACAAAGAACTCAGTCGAGAGCCAGATGATACCAAAACTTGGAGGATATACTTATCAGGAAAGATTGAACAGGCTGGGGCTCTTTTCTAGAAAAGAGAAGGCTGAGGGGTGACCTAATTGAGGTCTTTAAGATTATGAAAGGGTTTGATAGGGTAGACGCAGAGAAGATGTTTCCACTTGTGGGGAGACCAAAACTAAGGGCCATAAATGTAAGATAGTCCCTAATAAATCCAACAGGGAATTCAGGAGAAACTTCTTTACCCAGAGAGTGGTGAGGATGTGGAACTCGCTACCGCAAGGGGTAGTTGAGGCAAATGGCAGAGATACATTTAATGGGAAGCTAGATAAGCACAAGAGGGAGAAAGGAATCGAAGGTTATGCTGATAGGGTGAGATGAAGAGGGGTGGGAGGAGGCTCGTGTGGAGCATAAATACCAGCATAGACCAGTAAGGCCAAATGGCCTGTTTCTGTGCTGTTCACTCTATGTAATTCTATGCAATCTAACACTAAGCTATTCTTTTGATAGATACATTTTATAAATGTAATTCTTTTCTTCCTTACAATCTTTTCTGACTGCGAGAGTTAGCTAGTCTACCTTACCTTTTCCTGCGGAACTCACTATCAATTCGATTACCTTTTAATAACTCATTGAATGGATCCAGCCATTTAAATACCTTGTCACCTATTTGCTGTGGCTTTTTCAGTTCTTTGGGTAACTGACAGTCGGATTCAAAATAATTGTCTGCCACGTATTTAAATTAAAGCTCAGAAATTCCACTCCTTCTTGGAAAGAATTTGGTTGGATTGATCGGAAGTTGGGGCAGTTTGCTTTCCAAACCTTCCGCACGTTGAACCTTACTTGACCCCGACTCCGGTGAGCAAACTCGAAATCAACTTAGTCCAGGTGGGCCCCGCCTGCAGGCCAGAACGGCGCCTACGCCCAATACCTGCGGGCGACAGTAGTGTTGGGCCTTGCGGTGGTGCATCTGGCGGGACTGGCAGGGGCAGTCCAGGAATGCTGCCAAGATATGCCCTAACCCCAAACTGAGGTCGCGGCACAGGCGGGTGGACAGAAGCGGATCCCGATTCTGCCCATATTTCCGATCCCTCTGCTGACTTTCTGTCCAAGAGGGAGCGGAATTTCTGAGCTCTCATTTTTGTCCCAGCAGGAACGATTTGGGGTGGATGTTTTTATTTAATGTTATTCTAAACTGTATTTCTCATAACTGATCTCAGGAGGACAGTAGTAAGAGCTGCTACAAAGGCCTTTGGCAATGAGAGGGAAAATATCAGGCAGCGATCCCACTCCTGATTGACATACAGCCATCCCTATTGGAAAGTACAAGTGCGTGAATGTCAAGGGAGGGCAGAACTGATATCTCCCCCCCGGTCGAAAGGCTTACAATGGTGGCATTGAACCCACTGTACAGCTTTTTAGACCCTCTCAATATTGACCTGATTAACTTGTACTGCACTGCATTGAATGCAGACTACATGGCCCAAAGATTCACTTACCAACAAGATCTGGCAAGATTCACAAGTTATAGGTAATGGTTCAGCCTCAGAATACATTACCACAACAACTTGTATTTATATAGTACCTTTAACATAGTGAAACATCCCAAGATGCTTCACAGAAGCATTATCAAATAAAATTTGACAGCAAGCCACATAAGGAGATGTTAGGGCAGCTGACCAAAAACTTGGTCAAATAGGTAGTTTCTAAGGCACATATTATAGGAGGAGAGAGCGGTAGAGTGGCAAATAGGTGTAGGGAGGAAACTCCAGAGTTTAGGGCCTAAGCAGCTGAAGGCACAGCTGCCAATAGTGGAGCAATGAAAATTGGGGATGCGCAAGAGGACAGAATTGGAGGAGCATTGAGATCGCGGAGGGTTGTAGAGCTAAGGAGGTTACAGAGAAAGGGATGGGCGAGGCCATGGAGGGGTATGAAATCAAAGGTGAGATTTTTAAAATCGAGGTGTTGCCAATATAGGTCAGCAAGCACAGGGGTTATGAGCAAACAGGACTTGGTGCGAGTTAGGGTACAAGAGCTTATTTGTATAGGGTATGATGTGGAGATGCCGGCGTTGGACGGGCCACAGCGAAAAACCGCATAGACCTCCTCAGAAGACGAACACGGGACACAACCAACAGGGTACCCTACGTCGTCCAGTACTTCCCCGGAGCGGAAAAACTACGCCATGTTCTTCGCAGCCTTCAACATGTCATCGATGACGACGAACACCTTGCTAAGGCCATCCCCACGCCTCCACTACTCGCCTTCAAGCAGCCGCCTAACCTCAAAAGTACCATCGTTCGCAGCAGATTACCCATCTTTCAGGAGAACAGCAACCACGACACCACACAACCCTGCCACGGCAACCTCTGCAAGACATGCCAGATCATGGACACAGATACCATCATCACACGTGAGGACACTACCCACCAGGTACATGGTACATACTCATGTGACTCGGCCAACGTTGTCTACCTGATACGTTGCAGTAAAGGATGCCTCAGAGCATGGTACATCGGCGAGACCATGCAGACACTGAGACAACGTATGAACGGACACCGCGCAACAATCGCCAGGCAGGAGGGTTGCCTCCCAGTCGGGGAACACTTCAGCAGTCAGGGGCATTCAGCCTCGGATCTGCGGGTAAGCGTTCTCCAAGGCGGCCTTCGGGATACACGACAGCGCAAAATCATAGAGCAGAAACTGATAGCCAAGTTCCGCACTCATGAGGATGGCCTCAATCGCGATATCGGGTTCATGTCACGATACAGAACGTGACTTGACATCATGGCCGGTCTTTCCAGGTTTTTTTTTAAACCCAAATGGAGAGGATATGCAGCCAGCAGGTGTTTTGACACGTTGGACCCCCTGGGAAACATCTCATTGTCTTGGCTGTGCTCTTAGTGTGTCTTTGATGTAGGGAAAGATTTGAATACATTTTTTCTGTGTTTATATTGTGAATTCTGGGAGATTCTCTCACAGCTACCCTACCTGAAGAAGGGGCGACAGCTACGAAAGCTTGTAATTTTAAATAAATCTGTTGGACTATAACCTGGTGTTGTGCGACTTCTCATTTTTGTATAGGGTAGATTGAATGCGATATTGGAGGACTTCCAGTCCCCGTGGGACCATACCCCAGTATGAGTCAGCACCTTTGAGGGAGTGGGCTCGGAACAGAACAAAGAAGAAAAAAAAACGCTTGAAAAGTATTATTATCTGAGGCAGTTCTGGGACTGTCTAGAGTTAGAACCCAGTCCCAGGTCTGCACACCTGAATAACTTTAATAACGAAGGATGATTGAATCATAAAATAAATCAACATTCTGTACTCTTCCACAAGTTGTAGAAGTGTGATCATGAGGTAGTGTGCTAGGCACAAGATCACCCTTCTTGCTGTATAAGCATTACTTTGACATGGATACTTGGCATTTTTCCAACAGGTTAGTTTTCTACTGCCCAGCACGGCATCTCACGAAAAGCTTTTGTTTAATTCAGCTGGAGTTGATTTGAATGCTTAAAGCACTTTGCCTGAAAGGTACCTGTTCAGATTTTGAAACAGGTGAAAGAAAGAAAGCCTTGTATTTATATCGCGCCTTTCATGACCTCAGGACATCCTAAAGTGATTTACAGCCAATGAAGCACTTTTTGAAGTGCAGTCACTCTTGTAATGTAGGAAACACGTCTTGGTTTGCTCCATCTCTTGATTGTAACGACCGTAAATCAAACGAGTTTAGACAGTCCCATTTCATAGACCTGGGCTCACAGCACAAAGCCAGGAATTAATAAAAAGTTTGTCTCCTTATTTTATTCCCCTCCTTGCTGATGTGCATTTATGGAGTTTATGGGAGGAGTTTTAACTCCCAGGTGGGAAAGCGGCCCACAGCTAGCTTGTTGGGGAATGGCAGCAGGAGGCCAAGCTGGTTTTAATGGTTGGGCCTTATTAAAATGCTGCTGGTCCACTTCCCGACCATAACGACCGGAAAATCTTTGAGAAGTGGCTGCCTGGCCGATAAAATCTGGTTGCGTTTATTTCCAACATCAAATCTCTGATTGGTCACCTTGAAGGCAACACCTGATTTCTGATTGGTCACCTTGGAGGACAAGACACACCCAGCAGTTTATCTGGAATGTATAATTAGATCCTGCCTGCCTAAGTAATCAATTAGTTTGCAAAGTGTAATTCGAGTCATTCTGACTGCCAGGCTCCAAAGAAAACAGAGTTCACATAGAACAGACAGGGCTCACCCTCACGGGTTAAGTCCTTCTCCCACCCCACAAACAAGTTCCTGCACCCCCAACAAGTTCCTAACATTCCTCACATCCCGAGTTTCTGACCTTTTCCCTCCCCAACAAGTTCCTGACTTTTCTCCTCTGCCCACGTTGCTGACCTCCACCCGCCCAAGTTCCTGACCTCTCCCCTTGCCCAAATTCCTGACCTTCTCCCCTGCTCAAATTCCTGACCTCCCCATTTTTCATCTCTCTCCCCTCTGATTCCTTCTCTTCCCCTTTGATTCCCTCTCTCTCCCCTGATTCGCTCTCCCCCCATCCGATTCACTCTCTCCCCCATCCTCTCTCTCACTCTACCCCCTCCAATCCTCTCTCCCTCCTCCGATTCCCTCTCCCCCTCTCTCTCCCCCTCCTCTCTCTCTCCCCCTCTCTCACCCCTCCGATTCCCTCTCTCTCCCTCCTCCTCTCTCTCTCCCCCCCACCGATTCCCTCTCTCCCCCATCCTCTCTCTCTCCCCCCCACCGATTCCCTCTCCCCATCCTCTCTCTCCCCCCGATGCTTTCTCCCCCCAATTCCCTCTCCCTCCTCTCTCTCTCCCCCCCTCTCTCCCCTACGATTCTCTCTCTCCCCCTCCTATCTCTCTCCCCCCCCCTCCGATTCCATCTCTCTCCCCCTCTTCTCTCTCCCACCCTCAAATCCTCTCTCTCCCCCTCCACTCTCTCTGGCCCCCCTCTCTCTCTCCCCCTCTCTCTTCCCCCTCTGATTATCTCCCCCTCCTCTCTCTCGGCCCCCTCTTCTCTCTCTCTCCCCTCTCCTCTCTCTCGCCCTCTCTCTCTGCCCCCTCTCTCTCTTCCCTCCAATTCCCTCTCTCTCCCCCTCCTCTCTCTCCCCCTCTCTCCCCTCCTCTCTCTCCCCCTACTCTCTCTCTCCCCCAGATTCCATCTCTCTCCCCCAGATTCCATCTCTCCCCTCCTCTCTCTCCCCCTCCTCTCTCTCTCTCCCCCTCCTTTCTCTCTCTCCCCCTCCTCTCTCTCCCCTCTCTAATTCTCTCTCTCTCCCGTTCCTCTCTCTCCCCCCTCCGATTATCTCTCTCTCCCCCTCCAATTCTCTCTCTCCCCCCTCTCTCTCTCCCCCTCCTCTCTCTCTCCCCTCCTGTCTCTCCCCCCTCCGATTCTCTCTCTCTCCCCCTCCTCTCTCTCTCCCTCCTCTCTCTCACCACTCCTCTCTCTCCCGCTCCGATTCTCTCTCTCCCCTCCAATTCTCTCTCTCTCCCCACTTCTCTCTCTCCCCCTCTCCCTCCCCCCTCCAACCCACTCTCTCCTCCCTCTGATCCCCCTCTCCCCCCCCCCCCAACCCGCTCTCTCCCCCCCCCCCCAACCCGCTCTCTCCCCCCCGATCCTTTCTTCTCCCCCCGGCCAGCACGGATCCAGTGACCTTCTCCCACGGAGCTGAGGAAAGCGTGGCCCATGATGCAGGCCGCAACTGTTGGGTACTGCGCATGCACGGCTCCGGATACCGCGCGCATGCGCAGAAGGCCGCAAAATGTTGGTACAGATAATCACAGCGATAAAATCTGGCTCAAGATAAAAGAAAGAATTTGCATTTAAATAGGGCCTTTCATGACCAAAAGTACATTTGAAGTATAGTCACTGTGTTAATGTAGGAAACGGAGCCGCCAATTTCACACAGTAATGTCCCACAGACAGCAATCTGATAATCTCCACTTACTGATTTTGATTGAGGAATAAATATTGGGCAGGACACCAGGGAGAACTTCCCTGCCCTTCTTTGCAGTGGTGCCATGGGATCTTTTATGTCCACCTGAGAGGGCAGATGGGGCCTCAGTTTAACGTCTCATTCAAAAGACGGCACCTCTGACAGTGCAGACTGTACTGCAATGAAGTATCAACCCGGATTATGTGCTCAAGTCTCTGGAGTGGGGCTTGAAGCCACAACCTCCTGACTCACGGCTGACATGTGGTAAGTATAGGGATGGGGGTATTGGGTGTTTTGGGATGGTCAGTAGTTTGGGAAGGGAGCGGAGTTCAAGGCAGAGGAGGCCTACACTTTCCTTGTAGGGCCCTAAGAAACACTCCTATTCCACCAGGCCCCCACAAACTAAATAAATACACTTACCCTGAGGGGCCTCTTCTGGTGATCAGCCTCCAGCCTGCCGCAGAGTGGCAGGAAATCCACAGTCGCTTTCCTACTCAGGCCAATGTTAAAAATGATGTGGAGATGCCGGCGTTGGACTGGGGTGGACAAAAATGAGAAGTCGCACAACACCAGGTTATAGTCCAACAGATTTATTTAATTTTACAAGCTTTCGGAGCTATCGCTCCTTCGTCAGGTAAGTTAGCAATGAGAGAATCTCCCAGAATTCACAATTTAAACCCAGACAAAATCTATTCACATTATTCGCTACAACAAAGAGCACAGCCAAGACAATGAGATGTGTCCCAGGGGGTCCAGCGTGTCAAACCACCTGCTGGCTGCATATCCTGTCAATTTGTGTTCTTGTGTTTTTAAAAAAAAACAAAATACATCGGCGAGACCATGCAGACACTGAGACAACGTATGAACGGACACCGCGCAACAATCGCCAGGCAGGAGGGTTGCCTCCCAGTCGGGGAACACTTCAGCAGCCAGGGGCATTCAGCCTCGGATCTGCGGGTAAGCGTTCTCCAAGGCGGCCTTCGAGATACACGACAGCGCAAAATCATAGAGCAGAAACTGATAGCCAAGTTCCGCACTCATGAGGATGGCCTCAATCGCGATATCGGGTTCATGTCACGATACAGAACGTGACTTGACATCATGGCCGGTCTTCCCAGGTGGTTTTTTTTGTTTTTTTGTTTTTGTTTTTTTTTTGTTTTTTTTTTTGTTTTTTTGTTTTTTTTTAAAAACACAAGAACACAAATTGACAGGATATGCAGCCAGCAGGTGGTTTGACACGCTGGACCCCCTGGGACACATCTCATTGTCTTGGCTGTGCTCTTTGTTGTAGCGAATAATGTGAATAGATTTTGTCTGGGTTTAAATTGTGAATTCTGGGAGATTCTCTCATTGCTAACTTACCTGACGAAGGAGCGACAGCTCCGAAAGCTTGTAAAATTAAATAAATCTGTTGGACTATAACCTGGTGTTGTGCGACTTCTCAATGTTAAAAAGGCAGCCGGTTTCCGATTATGTGATCGGGACCCGATCTGCATATTTAAAGAAAGTCCCCACCGGCTTCGAGCGGGTGTCCTTGCCTCTGCGGCGGTATTGGGGCGGGAGGCCAGCGGGTAATTCTTTTGCTCCAGTTTAACTGCTCCCCACCTGGTTTCCACCAGGCGGGGGTGGAGAGGGGGGTGTGGTGAGGGGCAGTGTGTGGAGTTAATGTTCTCTCCCCCTATGTATCAAAACATTTTCTCTCCAGCTTTAGTAACCATTTTGTAAGGAGTTTTTCCATCGTTCCTTCCTTCCCTTGTTTTCCAATCTCCCATCGGTTTCTTGACTACATGCCACCTCTTCAATTGCCAAAGAGTTGACAATAGGGTGTCTCCAAAATGAGTCAGATGGTAGTGCCATCTATGTGATGGGAATTTTAAAACAGCTTGTTCAGGGCAGCAGAAAGGATTGTTAGTGACACAAGAGTTCTGGATATTAATTGTGGTGTTGGGGAGGTGCTGAATGACCACAGGAGTTTCTGGGAAAGAAAATGGCAAATATCTTGAGCCACATTAATGCATCTCTGCAAAACTGGACTGAATGGCATTAACCAAACAACAGGACTAGGACGCCTGCCCACACTGTCGGATGAGGAACAAACCAAGTAAAATATAGTGGAATCTGATCATCAAGATTGAATATGGAAAGGTTCAACAATAAGATGTTTTGTAACTTGTGATGTCACGAGGCTCGAGTGTCGGCCATGTGACCTTCTTCCTTCTGTGTTGTACAAAAGTGAGAAGTCGCACAACACCAGGTTATAGTCCATCAACAGTTTTATTTGAAATCACAAGCTTTCGGAGCTGCTGCCCCTTCGTCAGGTGAAGTGCTTCACCTGACGAAGGGGCAGCAGCTCCGAAAGCTTGTGATTTCAAATAAAACTGTTGGGGGTAAAAATTCAGTTGGTTGCGCCTCCCGTTAGCGCCTTAAGAGGGCGCTAATGGGGCGCAAAGCCGCTAACGCCCGGGCGCAGCGATGTTTGCGCCGCTCGAGAACTTAACTTGAGATTGTGCGGCGGCGCTAAAACTTACCGCTGCGACCACCTGCGCGCGCAGATTGTGACGTCATTCCATGGTGCAACGCCCTTGTGGCGCCCCGTAGCGGAAATTGAGTGACGCCCCCTGACTTACCGCCTGGCGCTTCCAACGACCAGAAGACTGGAACGCTATCAATCGCTGTGGGGCTGGGGAGGGCGCTATTTAAAGGGGGCCTCTTCCTGTCTTTTATTGTTGGTGGCATTTTTGAACTACGCATTCTGAGAGCGAGAGGGAGAGACTTCTGGAGAGATTCAACGTTGTGTGAAGGAGTTTTGGGTACTGAGCAGCACTTTGCAGGTTCATTTTGATTTGCCATTCCTTGTATCGATTTAGCAGAGACTGTGGGAGCTGCACTCTGAGCTCTTTGCCTGGTACTCTCCATTGTTCTTTCCAGCACATTTGATGTGCAAGTCTCTCCAGGCCGAGATTCAAGGCTGCAATGAACAGGATGTGGATGGAAAGCAAGATTAACCATCCCCTTTAAGAACTGGCCCGTGCCATTGTGTGTGTGTTCCATTGCTGACTGACATTACATGAGCTTCGCCAGCGCTCTGAGGTAGCGCCTCACTCCTTGGCCTTTGCGCCTTAAGACAGGTGTGCAGCGCCTGCTTTAGCGCTCCACTCACCTCCCGGGGCGGTAAAAGTGAAGTTTCCAGTCAGTGCCGATAATTAGCGCCAGGCGCTAATATTTGCGTCCAGACGATATTTGCGCCCCAAATGGGGCGCGACCTAATTTCTACCCCTTGGACTATAACCTGGTGTTGTGCGACTTCTCACTTTTGTCCACCCCAGTCCAACACCAGCATCTCCGCATTCTGTGTTGTAGACCAGGACAGTTACACCCAAGAGATGGCAGCTCATTTGATTCAAACATTCTGCCCTGCCCTCTCAGCAGTTTCTCTCAGTATGGGGGTAATTTTACTTCTGGGCGTTGGTGTAAAATGGCCGATATTGAATTGAGTGCTCATTATATTCAATGGCAATATTGAACTCACATGGCCATACATGCTCCCTTCCTCAATGCCACCACCTACGTTCACAGAAATGTCTCAACTGTCTCAATGTGCAGCTCATTTATGACCCCGTGCATGCAAGTGAAGGCTTGTATTCCTAGGAGCTGCCATGATGTCTTCACTTTAAGGCAATCCACCATGACTGCTCTCTTTCATCCAGAAATACAATTCACTGAGTAGCTCCGAAGACATCAAGGCTTTCTTCTGCAGCTGGAGCTGATGGCACATAGGTAGTTTCCCGGGAGCTGAGCACTGGTGTAAAGAGGTCCATTCATCTTCCAGAGTAATAATTGAACACACCACTGCCAAAATGCACTTCATGTGCCTAGATTGATCTGGAGGTGTCCTGCAATATAGCCCAGATAAGGTCACAATGATCGCGGCTGTATGCTGCACAACTTTATCTTACGAAAAGGCCTCATAGAAGCAGAGAGAGAATGAGGAGAAGTTTTTTATGCAGTGAGTTGTTATGATCTGGAATGCACTGTCTGAATTGATGGTGAAAGCAAATTCAATAGTAACTTTACAAAGGAAATTTGTTCCTGGTGGAGAGAGTTCCAGATTTCTACTACCCTCCTTCTGCTGTATGATTCTATGATTCTATTATGCTTTTAGATTTCCCTTTATTCTTCTGCACTAGCTTTTAGTGATTTGTGCACATGGACACCCAAAATCCCTTTGTCCCTCCACAGCTCCTAGTCTCTCCCCATTAAGATAATATTCTGATTTGTCTCTCAGATCTAAAGTGAATGAACATAGGAACATAGAGCAGGAGGAGGCCATTTAGCCCCTCGAGCCTCTTCCGACATTCAATGAGATCATGGCTGATCTGTGACCTAACTCCATATACCCGCCTTTGCCCCATATCCCTTAATACCCCTGATTAATAAATCACAGTTGCCCACAATGAACTCCATCTGCAATAGTTTTTTCCACTCTGTCAAAAAATGTGGCTTTGTCCACATCCTGGGAACAAATAATAAAACTTTATTTCTTGTGATGTTGTCAATGTTTTGAGATGAAAGACACTGACTAAACTCATCTTTGTCTTCTGTGATTGTTACTGAATATTTAAAACTCTCCAATGACAGCCAATCAAACAGATCTCAGAATAACAAAGGTTTGGAGAGTACAATTTTAATAACATGTCATTAACTTAAAATCTTCCTTATTCTCGTCAAACTGCGTGGGCGCTGATTGCAAAAGCACAATGTTTTCATATAGTAATCATTGCATTGCTTCAAGGTTAAAGTTAGAGTCTCTGGTTCACTGTAATTGGTGAACGCTGCCTTAAATTGCAGGACAAATTGCAGCTGAAGTGAATCCTACTTAAAAACTGTTTGAAAGATTCTTTCTACATTGACGTTTGATCTTTGTATTGCAGACATGACCAGTTTCTCTATACTGCAGAAATGCCTAGGGAAATAGGATGTCATCTTGTCATTTGTAATTATATCTTGTTGGGATGCTAGTTGTAAGCCTTGGCTCAGTGGCAGCACACTCACCTTTGAGTCAGAAGGTTGTGGGTTCATAGTCCCACTCCAGGGAATTAAGCACAAAATCCAGGCTGACACTACAATGCAGTACTGAGGGAGTGCTGCACTGTCGGAGGTGCCGCCTTTCGGGTGAGAGGTTAAACTAAGGCTCTGTCTGTCCTCTCAGGTGTGCGTAAAAGGTCCCCTGGCACTATTTTGAAGAACGAGAGTTTTCCTGGTGTCCTGGCCGATATTTATCCCTCAACCGATATCAATAAAACAGATTATCTGGTCATTCACTCATTGCTGTGTGTGGGACCTTGCTATGCACAAATTGGCTGCTGCGTTTCCTATATTACAACAAGTGATTATACTTCATTGGCTGTAAAGTGCTTTGGGATATCCTGAAGTCATAAAAGGCGCTATAGAAATGCAAGTCCTTCTGTTGTTTGACCACCACAACTTTCATAATGGCAAACAAGAAATGAAGAGTTGTTGCTTTTTCATTTAATGCCATAAGGGAATAGAAAGCAAGGAAAGGCTCATTCAGCCTCTTCGTTGCTCACACACGGTAAGCACTCTCCCCTGTCACAGTCTCCACCCATGCAATTTTCTTCGAGCTCCACATTTAATCTAGAACATGCATCTAAGCCTTACAATGAATGATTTCTTTGCCTGTCATGACAGGACAATGGCACATCAACTCAAGTGTGAGGCTGCCTACCTCTTACATATGAACAGAGGACAGGAAGGGACCAGCTGGTCGATCAAACTGCTCACACTATTAAACCAATCCCACCCTACCCCACTTTCCCCTACAGCCACATAAACTCCTGGGAGAAGCAAATAAAAATACTAATCAAAAATCTTGGGCCAATTTAGAATTTAAAAAATCTGTAAAATTCCTCTCTGACCCCTGTTGGTGATCAAGCAAGCTCAAGGAGGCTGGTACCACTATACCCATGAACTCATCTACATTCTATAACGTGAGGTGTCCTCCAGTAACAGGAACCTGTCCAGCTCTCTTCAGAACGCTGGTCGTGAATCCACACTCAAGCGTTGTTTGCTTAGCAGTCAACACTTCGAATTTGACTCCAAGTTATACTGCCACCTCCGAGCAGCTTTGCATTGACACCAAAGTGACAGCGATCGATCCCAGTCAGAGAGCTGCATTTGAAGGGAGCACTGGGTGCTCTTTTCTAGGTCTCGGAAGGTTAGAGCAAAAGGGGTCGTAGACTGAAACTAAAACCTTGGTCTGACTGTAAAAGGGGAAGTGAAAGATTCACAAGGATGATACCAGAACTGGGAGGAGATACTTTTCCAAGAAAGATTGAACATGCCGGCACTCTTTTCTAGTAAAGAGAAGGCTGAGGAGCGACCTAATAGAGATCTTTAAAATTGTGACAGGGTAGATGTAGAGAAGATGTTTCCACTTGTGGGGGAGACCAAAACTTGGGGCCATAAATATAATATGGCCACCAATAAATCCAATAGTGAAGTTGAGGCGAATAGCATAGATGCATTTAAGGGGAAGCACATGAGGGAGAAAGGAATAGAAGGATGTGCTGATAGGGTTCAGTGAAGAGGGCTGGGAGAAGGCTCGTGTGGAGCATAAACACCGGCATGGACCAGTTGGGCCAAATGGCCTGTTTTTATGCTGTACATTCTATGTAATCGATGAGTCCCTCAAGCTCACTGCTCAAGAGTTGTCTGAATACAAAAACAAATTGGACAAATCTATTATATACCCCTGCCACAACGTGAAACTTAAGCCCTGTGGATGTATTTGAAGCTAAGAACTTACATTTCAGTTTAAAAATATTCTGTATCTGAGTGTCATCCATTTTGGACCAAAAAAGGATAAATCCAAGTATTATTTAAATGGTAAAGAGCTAACAACAGTGGAGGTCCAAAGAGATTTAGGGGTCCATGTACACAGATCACTAAAATGTAGTAGTCAGGTACAAAAAAATAATTAAAATGGCTAATGGAATGTTAGCCTGTATAATTAGAGGGCTAGAATATAAAGGGAAGGAAGTTTTGCTGCAGCTATACAAAGCCTTGGTTAGACCACATTTGGAGTACTCTGTACAGTTCTGGCACCTCACCTTAGAAAGGATATATTGGTCTTGGAAGGAAATGCTTCTTCACGCAAAAGATGGTAGAAGTGTGGAACTCTCTCCCACAAAAAGCAGTAGATGCTAGCTCAATGAACAATTTTAAATCTGAGAGCGATAGATTTTTGCCAGCCAAGGGTATTTAGGGATATGGAGCCAAGGCGGGTGGATGGAGTTAGGTTACAGATCAGCCATGATCTCATTGAATGGTGAAACAGGCTGAAGGAGCTGAATGGCCTATGTTCCTATGTGTATTGAAGCACACCTGGTCATAAGCAGCCTTTTCTCATTCAGACCTGATCAGAGGATGTTACTTCTACTGATATATCATTAATTGCCTTGAATTCAATTATAATTCATCAAACCAGTCTGCCTTGTATCTTATGTATTCGAGAAACCATAGCCATTTGTGTTAAATGTTCTCAGTGGGCACAGAGCATTGAGGCAGATTTTCAACTTGCCGCTTGGGTGTAAAACTGGCATTAAAGTGTCAGTGGTAGCACTCTCGCATCTGAGTCAGAAGGTCATGGGTTCAAGACCCACTCCCCAGACCTCAGCACAGAATCCAGGCTGACACTCTAGTGCAGTACTGAGGGAGGTGCCGTCTTTCGATGAGACATTAAACTGAGTCCCCCACCTGCCATCTCAGGTGGAGGTAAAAGATTCCATGGCACTATTTTGAAGTAGAGCAGGGTAGTTCTCCCTGGTGTCCCGGCCAATATTTATCCCTAACCCAATTTCATTAAACAACATTATCTGGTAATTATCAGTGGGATCTTGACCAAATTGGCAGCCGTGTTTCCCCACATTACAACAGTGACTACACTTCAAAAGTACTTCATTGGCTGTAAAGCACTTTTGGCCATCTTGAGGTAATTAAAGGCACTAGATGAATGCAAGTCTTTCTTTTCTTTTGTTGCTGATCGGCTGCCCGTTATCAAAACCGTCCTAATTTAAATTCATTCTCGGGATATCAGGTGAAGACAACATCAGGGAAGAACAATATCAGGTGGAGACAAAATCATGTGAGAACAATATCAGGTGAGGACAACATCAGGTGAGGACAATATCAGGTGAGAACAATATCAGGTGAGGACATTATCAGGTGAGGACAATATCAGGGGAGGTCAATATCAGGTGAGGACAACATCAGGTGAGGACAATATCAGGTGAGAACAATATCAGGTGAGGACAATATCAGGTGAGGACAATATCAGGTGAGGACAACATCAGGTGAGGACAACATCAGGTGAGGACAATATCAGGTGAGGAAAACATCAGGTGAGGACAATATCAGGTGAGAACAATATCAGGTGAGGACAATATCAGGGGAGGTCAATATCAGGTGAGGACAATATCAGGTGAGGACAATATCAGGTGAGGACAATATCAGGGGAGGTCAATATCAGGTGAGGACAACATCAGGTGAGGACAACATCAGGTGAGGACAATATCAGGTAAGGACAATATCAGGTGAGAACAATATCAGGTGAGGACAACATCAGGTGAGGACAACATCAGGTGAGGACAATATCAGCTGAGGACAGCATTGGGTGATGACAATATCAGGTGAGGACAATATCAGGTGAGGACAGGATCGGGTGAGGACAACATCAGTGAGAACAACATTAGGTGAGGACAACATCAGGTGAGGACAATATCAGGTGAGGAAAACATCAGGTGAGGACAATATCAGGTGAGAACAATATCAGGTGAGGACAATATCAGGGGAGGTCAATATCAGGTGAGGACAATATCAGGTGAGAACAATATCAGGTGAGGACAATATCAGGGGAGGTCAATATCAGGTGAGGACAACATCAGGTGAGGAGAACATCAGGTGAGGACAATATCAGGTAACGACAATATCAGGTGAGAACAATATCAGGTGAGGACAACATCAGGTGAGGACAACATCAGGTGAGGACAATATCAGCTGAGGACAGCATCGGGTGAGGACAATATCAGGTGAGGACAATATCAGGTGAGGACAGCGTCGGGTGAGGACAACATCAGTGAGAACAACATTAGGTGAGGACAACATCAGGTGAGGAGAATATCAGGTGAGGACAACATCAGGTGAGGACAACATCAGGTGAGGACAACATCAGGTGAGGACAATATCAGGTAAGGACAATATCAGGTGAGAACAATATCAGGTGAGGACAACATCAGGTGAGGACAACATCAGGTGAGGACAATATCAGCTGAGGACAGCATCGGGTGAGGACAATATCAGGTGAGGACAATATCAGGTGAGGACAGCATCGGGTGAGGACAACATCAGTGAGAACAACATTAGGTGAGGACAACATCAGGTCAGGAGAATATCAGGTGAGGACAACATCAGGTGAGGACAACATCAGGTGAGGACAATATCAGCTGAGGACAGCATCGGGTGAGGACAATATCAGGTGAGGACAATATCAGGTGAGGACAGCATCGGGTGAGGACAACATCAGTAAGAACAACATTAGGTGAGGACAACATCAGGTGAGGAGAATATCAGGTGAGGACAACATCAGGTGAAGACAACATCAGGTGAGGACAACATCAGGTGAGGATGGCATCGGGTGAGGACAATATCAGGTGAGGACAATATCAGGTGAGGACAATATCAGGTGAGGACAGCATCGGGTGAGGACAACATCGGGTGAGGACAACATCAGGTGAGGACAGCATTGAGTGAGGACAGCAATGGGTGAGGACTGCATTGGGTGAGGACAACATCAGGTGAGGACAGCATTGGGTGAGGGCAATATCAGGTGAGGACAATATCAGGTGAGGACAGCATTGGGTGAGAACAACATTGAGCGAGGACAGCATTGGGTGAGGACTGCATTGGGTGAGGACAGCATTGCGTGAGGACTGCATAGGGTGAGGACAACATCAGGTGAGGACAGCATTGGGTGAGGACAGCATTGGGTGAGGACAGCATTGGGTGAGGACAGCATTGGGTGAGGACAGCATTGGGTGAGGACAACATTGGGTGAGGACAGCATTGGGGGAGAACAACATTGAGTGAGGACAGCATTGAGTGAGAACGACATTGGGTGAGGACAACATTGGGTGAGGACAATATTGGGGGAGAACAACATTGAGTGAGGACAACATTGAGTGAGAACAACATTGGGTGAGGACAACAGTGAGTGAGGACAACATTGGGTGAGGACAACATTGGGTGAGGACAGCATTGGGTGAGGACAGCAATGGGTGAGAACAACATTGGGTGAGGACAGCATCGGGTGAGGACAGCATTGGGTGAGGACAACATTGGGTGAGGACAGCATTGGGTGAGGACAGCATTGGGTGAGGACAGCATCGGATGAGGACAGCATTGGGTGAGGACAGCATTAGGTGAGGACAGCATTGGGTGAGAACAACATTGGGTGAGGACAGCATCAGGTGAGGACAGCATTGGGTGAGAACAACATTGGGTGAGGACAGCATTGGGTGAGAACAGCATCGGGTGAGGACAGCATTGGGTGAGGACAGCATTGGGTGAGGACAGCATTGGGTGAGGACAGCATTGGGTGAGGACAACATTGGGTGAGGACAGCATTGGGTGAGGACAGCATTGGGTGAGGACAACATTGGGTGAGGACAGCATCAGGTGAAGATAGCATCGGGTGAAGACAGCATCGGGTTAAGACAGCAGCAGGTGAGGACAGCATCAGGTGAGGACAGCATCGGGTGTGGACAGCGTTGGGTGAGGACAGCATCAGGTGAGGACAGCATCAGGTGAGGACAGCATCAGGTGAGGACAGCATCGGGTGTGGACAGCGTTGGGTGAGGACAGCATCAGGTGAGGACAGCAGCAGGTGAGGACAGCATCGGGTGTGGACAGCATTGGGTGAGAAAAACATTGGGTGAGGACAGCATTGGGTGAGAACAGCATCGGGTGAGGACAGCATTGGGTGAGGACAGCATTGGGTGAGGACAACATTGGGTGAGGACAGCATTGGGTGAGGACAGCATTGGGTGAGGACAACATTGGGTGAGGACAGCATCAGGTGAGAACAGCATCAGGTGAGGACAGCATCAGGTGAAGATAGCATTGGGTGAAGACAGCATCGGGTTAAGACAGCAGCAGGTGAGGACAGCATCAGGTGAGGACAGCATCGGGTGTGGACAGCGTTGGGTGAGGACAGCATCAGGTGAGGACAGCATCAGGTGAGGACAGCATCAGGTGAGGACAGCATCGGGTGTGGAGAGCGTTGGGTGAGGACAGCATCAGGTGAGGACAGCAGCAGGTGAGGACAGCATCGGGTGTGGACAGCATTGGGTGAGGACAGCATCAGGTGAGGACAGCATTGGGTGAGGACAGCATCAAGTGAGGACAGCATCGGGTGTGGACAGCGTTGGGTGAGGACAGCATCAGGTGAGGACAGCATCGGTTGAGGACAGCATCAGGTGAGGACAGCATCAGGTGAGGACAGCATCAGGTGAGGACAATATCAGGTAACGACAATATCAGGTGAGAACAATATCAGGTGAGGACAACATCAGGTGAGGACAACATCAGGTGAGGACAATATCAGCTGAGGACAGCATCGGGTGAGGACAATATCAGGTGAGGACAATATCAGGTGAGGACAGCGTCGGGTGAGGACAACATCAGTGAGAACAACATTAGGTGAGGACAACATCAGGTGAGGAGAATATCAGGTGAGGACAACATCAGGTGAGGACAACATCAGGTGAGGACAACATCAGGTGAGGACAATATCAGGTAAGGACAATATCAGGTGAGAACAATATCAGGTGAGGACAACATCAGGTGAGGACAACATCAGGTGAGGACAATATCAGCTGAGGACAGCATCGGGTGAGGACAATATCAGGTGAGGACAATATCAGGTGAGGACAGCATCGGGTGAGGACAACATCAGTGAGAACAACATTAGGTGAGGACAACATCAGGTGAGGAGAATATCAGGTGAGGACAACATCAGGTGAGGACAACATCAGGTGAGGACAATATCAGCTGAGGACAGCATCGGGTGAGGACAATATCAGGTGAGGACAATATCAGGTGAGGACAGCATCGGGTGAGGACAACATCAGTAAGAACAACATTAGGTGAGGACAACATCAGGTGAGGAGAATATCAGGTGAGGACAACATCAGGTGAAGACAACATCAGGTGAGGACAACATCAGGTGAGGATGGCATCGGGTGAGGACAATATCAGGTGAGGACAATATCAGGTGAGGACAATATCAGGTGAGGACAGCATCGGGTGAGGACAACATCGGGTGAGGACAACATCAGGTGAGGACAGCATTGAGTGAGGACAGCAATGGGTGAGGACTGCATTGGGTGAGGACAACATCAGGTGAGGACAGCATTGGGTGAGGGCAATATCAGGTGAGGACAATATCAGGTGAGGACAGCATTGGGTGAGAACAACATTGAGCGAGGACAGCATTGGGTGAGGACTGCATTGGGTGAGGACAGCATTGCGTGAGGACTGCATAGGGTGAGGACAACATCAGGTGAGGACAGCATTGGGTGAGGACAGCATTGGGTGAGGACAGCATTGGGTGAGGACAGCATTGGGTGAGGACAGCATTGGGTGAGGACAACATTGGGTGAGGACAGCATTGGGGGAGAACAACATTGAGTGAGGACAGCATTGAGTGAGAACGACATTGGGTGAGGACAACATTGGGTGAGGACAATATTGGGGGAGAACAACATTGAGTGAGGACAACATTGAGTGAGAACAACATTGGGTGAGGACAGCATTGGGTGAGGACAGCATTGGGTGAGGACAACATTGGGTGAGGACAGCATCAGGTGAGAACAGCATCAGGTGAGGACAGCATCAGGTGAAGATAGCATCGGGTGAAGACAGCATCGGGTTAAGACAGCAGCAGGTGAGGACAGCATCAGGTGAGGACAGCATCGGGTGTGGACAGCGTTGGGTGAGGACAGCATCAGGTGAGGACAGCATCAGGTGAGGACAGCATCAGGTGAGGACAGCATCGGGTGTGGACAGCGTTGGGTGAGGACAGCATCAGGTGAGGACAGCAGCAGGTGAGGACAGCATCGGGTGTGGACAGCATTGGGTGAGGACAGCATCAGGTGAGGACAGCATTGGGTGAGGACAGCATCAAGTGAGGACAGCATCGGGTGTGGACAGCGTTGGGTGAGGACAGCATCAGGTGAGGACAGCATCGGTTGAGGACAGCATCAGGTGAGGACAGCATCAGGTGAGGACAGCATCAGGTGAGGACAATATCAGGTAACGACAATATCAGGTGAGAACAATATCAGGTGAGGACAACATCAGGTGAGGACAACATCAGGTGAGGACAATATCAGCTGAGGACAGCATCGGGTGAGGACAATATCAGGTGAGGACAATATCAGGTGAGGACAGCGTCGGGTGAGGACAACATCAGTGAGAACAACATTAGGTGAGGACAACATCAGGTGAGGAGAATATCAGGTGAGGACAACATCAGGTGAGGACAACATCAGGTGAGGACAACATCAGGTGAGGACAATATCAGGTAAGGACAATATCAGGTGAGAACAATATCAGGTGAGGACAACATCAGGTGAGGACAACATCAGGTGAGGACAATATCAGCTGAGGACAGCATCGGGTGAGGACAATATCAGGTGAGGACAATATCAGGTGAGGACAGCATCGGGTGAGGACAACATCAGTGAGAACAACATTAGGTGAGGACAACATCAGGTGAGGAGAATATCAGGTGAGGACAACATCAGGTGAGGACAACATCAGGTGAGGACAATATCAGCTGAGGACAGCATCGGGTGAGGACAATATCAGGTGAGGACAATATCAGGTGAGGACAGCATCGGGTGAGGACAACATCAGTAAGAACAACATTAGGTGAGGACAACATCAGGTGAGGAGAATATCAGGTGAGGACAACATCAGGTGAAGACAACATCAGGTGAGGACAACATCAGGTGAGGATGGCATCGGGTGAGGACAATATCAGGTGAGGACAATATCAGGTGAGGACAATATCAGGTGAGGACAGCATCGGGTGAGGACAACATCGGGTGAGGACAACATCAGGTGAGGACAGCATTGAGTGAGGACAGCAATGGGTGAGGACTGCATTGGGTGAGGACAACATCAGGTGAGGACAGCATTGGGTGAGGGCAATATCAGGTGAGGACAATATCAGGTGAGGACAGCATTGGGTGAGAACAACATTGAGCGAGGACAGCATTGGGTGAGGACTGCATTGGGTGAGGACAGCATTGCGTGAGGACTGCATAGGGTGAGGACAACATCAGGTGAGGACAGCATTGGGTGAGGACAGCATTGGGTGAGGACAGCATTGGGTGAGGACAGCATTGGGTGAGGACAGCATTGGGTGAGGACAACATTGGGTGAGGACAGCATTGGGGGAGAACAACATTGAGTGAGGACAGCATTGAGTGAGAACGACATTGGGTGAGGACAACATTGGGTGAGGACAATATTGGGGGAGAACAACATTGAGTGAGGACAACATTGAGTGAGAACAACATTGGGTGAGGACAACAGTGAGTGAGGACAACATTGGGTGAGGACAACATTGGGTGAGGACAGCATTGGGTGAGGACAGCAATGGGTGAGAACAACATTGGGTGAGGACAGCATCGGGTGAGGACAGCATTGGGTGAGGACAACATTGGGTGAGGACAGCATTGGGTGAGGACAGCATTGGGTGAGGACAGCATCGGATGAGGACAGCATTGGGTGAGGACAGCATTAGGTGAGGACAGCATTGGGTGAGAACAACATTGGGTGAGGACAGCATCAGGTGAGGACAGCATTGGGTGAGAACAACATTGGGTGAGGACAGCATTGGGTGAGAACAGCATCGGGTGAGGACAGCATTGGGTGAGGACAGCATTGGGTGAGGACAGCATTGGGTGAGGACAGCATTGGGTGAGGACAACATTGGGTGAGGACAGCATTGGGTGAGGACAGCATTGGGTGAGGACAACATTGGGTGAGGACAGCATCAGGTGAAGATAGCATCGGGTGAAGACAGCATCGGGTTAAGACAGCAGCAGGTGAGGACAGCATCAGGTGAGGACAGCATCGGGTGTGGACAGCGTTGGGTGAGGACAGCATCAGGTGAGGACAGCATCAGGTGAGGACAGCATCAGGTGAGGACAGCATCGGGTGTGGACAGCGTTGGGTGAGGACAGCATCAGGTGAGGACAGCAGCAGGTGAGGACAGCATCGGGTGTGGACAGCATTGGGTGAGAACAACATTGGGTGAGGACAGCATTGGGTGAGAACAGCATCGGGTGAGGACAGCATTGGGTGAGGACAGCATTGGGTGAGGACAACATTGGGTGAGGACAGCATTGGGTGAGGACAGCATTGGGTGAGGACAACATTGGGTGAGGACAGCATTGGGGGAGAACAACATTGAGTGAGGACAGCATTGAGTGAGAACGACATTGGGTGAGGACAACATTGGGTGAGGACAATATTGGGGGAGAACAACATTGAGTGAGGACAACATTGAGTGAGAACAACATTGGGTGAGGACAACAGTGAGTGAGGACAACATTGGGTGAGGACAACATTGGGTGAGGACAGCATTGGGTGAGGACAGCAATGGGTGAGAACAACATTGGGTGAGGACAGCATCGGGTGAGGACAGCATTGGGTGAGGACAACATTGGGTGAGGACAGCATTGGGTGAGGACAGCATTGGGTGAGGACAGCATCGGATGAGGACAGCATTGGGTGAGGACAGCATTAGGTGAGGACAGCATTGGGTGAGAACAAAATTGGGTGAGGACAGCATCAGGTGAGGACAGCATTGGGTGAGAACAACATTGGGTGAGGACAGCATTGGGTGAGAACAGCATCGGGTGAGGACAGCATTGGGTGAGGACAGCATTGGGTGAGGACAGCATTGGGTGAGGACAGCATTGGGTGAGGACAACATTGGGTGAGGACAGCATTGGGTGAGGACAGCATTGGGTGAGGACAACATTGGGTGAGGACAGCATCAGGTGAAGATAGCATCGGGTGAAGACAGCATCGGGTTAAGACAGCAGCAGGTGAGGACAGCATCAGGTGAGGACAGCATCGGGTGTGGACAGCGTTGGGTGAGGACAGCATCAGGTGAGGACAGCATCAGGTGAGGACAGCATCAGGTGAGGACAGCATCGGGTGTGGACAGCGTTGGGTGAGGACAGCATCAGGTGAGGACAGCAGCAGGTGAGGACAGCATCGGGTGTGGACAGCATTGGGTGAGAACAACATTGGGTGAGGACAGCATTGGGTGAGAACAGCATCGGGTGAGGACAGCATTGGGTGAGGACAGCATTGGGTGAGGACAACATTGGGTGAGGACAGCATTGGGTGAGGACAGCATTGGGTGAGGACAACATTGGGTGAGGACAGCATCAGGTGAGAACAGCATCAGGTGAGGACAGCATCAGGTGAAGATAGCATTGGGTGAAGACAGCATCGGGTTAAGACAGCAGCAGGTGAGGACAGCATCAGGTGAGGACAGCATCGGGTGTGGACAGCGTTGGGTGAGGACAGCATCAGGTGAGGACAGCATCAGGTGAGGACAGCATCAGGTGAGGACAGCATCGGGTGTGGAGAGCGTTGGGTGAGGACAGCATCAGGTGAGGACAGCAGCAGGTGAGGACAGCATCGGGTGTGGACAGCATTGGGTGAGGACAGCATCAGGTGAGGACAGCATTGGGTGAGGACAGCATCAAGTGAGGACAGCATCGGGTGTGGACAGCGTTGGGTGAGGACAGCATCAGGTGAGGACAGCATCGGTTGAGGACAGCATCAGGTGAGGACAGCATCAGGTGAGGACAGCATCAGGTGAGGACAATATCAGGTAACGACAATATCAGGTGAGAACAATATCAGGTGAGGACAACATCAGGTGAGGACAACATCAGGTGAGGACAATATCAGCTGAGGACAGCATCGGGTGAGGACAATATCAGGTGAGGACAATATCAGGTGAGGACAGCGTCGGGTGAGGACAACATCAGTGAGAACAACATTAGGTGAGGACAACATCAGGTGAGGAGAATATCAGGTGAGGACAACATCAGGTGAGGACAACATCAGGTGAGGACAACATCAGGTGAGGACAATATCAGGTAAGGACAATATCAGGTGAGAACAATATCAGGTGAGGACAACATCAGGTGAGGACAACATCAGGTGAGGACAATATCAGCTGAGGACAGCATCGGGTGAGGACAATATCAGGTGAGGACAATATCAGGTGAGGACAGCATCGGGTGAGGACAACATCAGTGAGAACAACATTAGGTGAGGACAACATCAGGTGAGGAGAATATCAGGTGAGGACAACATCAGGTGAGGACAACATCAGGTGAGGACAATATCAGCTGAGGACAGCATCGGGTGAGGACAATATCAGGTGAGGACAATATCAGGTGAGGACAGCATCGGGTGAGGACAACATCAGTAAGAACAACATTAGGTGAGGACAACATCAGGTGAGGAGAATATCAGGTGAGGACAACATCAGGTGAGGACAACATCAGGTGAGGACAACATCAGGTGAGGATGGCATCGGGTGAGGACAATATCAGGTGAGGACAATATCAGGTGAGGACAATATCAGGTGAGGACAGCATCGGGTGAGGACAACATCGGGTGAGGACAACATCAGGTGAGGACAGCATTGAGTGAGGACAGCAATGGGTGAGGACTGCATTGGGTGAGGACAACATCAGGTGAGGACAGCATTGGGTGAGGGCAATATCAGGTGAGGACAATATCAGGTGAGGACAGCATTGGGTGAGAACAACATTGAGCGAGGACAGCATTGGGTGAGGACTGCATTGGGTGAGGACAGCATTGCGTGAGGACTGCATAGGGTGAGGACAACATCAGGTGAGGACAGCATTGGGTGAGGACAGCATTGGGTGAGGACAGCATTGGGTGAGGACAGCATTGGGTGAGGACAGCATTGGGTGAGGACAACATTGGGTGAGGACAGCATTGGGGGAGAACAACATTGAGTGAGGACAGCATTGAGTGAGAACGACATTGGGTGAGGACAACATTGGGTGAGGACAATATTGGGGGAGAACAACATTGAGTGAGGACAACATTGAGTGAGAACAACATTGGGTGAGGACAACAGTGAGTGAGGACAACATTGGGTGAGGACAACATTGGGTGAGGACAGCATTGGGTGAGGACAGCAATGGGTGAGAACAACATTGGGTGAGGACAGCATCGGGTGAGGACAGCATTGGGTGAGGACAACATTGGGTGAGGACAGCATTGGGTGAGGACAGCATTGGGTGAGGACAGCATCGGATGAGGACAGCATTGGGTGAGGACAGCATTAGGTGAGGACAGCATTGGGTGAGAACAACATGGGGTGAGGACAGCATCAGGTGAGGACAGCATTGGGTGAGAACAACATTGGGTGAGGACAGCATTGGGTGAGAACAGCATCGGGTGAGGACAGCATTGGGTGAGGACAGCATTGGGTGAGGACGGCATTGGGTGAGGACAGCATTGGGTGAGGACAACATTGGGTGAGGACAGCATTGGGTGAGGACAGCATTGGGTGAGGACAACATTGGGTGAGGACAGCATCAGGTGAGAACAGCATCAGGTGAGGACAGCATCAGGTGAAGATAGCATCGGGTGAAGACAGCATCGGGTTAAGACAGCAGCAGGTGAGGACAGCATCAGGTGAGGACAGCATCGGGTGTGGACAGCATTGGGTGAGGACAGCATCAGGTGAGGACAGCATCAGGTGAGGACAGCATCAGGTGAGGACAGCATCGGGTGTGGACAGCGTTGGGTGAGGACAGCATCAGGTGAGGACAGCAGCAGGTGAGGACAGCATCGGGTGTGGACAGCATTGGGTGAGAACAACATTGGGTGAGGACAGCATTGGGTGAGAACAGCATCGGGTGAGGACAGCATTGGGTGAGGACAGCATTGGGTGAGGACAGCATTGGGTGAGGACAGCATTGGGTGAGGTCAACATTGGGTGAGGACAGCATTGGGTGAGGACAGCATTGGGTGAGGACAACATTGGGTGAGGACAGCATCAGGTGAGAACAGCATCAGGTGAGGACAGCATCAGGTGAAGATAGCATCGGGTGAAGACAGCATCGGGTTAAGACAGCAGCAGGTGAGGACAGCATCAGGTGAGGACAGCATCGGGTGTGGACAGCGTTGGGTGAGGACAGCATCAGGTGAGGACAGCATCAGGTGAGGACAGCATCAGGTGAGGACAGCATCGGGTGTGGACAGCGTTGGGTGAGGACAGCATCAGGTGAGGACAGCAGCAGGTGAGGACAGCATCGGGTGTGGACAGCATTGGGTGAGGACAGCATCAGGTGAGGACAGCATTGGGTGAGGACAGCATCAAGTGAGGACAGCATCGGGTGTGGACAGCGTTGGGTGAGGACAGCATCAGGTGAGGACAGCATCGGTTGAGGACAGCATCAGGTGAGGACAGCATCAGGTGAGGACAGCATCAGGTGAGGACAGCCTTGGGTGAGGACAGCATTGGGTGAGGACAGCATCGGGTGAGGACAGCATCAGGTGAGGACAGCATCAGGTGAGGACAGCATCAGGTGAGGACAGCATCGGGTGAGGACAGCATCGGGTGAGGACAGCATTGGGTGAGGACAACATTGAGTAAATACAGCATCGAGGGAGGACACCTCACCCGATGCTGTCCTTACCTGATTTTGTCCTACCCCGATGTTGTCCTGCCCCGATCGGATGAGGCCAAAATCGGGGGCGGACAGCATCGAGGGAGGACAGCATCAAGTAATACAGCATTGGGTGAGGACAGCATCAGGTAATACAGCATTAGGTGAGGACAGCATTGAGTGAGGACAGCATCGGGTGAGGACATCATTGGGTGAGGACAATATTGGGGAGGACAGCAGCAGATGAGGACATCGCCAGGTGAGCACAATAGTGAGGAAGGATAGCATCAGCTGAAGACCGCATCGGATGAGGATAGCACTTTCAGATGAGGCGATGAGGAAGTCTGACAAAAGAAAAAGTTAATGTTTCACAAGAAATTTCCAGCAACCTTTTACAGTAAACTCTCTGAGGTCCTTAATTAGTACTGACAAATCCGACTGAGCGTGGGGCTATATATATACTGTACAGCACTTGACTGTGTAATTGTTACTCCCTGGGGGATCAACAAATTTAAACTAGGACATTCTAGGAACAGTGCCCAAGGGCCAAAGACTAAAGGCCTATGATTTACAGCAGTACAGGTTGTTTCTTCATCTGCTAACACTGCTCAATATATAAAGTTGATCCTATTTCAGTGCTATGCACCAACCTACACTTCATTTGTGTGCAGGTCTGCAGTTGGGAACACAGCAGTGCTGAATTTATCCCGTACTGGGGTATCAATGGGCTCCAGTTATATAATCCTTCTCTTCACTGATTTTATTTTTTTATTCAATTCTGAGGGCTTTCCTATTTTTGACTTACCAGGATAAGGCCTGTCATTGTGAATGACAATCACAAAAAGATAACAAATATCAGAGAATTACATTTACAAGAACGCTCCTAGGGGGCTTCCCTGTCAGTTTGAAGCAGTTTCCAGGTTTCTTCTGTGTTGTGGTTAAGATTTCAGGCCCTGGGTGCATCTTAATAACAGTTTCAATAAATTGAATCTGTGGGGGCTAAATTGGATAGTCCCCGAAACGAGCGCAGGGATGGCGATGAGTGATTAACTCGTGACTGCTGATTGAAATGCAGGCAGCACGCC
Organism: Squalus acanthias; assembly: GCA_030390025.1. Lineage (NCBI taxonomy): Eukaryota > Metazoa > Chordata > Chondrichthyes > Squaliformes > Squalidae > Squalus > Squalus acanthias. The sequence continues at coordinate 126,590,750 of CM059427.1, forward strand.
AACTTCGTGCCACTCATTATGATGATCTCTGCCTGCAGCCAGTGCTAACCGAACTGTTCATTGGCTGCACGCATCAACTGTGGGCCCAAAATCGGAACTTCCTAGTACCACTTATAGCTAGTCTGCACTGCTTAAAGCTAGCCCACACCTCTTAAAGGAGAGGTGCATTGTGGCTAGAGCAGGTGCTGGGAGCCGTGCAGGAAGTGAGTCTGTCCTGGGAAACAGTGAGGAATGGCATCACATGGGGCAGAGCAGGCTCCAAGGTTTTCTGAAGCTGCACTGGAGGTCTTGGTGGAGGAGGTGGAAAGGAGGAGGGATGTCCTGTATCCGCAGGGGTGCAGGAGGCCCTCCAGATGCACAGTCAAAAGGCAGTGGGAGCAAATAGCCGTGGAGATTAATGCCAGGAGTCAAGCCCCGAGGATCTGGATGCAGTGCCGCAAGAAGTTTAATGACCTCACACGAGTGGTCAAGATCAGTGAATGCATCTTCAAATGCCATATCCTACCAGCTGCACCACTAGCCTTAGCCACTGCTCAATTCACCACACCCCCATCACTCGCCTACCAACAATCTCTATCAATCAGGACACATACCTAACATTCATAGCTTCACCTCACCCTCACACACTTAGCACTGCTGCAAGCCTCACACCCACATCTCACAGCTTGCACACACTGCCAGCTATTCAACCATGACAGCAACATTACCCAAACAGATTGCACAACACTCACTGCTACACTTCCCTCTCTCTTGCAGGATGATGTGGCACATAACCGGAGGCAGCAGGACCTGCATGTCCTAATCCCATGGAGGAGCTGGTGCTGGCCATTATTGGAACGGCCATGGCTGAGGCCATGGCCAGTGGTGGGGCTGAAACCATCGAAGATGACGGTATCCTAATACCGAATCCTCCTTCTCACATCCCACTTGCCCCTCATCCCGCAATCTCTTCTGATTTACAAACCACAGATGGTGTACCTCTTGCTTCTCCCCTTACCCTTGTGCCTTTTTCCTTTCAGATACCCAAGAGGTGCAACCTGACTAAGGCAGTGGAGGAACACCAAGAATAGACCGATGATGAAGTCACAGCACCGTCACTTGATTTCAGACTCGCAGCCATCAGTTCAGATACTGACACTGTGCGTATCTTAGAGGATATATTAGAGGCAGGATCTATACATGATGAGACACTGGCATGAGTGCGCTGCAGCCAGGGCAGGGGGCAAGGATAGCACAGGTGCCAGATTGCCTGAGGGCGAGGTTGCACATGGGTTCCGCTACAGAGGGCTCAGGTGAGGACTTTGATAGGGCAACCTGCAGAAGAATGCTGATGGGTATGCACAACAAAATGCTTGGTGCATTGGATAGCCTGCCAGAAAGCCTGCGTTCAATGTCAAGGAACATGGAAGAGTCCAGCACCAATTTGGCACAGGGCTTTGCACAGAGCTTACAGCCCCTCCTTTTCAGCATGGAAATGGTGGCCAATTCCGTTTGCACACTTGTGGACCCAACCATGATGCAACGTCTGATGGCCAATATCTCAGCTTCCATTGCAACACAAGCAGCAGTCACCCAATGTCTGAGTGCTGCAGTGGAAGCTCAGACTGCTGTTATCATGGCTGCGGTTACCAGTGTAAAAGGGGCTTGCAGGGTATCACAGCAGTGCAGCAATCTGTCCTCCAACCGATTACTAGGATTGCTGAGGCACCGCCCCAGGGGGAGTGGCAGTACTCCGTGGAGCACGAACCTGCTGTTCTCTCTCAGGATGACAGCTTTCATTCTCCCACCCCGCCAGTGCCCTTGCTGTTGCCTGTCAACCAGCCAGCCCAGTCTGCTGCTGCCCATGCTGAGATGGCGCAATCGAAGCTTGGCCTTCTAGGCCCAGAGCTGCTCAAGGTCATCCTTCAAGGCCATCTGCAGTCTCCTCCACTGAAAGTCAGCAGCCTTCCACCAGGCATGCTGCAGCCACTGGGGTAGCACTGCGTAGGAGCACTAGGACAGGCAAAGACCCACGGAAGACAGGCACTAAGGGAATGCACAAGGGTGATTAGTTTACTTTTGTATGCAATATGGCATGATTTCATTTATAAATTTGGTTTGGAATGTTTATTTTGTGGTGCCTTTTATTTTTGAACTGTGATGGTCAGTAGCAGAGGGAAGGTAAGGTGTGGGATTGTTGCTGAATGGGGAATTGGGGTTGCGGGTACTGGTATAGCACTCAAATGAGTTCTTCACGGACAGCCTGGCAGAAAGGGGCTGTCTTGTTTTCCTCCTCCCTTCCTCTTCCGTATAGCTGGCGGCAAGGGCTGTGGCGACACGGTGGCATAGTGGTTAGCACTGGTGCTTCACAGCGCCAGGGACCCGGGTTCGAATCTGACCTCGGGTGACTGTCTGTGTGGAGTTTGCACATTCTCCCCGTGTCTGCGTGGGTTTTCTCCGGGTGCTCCGGTTTCCTCCCACAGTCCAAAAATGTGCGGGTTAGGTTGATTTGGCTATGATAAATTGACCCTTAGTGTTAGGGGGGATTAAATATGTGGGGTTATGGGGATAGGATGGGATATGTTAGGGGGAATTAAATACGTGGGGTTACGGGGATAGGGTGGGATAGGTGCAGGCTCGATGTGGGGATTCGGTGTGAGAAAGCAGGGACAGGGTACTGGATTTGGATGATCAGCCATGATCGTATTGAATGGTGGAGCAGGCTCGACGGGCCGAATGGCCTACTCCTGCTCCTAGTTTCTATGTTTCTATGTTTCTCATGGTGGCGAGGTTGTGCAGCATGCAGCAGACCACTGTGAATCTTGACACCCGCTCTGCCGAGTACTGCAGGGCTCCTCCAGAGCGGTCCAGGCAGTGTGAGCGTTGTTTCAGCACACCAATGGTTTGCTCTATCACATTTCGTCTGGCAGCATGGCTTTCATTGTATGCATGCTGTGCACGTGTGTGTGGTTTGCGCACCGGATTCATCAGCCATGTTGTCAATGGAGAGCCCTTGTTGCCCAATGGCCACCCTTTGGTTTGCCGTGGTGGTTCAAATGCAGCTGGCACTGCGGACCGCCGCAGAATGAAGGCATCATTACTGCTGCCAGGATACCGGGCATTCACCTGCATGATTCTCTGCCTATGGTCGCACACCAGCTGGAAGTTGAGGGAGTGGAGTCCCTTTTGGTTGCGGTATATTGCAGAGTTGACATGCGGCGCCTGCAAAGTGATGTGCGTGCAGTCAATGGCACCCTGCACCATGGGCAAGTCTGCAATCCTAGCGAAGCCTGCTGCTCTCTGGCAAGAGAGAATGAAATGTAGTCAGCTCTCTTTGAATAGAGAGCCTCAGTGACCTCCCTTATGCAACAGTGGGTGGCAAACTGCGAGATGTTGCAAATATCTCCAGCTCCAGCCTGGAAGGAGCCAGACACATAAAAGTTGATCGCTATGGTCACCTCCCCAGTCCTTGCCCTACTCTAAGGATGCAGTTGTGGCTGCAGCAAGTGGCAGATTTCAGTGAGGATGGCTTTACTGAAGCGCAGACACTCACACACTGTTCCTCGCTGAGGTTCAGGTAGGAGAATTGCTCCCTGAAAACCCTGGGTGGATATGGCCTCCTGCTGAAAGCCCTTCTCCCCCTCCTCCCTCTTCCAGCAGCTTGTCATGCTCTGATTGGCCTCTGCTCCTTTTTCCAGTCATGCTGCATTCCAAAGGGAATACCTACTACTGCTTACATGTCTGGGAGCAGCTGGTTTGTGCAGAAGCCTTGAAGTCAGCAAAAAGTACTTCAGCATCTGCAACACTTGTAGACTTTTGCAACTTGAAAGAACTATGGAAAGTACAAAAGTAGTTAATGATCCCTTTAAATAATGTTGCTGGGGGGTCCTTTCTGCTGCTTAATGTGTGCTCAGCTGTGCGAGGTTAAGAGAGAGCGTCGGCTGGAGCGTTGACCTCCAAAATGGTAGCGCTGGCGTCAAATCAGCGCTGCACACTGATTAACGTCATGATCTGCCTGCTCTGCACACTTCCGCCGTACGTTAGCTGCACGTGCGCTAACGTCCCCACCAAGATGGCGTCTAGCATGATTCATGGCAGAAGTGTGCATGCGCGCGCACCGTACGCCATTTTGGTCCTCAAACGGCACCCGTGGCGCCCAAACAATTGCCGCTACTAAACCCAACTTCATGCCCAGTATGTCCTCAATTCGATAAGTGGTCAGGAAATTATCAAGCACTTTGAAAACTGCTGGAAATTCAGTGCACATCTGTCAGCACCTGAATTAAATAGAATAAAAAGAATATACAACACAGAAACAGGCCATTCGGCCCAACTAGTCTGTGCTGGTGTTTATACTCCACACGAGTCTCCTCCCATTCTATCTACCTCATCTCAGCCTTTCAGCTTATCTTTCTGGTAACAAAAAGGTGAGCATTTTAAGCAAAAGCACTGAGATCAGAACTGAGCCGAGGAGATAGTGGTAGCACTCCCGTCTCTGAGTCAGAAGGTTGTGGGTTCAAGTCCCACTCCTGAGACCTGAGCACATAATCTAGGCTGACACTCCAGTGCAGTGCTGAGGGAGTATTGCTCTGTCGGAGAAGGCATCTTTTGGATGAGACCTTAAACCGAGGCCCCGTCTGCCCTCTCAGGTGAATGTAAAAGATCCCATGGCACTATTTCGAAGAAGAGCAGGAGAGTTCCCACCATCGTCTTAACCTATATTTATTCCTCAACCGACATCAGGATAAAACACAGACTATCTGGTCATTATCTCCTTGCTGTTCGTGGGACCTTGCTGTGCACTTTTGGCTACTGCGTTTCCTACATTACAACAAAGACTACACTTCAAACGTACTTCATTGTCTGTAAAGCGCTTTGCGATATCCTGAGGTTGTGAAGGCGCTATATAAATGCAAGTTCTTCTTCTTTATAAGACTGACCAAAAATAAGGCGAGGGGCGAGGAAGAGGAACAATGAAGCTGTCAGCTAATGGATTTAGTAGCAGTAAATGGATGAAGGGAGGGCCATTTAGGTTATTTCCAACTGAAGACTCAAATTTGTAAAACCAACTAGAAACCAAGTCAGGGGCTTCCTTGCTGAGTAATTGCATCTGTATGAGTCATACAGACTATAGAGACCTCTGGGTTGTTCCTTAATCTGTGCTGAGTTATATAATCTCAACAAGGGAACAGTATTGGAATCATAATTGGCGTCAGTGTGTCTGAGTGAGGTAGCAGAAACAACAATTAGCACCCCTCCTCCTGATCACTACCAGTGATTACGTGCGTGTTTATGCTAATTCGGGAAAAACTGAGTTCAGCTGTGATTCCTCCTATGGGGAATAGCCTGCTGGTGTTCACTGTTTAGGCTCACATTTGAAAAATGGCAAGGTGAGTGGGGTAATATCTGGCTGCCAGTCACCTTGGACCCATAACCCCTCAGGAGAACAGGGGGAAAAACATAGAGGTAAGGACAATAAAACCCATGAACCAGTGGCACTGGCTGTGACTTATTAGGCCAATGAATGGATAAACATGTCCTAATTTAGATCTCCAGGGTAATAATTGCCTGCAATCTCACTCGTCTCTGCCCCTATCTCAGCCCATCTGCTGCTGAAACCCTCATCCATGTCTTTGTCACTTCCATACTTGATTATACCAATGCTCTCCTCCCCAACTATCCATTCACCACCATCTATAAACTTCTGCTGAACCAAAACTCTGCTGCCTGTATTCTATCTCTACAAGATCCTGCTCACCCATCACCCCATCCGCACTAACTTACATTGGCTCCCGCTCTTTCAACGCCTCCAATTTAAAATTTTTATCCTCAGGTTTAAATCCTTTCATGGCATTGCCCATCCCTATCACTGTAACCTTCCCCAGTCCTACAAACCACCCTCTCTAACACTTTACTCCTCTCACTCCAGCCTCTTGTGCATCCCCCCTCTCTTTTCCTCACTATTGGCAGCCATGCCTTCAGCCAACTAGGCCCCGTGCTTTTGTGCATTCCTCCCTCCCCTTGCCCCTTCCTTGCCGGCCGTGCCTTCAGCTGTCCAGGCCTTCCATTTTGAAATTCTCTCCCTAAACCCTTCTGCCTCTCTGTCTCCCTCTTCTCCTTTAAGACCCTCCTTAAAACCCACCTCTTTTGGTCATAGAATCATAGAAACTTACAGCACAGAAGGAGACCATTCGGCCCCATGTGCCTATGCCGGCTCTTTGAAAGAGCCGTTGTGTTTAGTCCCCCATCCCCGCTTTTGTCCGTAACCCTGTAAGTTCCTCATCCTCAAGTACCTGTCCAACTCCCTTTTAAAATGATTTATGGATTCAGCTTCCACCACCTGTTCAGGTAGAGCGTCCCAAATCCCGGCAATTCTCGGAGTGAAAAGATTTCTCCTCATGTCCCCTCTAGATCTTTTGCCAACGATTTTAAAGCTATGACCTCTGGTTATTGACCCACTCGCCAGAGGGAATAGTTTTTCTCTATCTACTCTATCAAAACCCCTTCTAATCTCTCCATTGGCTCAGCATTCAGTTTTGTTTTAATATGCCTCTGTGAAGCGCCTTGGGACGTTCCTCTATGCTAAAGGAGGTTTATAACTGCAAGTTATCATTGTTCTTGTTTTTTTGTGATAAGTAACTTCAGACCATCAACCATTAACCAGTCTGAATGTCAATTATTGTCAATTAATATGGGCAAACCCATCAGATCACATAATCAGTCTAACGCCAAATAACATAAACCAATAAAAATATCAAATGCAATTAATATATATATATATGAAAATATTAATGCTACTCCTCCAATTTCAGTTCTGCACATTAAATTGTAAATACGTAAAAATGGATAATGGGTCAGACACTGACCTTTCACCTCTGGGAACTGCATTCAATTCTAGCCCAAATCATTGGGAAGAATGTTTTCCCTCTCCTCTGGCTGTGAGAGTCCAATATGAAGTTAGTCTGGGCAGTCTCAATCGAGGGCCTAGTGGGCATGGCACAAAACTGCCTCTAGTTCAGTCTCACTCAGACAGGCTACTTGAGGGCTGATGTGAGGAATGGAAATATATCACACTGATGTACTAGCAGAGGCTATTCTCAGGTCAGAGTTGAGTTCATTGGTAATGTAGGGCAAAGGAAGCTTTGCTCTGTATCTAACCCGTGCTGTACCTGCCCTGGGAGTGTTTGATGGCACAGTGTGGAGGGAGCTTTACTCTGTATCTAACCCATGCTATACCTGCCCTGGGGGTGTTTGATGGGACAGTGTAGAGGGGGCTTTACTCTGTTTCTAACCCGTGCTGTACCTGCCGTGGGAGTGTTTGATGGCACAGTGTGGAGGGAGCTTTGCTCTGTATCTAACCCATGCTGAACCTGACCTGGGAGTATTTGATGGGACAGTGTAGAGGGAGTTTTACTTTGTATCTAACTCGTGCTGTACATGCCGTGGGAGTGTTTGATGGGACAGTGTAGGGGGAGCTTTACTCTGTATCTAACCTCTGCTGTGCCTGCCCTGGGAGTGTTTGATGGGACAGTGTAGATGGACATTTACTCTGTATCTAACCCATGCTGTACTTGCCCTGGGAGTGTTTGATGGGACAGTGTGGAGGGAGCTTTGCTCTGTATCTAACCCATGCTGTACCTGACCTGGGAGTGTTCGATGGGACAGTGTAGAGGGAGCTTTACTCTGTATCTAACCCGTGCTGTACCTGCCCTGGGAGTGTTTAATGGGACAGTGTGGAGGGAGCTTTACTCTATATCTAACCCATGCTGTACCTGCCCTGGGGGTTGTTGATGGGACAGTGTAGAAGGATCTTTACTCTATATCTAACCCAAGCTACAGGTGACTTGGGAGTGCTTGAAGTTGATACTGGCTAACTTAAATGGAACATAGGGACATAGGAACAAGAGTAGTCAATTCAGCCCCTCAAGCCTGTTCTGCCATTCAATTAGATCATGGCTTATCTGTATCTTAACTCTATCCACCTGCCTTGGTTCCATATCTTTTTATACCCTAGTCTAGCAAAAATCCATTGATCTCACATTTAAAATAATTAATTGAGCTAGCATCTACTGCTTTTAGTGTGAGAGCGTTTCATATTCTATGATTTCTACTACCCATTGTGTGAAGAAGTGTTTCCTAACTTCCTTCCTGAATGACCTTGCTCTAACTTTAAGGTAATGTCCCCTTTTCCTAAATTTCCCCACTAGCGGAAAAAGTTTCTCCCTATCTACCCTATCAATTCCTTTCAAAATCCTAAATACCTCAATAAAATCACCCATAACCTTTTATATTCTAAGAAGTGCAAGCCTAGTTCATGTAATCTCTCCTCATAATCTAACCCTTGGAGCCCTGGTAGCATTCTGGTGAATCTGGACTGCACTCCTTCCAAGACCAACATATCCTTTCTAAGGTGTGGTGCCCAGAACTGTACAGAGTACTCTAGATGTGGTCTAACCAGGCCTTTGTATAGCTGTAGCAAAACTTCCTCCCCTTTATATTCTAGCCCTCTAGGTAAACAGGCTAACATTCCATTAGCCTTTTTGATTATTTTTTGTACCTGACTACTACATTTTAGTGATCTGTGTACATGGAGCTCTCAATCTCTTTAGACGTCCACTGTTCCTAGCTCTTCACTATTTAAATAATACTCGGATCTATCCTTTTTTGATCCAAAATGGATGACCTCACACTTGCCGGTGTTGAAATCCATCTGCCATGGTTCCACTCACTCACTTAATCTATCTATTTCTCTTTGTAATTTTATGCCCTCGTCTACACTACTTACTATGCTGCCAATCTTTGTGTCATCGACAAACTTGGATATACGGCTCTCTATTATGTCATCTAAGTCATTAATTAATATAGTGAATAGATGAGGCCCCAGCATAGATCCTTGTTGTACACCATTAGCCACTTCCTTCCAATTTGAGTACATACTGCTGTTTGATTTGGCAAGTAGAGCTCTTTCCCCTTAGGGGTATATATTGGTCCTATGGGAAAGGGCCCTATACCCTCTGTGCTAACATCCTTCACCTTAATGAGGGGAAAAAAATCACAAAATGTCTTAACAAATAGCCCTCAAAAATGATTACAGGAGAGTTGGATTCCTGACCACACTCATTGAGACTGATTGTGTCTGAACTATTCTTTCAATTCACATCAGTTAACACCAAACAGCTAATTTTATGAGACTCCGCTCACAACATGAATCAACAACAACAACTTGCATTTATATGGCACCTTTAACATAGTAAAACGTTCCAAGATGCTTCACAGGAGCGTAATGAGACAAAAAAAAATGATATTGAGCCAAGGAAGGAGATATTAGGACAGATGACTGAAAGCTTGGTCAAAGAGGTAGGTTTTAAAGAGAGTCTTAAAGGAGGAGAGCGACGTGGAGAGGTTTAGGGAAGGTATTCCAGAGCTTAGGGCCTAGATGGCTGAAGTCAGGGTCGTCAATGGTGGAGTGGTAGAATCCATACCAGACCAACACTAAAGGGGCAATTCTGCAACTTACACTCGCATTTAGCGAGGCTCTGTGTTGGGTTCATTATCTCCAAAAATCTCTAAACTCAGCAAAAAAAACTCTCAAAAACAGGAAGTGGCATAGATCAGGCTTGCAAGGTTCGGTGCTTACCTCCTAGTTTGATTCTAACCTGTTAATCATCTCCTAAAAGTCTGCAGCTCACCAAAAGCATTGATGCACACAGATCAGCACCGCTATTATGCAGGGATCAGACATTTTAAGTCTCGTTTTCTTCAGAATGATCAGCAATTTCTGACTGACTTTCTAGGAACCAGAGGGGTACTCATCTCTGTGCAGATTTGCTCTGTGCACGATGTCTAGCAAAGGCAGAAAGCTGGTGTAAAGAAAACATAATTCTGTGCCTTCCTCATACATTCATTAAATTAATATTTTTAAAAAGTTAATTTAAAACTTAAACAAGTAAATAATTTGATCTCCTAACTGATCAAAGTGTGTCCTGCGCACTGACAATGTGAACCTTCTGTATTTGGTCTCTATTGGAGAGCAGGAGAATGATGTGAGAGACCTGGAATAATCGGATGGTATTCCTCAATTTTACTCCTGACTCTGAATTAACTTTTAATTAAAGAAAGACTTGCATTTCTATAGCGCCTTTCACGACCTCAGGACATCCCAAATGTTTCACAGCCAATGAAATACTTTTGAAGTGTAGTCACTGTTGTAATGCAGGAAATGTGGTAGCCAATGTGCACACAGTAAGTCTCACAAATGGCAATGAGACAATGACCAAATAATCTGTTGTAGTGTTATTGGTTGAGGGATAAAGATTGTCCAGGATACTGGGGAGAACTCCCCTGCTCTTCTTCGAATAATGCCATTGAATCTTTTACGTCCACTTGAGAGGGCAGATGGGACCTTGGTTTAACGTCTCACCTGAAAGACGGCACCCCCAACATTACAGCACCCCCTCAGCACTGCACTGAATGTCAGCCTGTATTATGCGTTCCGGTCTCTGGAAAGATCATACAGCCTATATTCATCAAGATGGGAAACTATAGTTATAAGGAGAGACTTGAGATACTGGGATTATTTCCATTGGAGCAGAGAAGGTTAAGAGGAGATTTAACAGAAGATTTTTTTTAAATTAGGAAGTGTTTTGAAGAGTGAATAGGGAAAAATTATTTCCTCTGGTTGGGGAATCAGTCACAAGGGTCTAAGCAACCTAAAAATGTCACTAAGAGAGTGAGGAGAGAGTTTATGATCAATTTCTATATGTAAAGTGATATTAGGACATTAAGGGGGAAAAATTGGGTCGCTACTGGAAGCACCCCGCCTCCCTCTTGGGGCACTGCGAGTGAATATCACGGCGTGACGTGCTGCAGTGCCACGCTCTGCGGCACGTCGCGCCGCGGTACTGCAGGCCTTCCTCCCCTTATTAAAGGGGAAGGACCTTGCGCAGCGCAACTCGGGGTCCAGCTGGGCCACCAGGTATCGGAGTGCTGGCAAAAGAGCCCGGCACTCAAGAGAAGTGCTGGGCTCACGGAGTGCAGCTGGCACCCCGCGGGGGGGGGGGGGGGCTGCACAGAAGCCAGGTGACAGCAACGGGGGCAGGTGCTGGCAGGCGGCCAGCAACAAAAATGGCCGCACGGCATCCCCCCTTTAATTTGCACCACCCCGGCCGCAGGCAGGCCCCCCTGACCTGTCGAACATAGCGTCCAGCGGTAAGTCAGGGGGCGCTACCGAAGATCGCAGCCGGGGCACGAGCAGGGCACTGCACACGGCAATGACGTCATTGCCGGAGGCGCAGCGCCGCGGGGCACTAACGATTACCGCCGCCACTAACCTCCCGCTGAATTTCGTGGCTGGCGTTGGCGGCACCGTGCCCGGGTGCTAGTTGTTTTGCACCCCGTTAGCGCCCTCTTAGGGCGCTAATGGGAGGTGCAAATCAACCGAATTTTTCCCCCTAAATGCTTTGCCACTGGGAGTAGATGAAATATCGAAGAGGGTTGATGAAGGCAATGTGGTTGATGTTCTGTACATGGACATTGAAAAGGCGTTCAATAAAGTGCCACATAATAGACTTGTTAGCAAAATCAAAACCCATGGGATTAAAGGGGCAGTGGCAGCTTGGATACAAAAGTGGCTAAGAGACAGGAAGTCGAGAGTAGTGGTGAACGGTTGTTTCTCAGACTGGAGGCAAGTATACAGTGGTGTCGCTATTAGGACCACTGCTCTTTGTGATATATATATATTAATGCCCTGGGCTGGGTATAGGAGGCATAATTTCAAAGTTTGCAGATGATGCAAAACATGGAAAAGTAGTAACCAGTGAGGCGGATAGTCGCAGACTTAAGGAGGACATATACAGACTGGTGAAATGGGCAGACACATGGCAGATGAAATTTAATGCAGAGAAGTGTGAACTGATGCATTTTGGCAAGAGGAATGAGGAGAAGCAATATAAATTAAATGGTATAATTTTAAAGGAGGTGCAGGAACAGAGAGACCTGGGAGTCCACATACACAAATCTTTGAGGGTGGCAGGACAAGTTGATAAGTCTGTGAAAAATGCATTTGGGATCCTGGGCTTTACTAATAGAGGTCTAGAGTACAAAAGCAAGGAAGTGATGCTAAACCTTTATAAATCACTGGCTAGGCCTCAGCTGGAGTATTGTGTCCAGTTCTGGGCACCACTTATTAGGAAGAATGTCAAGGCCTTGGAGAGAGTGAAGAGGAGATTTACTAGAAAGGTACCAGAGATGAGGGACTTTAGTTATGTGCAGAGACTAGAGAAGCTGGGTTGTTTACCTTAGAGCAGAGAAGGTTAAGGGAAGATTTAATAGAGATGCTCAAAATTATGAAGGGTTTCGATAGAGCAAATAGGGAGAAATTGTTTCTACTGTCAGATGGGTCGATAATCAGAGGGCAAAATTAAAGATAATTGGCAAAAGAAGCAGAGGAGAAATGAGGAGAATTTCATTGACGCAGCGAGTTGTCACGATCGGTAATTCACTGCCCAAAAAGGTGATGGAAGCAGATTCAATAGTAACTTTCAAAACAGAATTGGATATATAATTGAAAAGGAGAAAATTGCAGGGCTATGTGGAAAAAGCAGGGGAGTGGGACTAATTGGATAGCTCTTAAAGAGCCGGCACCAGCACGATGGACTGAATGGCCTCCTGTGCTGTATGATTCTGTGTTTTTAGTTGCAGCCAAGACCATTGCATCTATTAAGGGGAAAGTTGATAAATATTTGAAGCAGAGAAAGATACAGGGCTATGGTGAGAGAGCGGGGCAGTTTTGGAAAATAAATGTCCTTCTAAGTATTGTCCTGATCTGGGCATATATTGTTGTTCTTCCTCATCACTTGGTCAATATCCTAGAATCCCCTGCCCAACACCATTATAGGAGCACCATCACCACAAGGACTGCAGTGGTTCTAGAAGAAGGTCTACCACCTCCTTCTCAGGCAACTAGCGATGGGCAATAAATGCTGGTCTTGCTATTATCACCCACATCCTGAGAATAAATAAGAATAAAATCACAACGGGCTGAATGGCCTTCTTTTGTCCTGTAAACTACTATGCTTCTAATGGACTAAGGTATTGGTTCATTTGAGGTTTATTAAGTATCATGGTAGGAACGATGATTTATTTCAAACAATATCAATATTTAATCTCTGTCAGGTATTTATTGCCACCATGCAATAAATGCATTGAACTACATAGAAATTACAGGCCATTCGGTCCAACCAGTCTTTGTTGGTGTTGATCCCCACACAAGCAGTAGTCCTAATTTCATGTGCCTGCCCTGTTCCCATATCCCTTTATTCCTGTTTCGCAGTTACCTTTATGAATGACACCCACGTTGTCTGTAAATTTTCCATCTGTGGTGCAGGGATCGTGGAACGTTGATGCCAAGCATTCAATAAAATTGGACATAATTCCTTACTGCCACAAGTCCTCAGTTATTTCTCAGCAAATTTATTTAATGCTAATGGATTTGATTTATTGATCTACAGAGTTAATTATTTATTGGTGTTGTATATATGATTCAGCCCGTCAGAGTACTTAAACAATTGATCCGAACCATTGCATTGTTACTTAATGCATAAATTCATCATCTTTGTGATGCGTTTTGGAAGGAAGAACGAGGAGAGGCAATAGAAACTAAATGGTACAATTTTAAAGGTGGTGCAGGAACAGAGAGACCTGGGGGTCCACATACACAAATCTTTGAAGGTGGCAGAACTTGATAAGGCTGTTAAAAAAGTATATGGGATCCTGGGCTTTATTAATAAAGGTCTAGAGTACAAAAGCAAGGAAGTTCTGCTAAACCTTTATGCATCACCGGCTAGGCCTCAGCTGGAGTATTGTGTCCAATTCTGGGTATCACGCTTTAGGAAGGATGTCAATGCTTTAGAGAGGGTGCAGAAGTCCAGAACAGATTTACTAGAATGGTATCAGGGACGACGGACTTCAGTTATGTGGAGAGACTAGAGAAGATGGGATTGTTCTATGTAAAGCAGAGAAGGTTAAAGGGAGATTTAATATAGCTGTTCAAAATTATGAAGGGTTTTGATAGAGTAGATAGGGAGAAAATGTTTCCACTAGCAGGAAGGCCAATAACTAGAGGACACAGATTTAAAATAATTGGTAAAAGATGCAGAGGGGAGATGAGGAGAATTTATTTTACGCAGCGAGTTGTTTTGGTCTAGAATGCATTGCCTGAAAGGGTGATTTAAGCAGATTCAATAGTAATTTTCAAAAAGGAATTGGAGAAATACTTGAAGAGGAAAAATTTGCAGGGGAGTGGGACTAGTTCATAGAGCCGGCACAGGCACGATGGGCCGAATAGCCTCATTCTGTTCTGTAAGGTTCTATGATTCTATGTGGTTCTATCGAATGAGATCTCCAAGTGCAAATGAATAGTTAAGACAGCCTGAGTTATACTTGCATTGAACTATACTACTGTACCAATGCTAGCCTCGATATACGGTATCGGCTGTGTGCCAGCGACATTTCGGCAAGGCTCCAAGCTTCTGTGTCAATGCCAGTTACAAAACTCCAAAGGATCTCATAGAGGGAACCAAATTGCTCCGGCCATTCTGGTTAGAGGGAAGGGGCAGGTCCGAAGGTCTTCGGGAGGAAGTGTCTCCAGTGGCATTTAGTCAAATTAGAGGAGCCAACACTCCCCACATGGGTGACTTATGGACAGTTTAATCGTATATAGTTTTTCGTTATATATTAATTTGTTCTGACGTCTGTTTCCATGTATCACCTTACAAATTATTCAATGGTTAACCACAGAGCAACATCAATTTCTCTTTAATTTCAATTATTAAACATAAAAGCCCTTTTGAATGCCTGGTATAATGTCGATATTAACGCAGTTAGTGGCTAGTGTTTGAGATGAACTGGGGTCAAAAAGAACACTGAATAAAGTAGAACAACTGTGCATCTATTTTGGGAAAACTTCTGCTCATCAGTGTTTCGGATGATGGTGCAGAAAGACGGAGAGGGAGGAGAGAGAAAGAGATAGGGAAAGAAAAGAGAAAGAGAGAGAGACTGGGAGTGAAGAGTGAAAAAAAAATGATAGAAAGATGAGAAAGTCAAAAAGAAGTGAAAAAGAAGAGAATGAAAGATTGAAAGAGACAGTGCCAGAGAGAAAGAGAGTAGAAAAGAGAATGGAGCAGAGATTCAGAAAGTAGAGGAGAAAGAGATAGATGTAGAGAGGAGAAAAGAGATTGATTGAAAAGAGAAAGGAGAGAGAATTAAAGGAAAAATATAGAAGGGAAAGAGAGAGAGACAGAAATGGAGAGAAAAAATAAAAAGAAGACACAGAGAGATGGGAGATGACAGGAAAGAGACAGTGAGGCAGAGAAAAAGAAGAAAGAGAAAAGAAACATTGGCCCGAAATTCATTGGGGGCAAGAACCCCAGGAACAATGGCAGACCGATCTTTATGGGCACCTTAAAGGGGAGAGGTGGAAGTGCCGGGAGTGAATGGGAGCCAGTTCAAAGTGGCAGTAAAATTATTGGAAGCCTTTACGATCAAAACCACAAGCAACAGCAGTAAGGATGAGTGCCGACCTGCTTCAATGGAAATAAAAATGGGGAGAGATGTAAATCGGGCTGCCGATTCGCTATCACCCATTTTACACTATCGCACAACGTCAAGATCTACCACCTAGAATCTTACAGCACTGAAGGAGGCTATTCAGCCCATCATGCCTGTGCCGGCTCTTTGAAGGAGCTATCCAATTAATTCCACTCCACTGCTCTTTTCCCATAGCCCTGCAAATTTTTCCTTTTCAAGAATGTATACAATTGCCTTTTGAAAGTTACTATTGAATGTGCTTCCACCAGCCTTTCAGGCAGTGCATTCCACATCAGATTAACATCATTTGGCCCTGATTTTCCAAACATCGAAGAGGCCCTCCGTTTGTTTCGGACTGGAGATCTGGCCCTGGCCGCCCAATTCCAGGTTCGGCTGAAAATTGGAGCGGGCTGACAACTGCCGGTTGGTCAGCGGGTCAGTATGCCACACGATTTTGATCCTGCGTAAACAGTCTAAAGGAACTCACCCCCAGCAAGCTCTTCACACAATACTTAGAATGGACATCTGGGTGGCTTAGTGCGATCACCTCGTGACAGTTGGATGTTGTGGTGGGAAAGACTAGACTTTTATAGATGGATTTCTAAGCTTGGGCTGAATGGCATTCCTAATCTGTCTTTATCTTGCGGTCACGTTGAGTGAGACTTCGCAGGATTGCCTTCATAATTCAAACTAAGAAGGATCAAATATTTGGATTGTGGTTGAGGGAAATAGCTCAGAATCCAACCCAATTAATACATTAGCTGCTGCCAATGTGTAAAGTACACAGCTGTCTTGTTAGTTGTTGAAGTAATAAAGAACTTCCATTTATATAGCGCCTTTCACGGCCTCAGGACGTCCCAAAGCGCTTCTCAGCCAATGAAGTACTTTTTGAAGTGTAGTCACTGTTGTAATGTAGGAAACACAGCAGCCATATTTGCACACAGCAAGCTCCCACAAACAGCAATGAGATAATGACCAGATAATATAGGGGCAGAGTTTCTGCTTTGGGCACAATCGGCGATCCGCACGCAAATTGCGTCCAACATTGTGCCTGTTTTGAGAAGTGTTTTTTTCCCTCAAGTTTCCGCTCAAATGCATTTGCATATTGCCGAACATAAAACCTGCCATGAACCAACGCAATCGGGCAGCGTTTTAAAAAGCAATTTAAAAACAATTTTGCTTTAAAAGATATTCCTTGATATAATTAAAAGTGGTAACTTGGTGCAGTTTGATTAATACAGCTGAAAATAGTTTTATCAAAAAAAATAAGCATTTTTAATCACAGTGTTGATCCACCACCTGTGAGTAACCCGATTTTAAATGACTGAAAATTAGCTGTAAAAACTATACTGTACCATTTGCTAATTAGATTCGGATACAGTAGTCAGTATCTTAGTAAATTAAAAAAATAATTACATTCAAAAAGCTTTCAAAATGTACCTATAAGTGTTATAGCGCTCAATAGAACCAGCTTAATTTAAAGAGCCTCCTCGAAGGCCCACAAACAAGCACAATTAGCAGAAATTCCCAATTGTGATTAATTCATCCTGGGGTCATAGCCAGTTTTATGTGTGGGGCCATCTTCTAGCGCGATGTGTTATAAACTCGTGCAAAAGATTGCGGTAAATCGATTTGCACTGAACGTAGTTTCCACTTAAAATTCCGCGATCTTTTGCGCCGTTTACACCGAAAAAACCAGTGCAACTGAGCGGAAACTCTACCCCAATCTGTTGTAATGCCTTTGGTTGAGGGATAAAGTCTGGTCAGGACATCACGAGAACTCACCAGCTCTGTCTTCAAAATAGTGCCATGGGATCATTTATCCCTACTTGAGAGGCCAGATGGGGCCTTGGCTAAACATCTCAACTGAAAGATGGCACCTCTGACAGTGCAGCACTCCCTCAGTGCTGTATTGGGGTGTCAGCCTAGGTTATGTGCCTTAAGTCTGGAGTGGGACTTGAACCCACAACTCAGAGGCAAGCGTGCTACCACTGTCTCTTAAACTTAACGTTAACTAAAGCAGTTGCTTTATTTGCCAGTTTCTTTAAGCTGCGTCTGTGAGGTGTGCGTGTGCTGCCTTTAACAGTATGTACTTGTGCCTTTATCGTATTTCAAACTGTTTGAATCTAGTCACCTACTCAACTGTACTACAATGCTAACACTGGCCGGAATTTTCTTTCCATGGGCGGGTCGGGTGCGGGCGGTCGCCGTGGTGGGTCGGGACCCTGTTGTTCTTTTCATTGCGCTCCTCAGAGCGACTTTCCCTTAATGGTTCCTATTAAGGCAAGCCTGCATGTTTCCTGGCCCTATTAAATGGTGCGGGTCTGATGATGTCATCGATGACTCATTTCCAGCTGGGATATTTAAAGGAGACTTGGCCACATTGCATTTGAAGGTTTATCTAGGATGTGCAGGCTGTACATTTTAGCATTTGGGTCTTGCTCAGCCTTACGCACGTGACTGCACAGAGGCAGAGAACTGTCCCCAGGTTCTCAGATGATTCCCTACATATGCTTTGGAGGACCCAGGGAGGCCCTCTTCTCTTCTGATGGGCGCATGAGACCTCCTAGGAGACCAAAAGAGCCTGGCTGGAGATAGCAGAGCAGGTCAACAGCAGGGATGTTGTGAGGAGGACCTGGGTGCAGTGCCAGAAGCGCTGCAATGATCTCATTAGATCAGGAAAGGTGAGTGCAAAGCCACACTCAACTTCATCCTACTGTGCCTCTCATCACATCCCATCACTCTGCCTTCCCAAGCTTACTCCTGCACATCATTACTCACACCAACTTACCTTACACGTTCGCCCATCCCTCTCTCTCTATCTACATTATCACATCCCCATCTGATTAACCACCCCTCACACTCATCCTCATCCTAATGCAATCATACCAACTAACAACACAGAAGGAGGCCACTTGGCATTGCCACCCCACTCCATCATAGTCTCCCATTATAGATGTAACCCATCCATTCCTTACACTCATTCCATCACTCTCACTCAAACTTCTCTTCTTTCCCTCCTTGCAGGAGAAGAGAGCCCACAATAAGAGGGAGAGAGAGAGAAGCGGAGGTGGCCCTCCATCATTGGCCACGTTGACTCCAGCAGAGGAGGTCGTCCTGGACGTCTCAGGAGTTGCAGAGCCGCTGGTGGTGGGAGATGGAGAGAGGGGGACATCTCAGCAACCTGGTGACAGAATTACATCTCATACAGCCACATGGTGTACAGCAGTCCCTTATATGGGGATTGATGTCAGCAGCCAGTGAATGTTCATCATGTGCATAATGGTATCGTTACCCATTCTTGATATGACATTTCTAACTCATCTCTTTACTCTCCCACAGGTCCATCAAGAGCCCCCCCCCCCCCACCCCCCACTGTCCAGACGGAAGAGGAAGATGACTCCTCAGAGGAGCCTCCAGCCTCTGAGGATGCACCATCACCGGACATAAGCGCACCCAGCACCAGCGCAAATACGCACTCCTCAGTGGGTCCTACACGAGATAGAGTAGTGTTGTCACCTGGTGTCTCACAAGTCACAAGTGAACAAGAGCAGATGGTGGAGACAGGGACAGCATTGGAGACTCCTCGCCGGAGGGCGCAGGACGCTCCCAGCTCTGCTCAATTGCATGCAAACGCTGAGCCTCGGGGGCCATCGAGAAAGAGGGCGATCCTGGAGGTGCAGCAAGAAGTGCAGGAGAGTCTGATAGGTTTTGTGACTGTGATGTCTGAAAATGTTCAGAGAATGGAGGAGTCCATCTCCAACATGAGCACCACAGTGTCACAGGCGATGGCGACTATAGGCTCTTCCATGGAAAGGATGGCCACCTGCATGGAGCAGCTAATGCGCCACTCACATGAGCACATGCTACCTATAGAAATAGATGGCAGAGGCTCATAGACCTCCTCTCTAGGAGGGATGTCAACGTAGACTTGGGTCCTCATGGCCTCACTGCTGTGCAGCAAGGTGCTCTCCAGCTCCTTGCTAGGCAGGAAGTACGGGTGTCCAATGAGAGGGCTGATGGTGAGAAGGGACATGGAATTGGGGGCTCCTCTCAAAGCGCTCACACTTCTCCCCCATTGCCCACCCCTCAGTCAGAACCCCAGATGCCTCCTGGGATCGTGATGGCCGAGTCTTCCCCTGCACAGTTGCAGGACAAGCAGACTTTGGTGGAGCTGACAGAGGCTCCAAAACCCAGAGGACATCCGCCAAAATTGTCTATGCAGTCACAGCAGGGAAGTGAGCAGGCTGCCTCTACCTCTGCTGAAGCCACAGGGGCAGGCGTAAGAGAAAGATGACACAGAAGTAGATGCACAAGGGTAAGCACATGGGTGTTTAAAGAACTGTTTCTGTTAAGGTTCTGTTACTCTTATGTCACATATAAAACTATTTATTTTCACGACTTTCCAGTCACTCCCAATTTTGTCTTCTACTTTGGAAGTGGCTTCGTGAGTTGGAGTGAATGGTGAGACATAACGTTACCTCCAGCAATGGGGGTCAGTGTGAACGGAATAGCTTGGTCATTATAGGGATGCTTTATGGTGTTGTTGTGGGGGCGGGGAAGGGTGGGGGGAACCTGGTGCAGCATATGGCAGCCATATGGGTGTAATGCGTGAAGTTAAGTAAATTTGGCCATGATGAGGCCATCCCTGGCCTCCCGGGCAGCAGTGTGCTCAGGTGCTGGTGGCATCTGGACCTCAGGTTCCTCCTGCTCCTTCTCCTCATCTTCCAGCTGATGCTCCTCCTCCTCCTCCTCCTCTGAAGAGGTTGTGCGGTCAGAGCCTTGATCCTCATGTAGCCTTAATCCTCGCTGCTGTGCTATGTTGTGCAGCGCACAGCAAACCATGACGATTCTGGAGACCCTGGCTGGTGCGTATTGAAGGGCTCCTCCAGATCTGTCAAGGCATCTGAAGCGCATTTTCAGCATGCCTACTGTTTGCTCTATGACACATCTGGTGGACATGTGGATTTCATTATATCTCTCCTCGGTCTCAGTACTTGGCCTCCTCAAGGATGTCATGTGTTAAGTCTTTAGTGGATAGCCCTTGACTCCAAGCAGCCAGCCCGAAAGTCTGTTTGGAGGTGCGAAGAGTTGAGGGCGGCTGGACTGGCGCATGACGACAGAGTCATGACAGCTGCCAGGGAATTTGGCGCACACATGCATGATGATCTTCCTATGGTTGCAGACCAGCTACACATTGAGGGAGTGGAATCCCTTACGGTTCACAAAGACTCCAAGGTTATGATGGGGTGCCCTGATGGCCACCTGTGTGCAGTCGATGATGCCCTGCTCCCGTAGGAAGCCAGCCAGAGCCGCAAAGCCCAGCGTCTGCTCAGTAACATTGGCGTCATCAGTGCCAAAGTTGATCTAACTGGCAGACTTGTCAAACAGGGCATCGGTGACCTGTGTGATGCATCTGTGGGCGGCCGACTGCGAGATGCCGCAAATGTCTGCTGCAGATCCCTGGAAGAAGCCTGAGGCGAAGAAGTTGAGGGCGGTGGTGACTTTGACAGCCACTGGAGTGTCCACCAGTTCCTCTGGGCTGCAGGTCTGGTTCCAGCAAGCTGCAAATGTCTGCGACGACCTGGCGCGATAGCCTGAGCCTCCTTTAGCACTGCTGCTGAGTCATGTTGAGGAAGCTCATCCTCTGCCTGTATACCCTGTGTTGGGGTATTGCCTCCGGTGCGGTGCAACTGTATGCTGATGCCGCCGGTCCTGTGGAGCGTGAGGTTGTTGAGGAGAAGGTTGGTGGTGTTGTTGTTGCTGCTGCTGGTGTTGGGGCTCATCGTGGTCCAATTCTGAGGACCAAGGTGAGACAGTATAAACGGCACCCATACTGATGTAATAGATGGCAGGTCAAGTAGAGATCAATGAAGCAATCTGTCAATGGTGTGATAGGTAGTAGCAATAAGGTGACAGTGGTTTCCGAATTTGCAGCAAAGACTTGCAAACTCTAAAGACCTAAATCTGTGCTGAAAATGCACTCAGCAACAGCATTTCCCTTAGGTGTCAGGTGGCAGTATTTATTGTGCTTTCCATGCTCTGCACTAATGACTTCAATCAATGGCCACTGAACTTCCGCCTCAGCTTGACAGACGTGGTTCCCGTGGTCATGCAGTGAAATTCAAAAGGTCTGGTTAAAAACACGGTTAAGGGTCTGACAACAAGCTGATAATGATCTAAATTAGGTCACCCGCCTCTGCCTTTCGGGTCGCGGCCACGCTGGCAAACACGCCCGAGTTAAAGGCACGAGGAGGGGGGAAGGCGGCGGGTTCCCGACCCGTCTCCAATCCTGCACGCACGGACGCATTAAAATTCCGGCCACTATGTCTATCCAGTCAATACTCGACACTAGTGATTGATACTGACACACGAGGTGTGACTTCACCACCTGGGCGGTAACCTGGCAGAGCAGATCGCCCGCCCATTGTAGAACTTGCTCGATTTTCATTCCATTTATTTCAATCCATGGGGTTTTAGGGGTTGGTTTAACCATTGGCCTTTCACCTCTGAGGCCTGGGTTCTAAGTCCAGCCTAGATGGATGTAATGATAGTCTAACTGTCTGCTGGCTATAAGGGCCCTAAATTGATGAGGTTGAGTAGTGTCAACCTTGTAGGCATGAGCCCGCAGTATAAAACCAACCCTAATTCAGCACTAAATTGGCAACCTCATAATTGCCATAACTAGGGTTGTCAACGGTGCAGGTTTGTCCTGGAGACTCCGGGAATTTAAGGTTAATCTCCTGGACACTGCTTTTATTAATCCTGGAGAAACATCACAAGGACTTTAAAAAAAATGTTGTTTTTTTTCATTTCCTTTGAACACTTTCATTTTTTAGTTATAAAAGTATTAGAGATGGGAAAAAAGTTGTTTGACTGACAGTCAAGAAGCATCCAATCAGGTAAAGGAGAGTCTGCGCATTTGGCGATGGAAGGTGATGCGGCGCGAGGATGGACGTGTGGGTGACCAATGGCGGCTGCGTGGGGGAGTGGTGGTTGGAGGCGAGAGGGTCATATACCTCCAGGAGCGTATACCTCCAGGAATACATCCAATATGGGCATATAATTGGCAAATGAATTTCAATATAGCTAAGTGTGAGGCATTACATTTTGGTAAGAAAAATAAGGATGTACGCATTACTTGGAAAATACAAATCTAAATGGGGTAGAGGAGCAAAGGGATCTGGGAGTACAAATATAGAATACAGTAAAAGTTACGGCGCAGGTCAATAAGACCATAACAAATGCAAATCAAGTGCTAAGGTTTATTTTTAGAGGGATAGAATTGAAATAGAGAAGTTATGCTAAACTTGTATAAAACCTTGGTTAGACCACACTTGGAGTACTGCATACAGTTCTGGTTGCCATATTATAAAAAGGATATAGAGGCACTGGTGAGGGTGCAAAAATGATTTATAAGGATCAAACCAGAACTGCGAGTTTATACCTATCAGGAAAGGATGAACAGGCTGGGCCTCTTTTCTCTTGAAAAGAGAAGGCTGAGTGGTGACCTAATAGAGGTCTTTAAAATTATGAAAGGTTTTGATAGAGTAGACACAGAGAGAACGTTTCCACTTATGGGGAATAGCAAAACTACAGACCATCAATATAAGATAGTCACCAAAAAAATCAAATAGGGAATTCAGAAGAAATTTCTTTACCCAGAGAGTGGTGAGAATGTGGAACTCTCTATCCCAGGGAGTAGTTGAAGTGAATAGTATAGATGCATTTAAGGGGAAGCTAGATAAGCGTATAAGCATATGATAGAATTAGATGAGGAAGGATGGGAGGAGGCTCGAGTGGAGCATAAATGCCAGCATAGACTGGTTGGGCCGAATGGCCTGTTTCTGTGCTGTATATTCTATGTAATCCTATGTAACCAGAGTTGGCAACCCAAGGGATAACTAGTGTGGGAAATGGGGACTTATCACAGGGCTGCAGAAGGATGTGAAATAATGATAAAATAGCAAGTCAGTGTCCTAGAAATTCAGGCGCTAAATGGCCTCTTGAGTTTCCAATATGGTGGTCAGGAAGAACCTGCACATTTTTGGACAGAAGTGCATCACCCGCCATTTTGGATTAGGTAGATATGTTGGCATCAGAAATGCAGGTTAGACTAATTCAAAGGTGAAACTAATTTATTTCAATAAATAAATCGTTCTTGATTTGCACAGGCCCTAGCACTTCACTTGCCATGTGCTGAACACGCACAGCACAAGGTGGCGCTAACCGGCAGGGCCATCGATCTCCCTCCTCCTGATCACTACTGCTTAGCCCCAACCCGAGGCCCAATCATTCGAACCCACCATCCAACGATCACTCCGCCTTCCGCCCTCACCCGGTCACTCATCTGAGTGCGCTGCTAGTGTCGCAGCATTCCAATCTGCAATGACTCTTTGCCAAGTCACTACACGCTTACACTCCTGCACTCTGCAGCTCGCCCACTTCATGATATTGAGGCCAGAGGCCGAATATCGGGGGCTGCTCGGGCCTCACCATTCAGGCACAGTGATTGACCCCACCCCCACATTGCCAAAATTCGGCAAGGCCGTATTTCTAGACCCATTGGGCCATATATTCCGATGCCTATGGGTGTGTACGGGCTGTGTACACACCCGTAGGGACATCGGAAATGCCGGTTTCAGATTGGATGCCTGCCCTGGAGAAGGGCCTCTGTGGGGGGAGAGTTCCGTTTTCTGGAGAACCTCCGCCCGCAGAAAACCCTTAGAAATCTTACGCCTGGTAAAAGCAGGCGTAAGGCCTACTTTTACCAGCATAAGAGTTGAAAACAGCAATAAAAAAATTTTTCCACTCATTTATCATTTAAAAATACTTTTAAAAAAGGTAAGTTTATTTTTAGCCCCATAAAAAACTTTCATTATTTTTTTCAAAACATTAAATTTTTGTTTAAAATATTTAATTTATTGTAATTTGAACTCATTTTAAAAAAGTGATGTTTTTTTAAAATTTATTTAATGTTTTACAGTGTTTTTGGGGTGATCTCCATTCATATATTTGACAGGTTTTCCTGTCAAGTGTATGAAGGGAGATTCCCTTCTTTGATTGGCTCTCCATGGCCTATGTGATCCCAGGGACGCTTGGGAACTGGATGCGCCCCTGGGATACGTGGGCCCTGTACATTTCGAGTTTGGAGAGGCCCAGGAGCGGAAGTATACGCACCTCGGGAGCCCTCAGGTAAGTCCGTAGATTTTTCCAGATCGGAGGCCTCCGTACGCAGGAGGCCTCCGATCGGAAAATACGGGCCAATGTATTTAAAAGTGTAGTCATACACAAAAGGCAAGGTATATTCTAGGCCTGTTACAAGCATAAGGGCTATTAGCCAAAATGTTCGGCAAGTTGGTCTCAGTTTGGTTTTCGCACTTCTGTGAATTCAGGATGACTGGACTTGCTGAGTCTCAATTATGAGTACAAGTGAATGTTGGCTGAACTCCAGGTGTTTAGTCAGCTTGGTCTCAGCTTCCTTCATTGGCATCAATAAAATTCAAACCCCGGTCTCAGCCCAGTAGAGCCGGCCCAATTTAGAAATTGTGCTGACCTCCGTGAAATGAAGCAAAGTAGAGGCCGGCCGTAGTAGGCGTTTGTATTCTGTCGGAATCCGGTGCTCATGACGAAGGACCCTGCTCATCTGTGTTTGCCTGGCCCGCATCGGAGCTGGAAGCCTGAACGCCCCCATTAATTTTTAATGGACAGGCTCTTGCCCATGCCAAACTGGCTGTGAGCGGGTTCACACCAGGTCTGACAAGCCTCATCAGTCACCGTTGGCACTGTGTCAACCTCTTAAATTAACATAGTCAACCAGTCCATGTCGACGTTTATGCTCCATGCGAGCCTCCTCCCATCCTTCTTCATCTAACTCTATCAGTGTAACCCTTAACTGATTCAAATTAACATGGTGCTGATTCCTTTCTCATGCCACTTTAAGATGCCGTGCTGGAGTGTCTGTTCCTTGAGTTGAAATCAGTGATGGAGAAGATGTAGTAAATCTTTCTCCTTTACCTCTCACAGTTCTTCATATAAAACTGCTGGACACAGTGGGATGAATTTCCTATCTCTCATTTCCTGTTTGGGTGCTGAGAACTCCAGAAAATGAAACATCAGTGATGTATAAGTGATAACATCTTCCTCATAATTTTCCTCCCTTTACAGCAGTTTGAGGCTGCCCCCATCAAAAGTATGTGCTTTAAGTCGCTAGGCTGCATTTTCTGGTCATAAGGGCCCTGAATCTGGATGGGGATTGTCCCGATCTTCTGCTGTAACTTCAGCGAGAAATTGACCGAACCCTCACCCAGAGAAACGGCGTAAATATCAGTCGATCTTCAGTCCACTGATCCATAAAGCAGGTGACTGATGCTTAGCTTGCAAGAGCACATGAGCATATCACAGGCAAGAGAGAACAATGGGAGAAAGACAAGCCATTCCAAATGGTTGGATTTCCCAAATGTCCAGGATGTCACTGAGTGGTCAAGCATTCACACATCCCAGCTTCCTATGGGTAGCATCTGCATCCATTAGTCATCTGTCAAAGTGAGTCTTGATCAATCCTATCTGCAGATGTGGGTGTGTGGGTGCTGGCAGCTAGACACACGCCAACCTCCCACGCAACCTGGCTCACCTGGAATCCCTCCATTGATGCAGCTATTCCTCCAAACACGTTGAAGGGTGAGGGGGAATTCCCATTGGGAAGCCTATTGGTGCTGCTATCCTCCAAACACGTTGAAGGGTGAGGAGGAATTCCCATTGGGAAGCCTATTGGTGCTGCTATCCTCCAAACACGTTGAAGGGTGAGGGGATGAATGCCCATTGGGAAACCCATTGGTGCCAGTAATAATGTTGGGAGGGAAACATAATTGCACCAATTGGCCTAAAGGGTCATGTGTGCCAGAAGGAAAAAAAATCACACAAAAATGTTTTTAAAAAGGTAATGTTGAAATACGTTTAGCGTATACGTTTTACGTTTGTCTGACCTTCTGTATGTTGACCTTTGCCTGGCAACCCTGGGCTCCTATTTCAGCTGGGTGAAATTACAAATGGATATGTTACATGCCCAAGGATCAGGAAATGGCACTTGTGTTGTCCACGCCCCTAATTAATATGTAAATGACAGTCCCGCCTGCTCTAGGTCGGCGATTGCTTGTGATGTTCCTGGCTCATGGTAAGTTGTGCACAATACAAAGAGGGTGGAGATCTTAGTGTTCCAATCAGGATCGTGCAAATCAGATGATCTTGTTTGGAAACTATCTCCATATGGTGCACAGGGGTGGCTTGAAAACGCCCCCATTGACCTGCGAGGCCTGTCACACACCGCGGTGTAGTAGAGGGCACTCTTATGGGGTTGGGAACTGAAATATATTGATGGACAAGTAGAGGGCGGGGGTTTCAGTCTGCATGTTATACATAACCTAGGAATTGTCTTCCTATTATAAAAAGGATGTAGAGGCACTGGAGAAGGTGCAAAGAGTTTTACAAGGATGATACCAGAAATGAGAGCTTATACCTATCAGGAAGATCAAACAGGCTGGGGCTCTTTTCTGTAGAAAAGAGAAGACTGAGGGGTGGCCTGATGGAGGTCTTCAAGATTATGAAAGGGTTTGATAGGGTAGACATGGAGAAGATGTTTCCACTTGTGGGCGAGACCTGAACTAGGGGATCATAAATATAAGATAGTCACTAATAAATCCAATAGGGATTTCAGGAGAATCTTCTTTACCCAGAGAGTGGTTGGAATGTGGAACTCAGTACCACAAGGAGTAGTTGAGGTTAATAGCATTGGTGCATTTAAGGGGAAGCTAGATAAGCACATGAGGGAGAAAGGAATAGAAGGATATGCTGATAGGGTGAGATAAAGTAGGGTGGGAGGAGGCTCGTGTCGATCATAGACTTATTGGGCTGAATGACCTGTTTCTGTGCTGTAAAATCCTATGTAATTCTAGGAATGCTTTCTGCTGAGTGTCCAAAATAGAAAGTGTTCCATTCCCCAGCACTAAAGCCCCTCATCTTGATGAGCACAAAAAGGCAGAGTCAATAAATATATTTTGTTTTTCCATGACGGGGAAATGAACTACCTTGAATGACTGGGTAAACGACCGTGAGATGAAAATCACTAATTAACTGGTTTCATTTAGTTGCATCCAAAACATTTACGACCCTAGGGCAATGCAATCATCTACATGCCTGGAATGCATCTCCTTTACAAATTTCCACCATCTAAAGCCAAAAAAGACAATGTAATGTCTTCTAAAAAGGGCCCGTTAAAATTAATCTGCCCATGTACAGACAGATGTCTGCGTGTTTTATGACTGTTCTTTGATAGGCACAGACAGTCATTACATCTACTGCAAGAAGACCGTTTTAGGAAACGGTGCTCCTGGCACGGTGCTTTGTCCTCCTGCAGCATTAATGTGGCGCTTGGAGGCACATTTCCTGAGTTTTCCACCCATTACTGCTTTGATCCCGGGCCTGTGTTGAGTCAGCTGATTTCAGCCGGGAGTTGTGGTTTGGACAACGTTGAGGGGAAAAAAAAAAATCAGCCAGGGTTTTCCCTCCACATCGCTATTCAAAGACTGCTCCTGGAAAGTGTATACATGTCGATGGTGGGTGAAGAGAGGATTAGACTCAGATGTAATGCCCTCCACAGTCGAGCAGCTTGCTGGCACTCCCTTTCCAGACCCTCATGCCAAGAACAGTCATTGGGGCGAGTGATCAGAACGCATCTGACACCCATGGTGCCATTAATGTGAATTGCTCCCTGTATATGGACAGGAAGGCCAATCGGCTCATCTTAACCCCATCCGCATCACAGCATCTGCTCTTTCTTCAATGATTACATAAGATAATCAGGAATAGGAGCAGGAGTGGACCATATGGCCCCTTGAGCCTGCTCCGCCATTCTTAAGATCATGGCTGATCCTCCACCTCAACTCCACTTTCCCATTCTATCCCCATATCTCTTGACTCCCTTAGTGCCCAAAATCTATCGATTTCAGTTTTGAATATACTCAAAGACTGAGCATCCACAGCCCTCTGGGGTAGAGAATTCCAAAGATTCACAACCCTTTAAGTGAATAAATTTCTCCTCATCTCAGTCCTAAATGGCCGACCCCTTATTCTGAGATTGTGGCCCCTGGTTCTAGACACTCAAGCCGGGGAAACAGTCTCTCAGCAGCTACACTGTCACGCCCTCTAAGAATTTTATACGTTTCAATGAGATCACCTCTCATTCTTCTAAACTCCAGAGACATGTCCATTCTACTCAGTCTATCCTAATAGGACAACCCTCTCATCCCAGGAATCAATCTAGTAACCCTTTGTTGCAGCCCCTCGAAGGCAAGTCTATCCTTCTTAGGTAAGGAGACCAAAACTGCACTCAGTACTCCAAGTGTGGTCTCACCAAAGCCCTGTATAATTGCATCAAGACTTCCTTACTCTTATACTCCAACCCCATTGCAATAAAGGTCAACATACCATTTGCTTTCCTAATTGCTTGCTGTACTTGCCTGTTAAATCCCTGTGATTCGTGTACAAGGCCACCCAGGTCCCTCTGAATACCAACATTTACTAGTCTCTCACCTTTTAAAAAATACTCTGCTTTTCTATTTTTCCTGCCAAAGTGGATAACTTCTCATTTCTTAACATTATATTCCATCTGCCACGTTCTTGCCCACTCACTTAACCTGTTTGTATCCTTTTGCAGCCTCTATGTGTCCTCCTCACAGCTTACTTTCTCACCTAGCTTTGTATCATCTACAAACTTGGATACATTACACTCGGCCCTCTCATCTAAGTCATTTATATACTGTAGATTGTAAATAGCTGAGGCATAAGCACTGATCCTTGCGGCACCCCACCAGTTACAATCTGCCAACCCGAAAATGACCCGTTTATTCCTACACTCTATTTTCTGTCTGTTAACCAATTCTCAATCCATGCTAATATATTGACCCGAATCCCATGAATGGATAATAATCTTGTGTAACAAACTCTTGTGTGGCACCTCATCGAATGCTTTTTGAAAATCCAAATGCACTACATCCATTGGTTTCCCCTTATCTACCCTGCTAGTTA
This sequence comes from Squalus acanthias, assembly GCA_030390025.1. Classification (NCBI taxonomy): domain Eukaryota; kingdom Metazoa; phylum Chordata; class Chondrichthyes; order Squaliformes; family Squalidae; genus Squalus; species Squalus acanthias. The sequence goes on from CM059427.1 coordinate 126,620,396, forward strand.
CAACTTCAAAAAACTCTTAACAGATTTGTCAAACACAATTTCCCTTTCATAAATCCGTTTTGACTTTGCCCAATCATATTATGATTTTCTAAGTGCCCTGTTACCAAGTCCTTATTAATAGATTCTAGCATTTTCCCTACTACTAATGTCAGGCTAACTGACCTATAGTTTCCTGTTTTCTCTGTCATGCCTTTCTTGAATAGCGGGGTTACGTTTGCTACCTTTAATCCGCAGGGACTGTTCCTGAATCTAGGGAATACTGGAAGATCAAAACCAATGTATCCACTATCTCTGCAGCCACCTCTTAAAATCCTAGGATGTAGGCCATCAGCTCCAGGGGATTTTTCAGCTTTTAGTCCCATTAATTTCTCCAATACTAATTACTTAAAGTTCCTCGTTCTCACTAGACCCTTGGTTCCCCATTATTTTCGGAATGAGTTTTGTGTCTTCTACCATGAAGGCAGATACAAAATATTCATTTAATATCTCTGCCATTTCTTTATTCCCCATTGTAGGTTCAAGACCCACTCCAGAGACTTGAGCACAGAAATCTAGGCTGACACTCCAGTGCAGTGCTGAGGGAGTGCTGCACTGTTGGAGGTGCCGTCTTTCAGATGAGACGTCTGCTCTCTCAGGTGGAGGTAAAAGATCCCACGACACTATTTCGAAGAAAAGCAGGGGAGACATCCCCGGTGTCCTGGCCAATATTTATCACTCAATCAACATCACTAAAACAGATTATCTGGTCATTATCACTTTGCTGTTTGTGGGAGCTTGCTGTATGCAAATTGGCTGCCGCATTTCCTACATTACAACAGTGACTGTACTTCAAAAGTAATTCATTGGCTGTAAAGCACTTTGGGAGGTCCTGAGGTCGTGAAAGGTGCTATATAAATGCAAGTCTTTCTTTTTTATTATAATTTCTCCTGTCTCTTCCTGCAAAGGTGCCACTTCTTCTTTTGCTAATCTATTCCTTTTTACATACCTATAGAAGCTTTTACATCTGTTTTTCTTGTTAGTTTACTCTCATGTTGTATTTTCTCTCTCTTTATTAATTCCTGGGATGAGAGGGCTGTCCTATGATGAGAGATTGTGTAGAATGGGCCTATACTCTCTGGAATTTAGAAGAATGAGAGGTGATCTCATTGAAACATACAAGATTCTGAAGAGGATTGACAGGGTAGATGCTGAGAGATTGTTTCCCCTGGCTGGAGTGTCTAGAACTAGGGGGCATAGTCTCAGGATAAGGGGTCGGCCATTTAAGACTGAGATGAGGAGGAATTTCTTCACTCAGAGGGTTGTGAATCTTTGGAATTCTCTGCCTCAGAGGGCTGTGCATGCCATGTCTTTGAGTATATTCAAGGCTGAGATAGATAGATTTTTGGACTCTAGGGGAATCAAGGGATATGGAGATCGAGCGGGAAAGTGGAGTTGAGGTCGATGATCAGCCATGATCTTATTGAATGGCGGAGTAGGCTCTTATTTCTTATGTTCTTAGTCATCCTTTGCTGAAGTCTAAAATCCTCCCAATCCTCAGGCTTACTACTCTTTTTAGCAGCATTATAAGCCTCTTCCATTAATCTAATACTATCTTTAATTTCTCTTGTTAGTCACGGTTGGACCACTTTTCCCGTGGGATTTTATTCCTTAAGGGAATGTATATTCGTTACGAATAATGAATGATTTATTTAAATGTTTGCCATTGCTTATCTACCGTCATAACTTTTTATCTAGTTTCCCAATCAGTTTGGGCGGAGCTAAGAAACACCAAGGGGTGCATTACTTTATCCTTTATCATTAACCATATATTCTGGTACGTCGGGATTGGCATGCTGCCTCTAGTGGCACTGATACCTGCTGTAGTCACCTTAATCAAAAGACCTCCTCCCGACCCCGTCAACTTTGGTGGGGTCAATGCCTAGAGTACCTCGCGGGCACAATCCTGCACTGAACTGCAGTACTGACGGAGCGCTGCACTGTTGAAGGTGCCGGCTTTCAGATTAGACGATTAACCGAGGCCTCATCTGCCCTTTCAGGTGGACGTAAAATATCCCATGACACTATTTCAAAGAAGAGCAGGGGAGTTTTCACCATTGTTCTAACCAACATTTATTCCTCAACCAACATCACTAAAAAACACAGACTATCTGGTCATTATCTCATTTCTGGTAGTGGAGCCTTGCTGTGAGCTTTTGGCTGCCGTATTTCCTACAATACAACAGTGACTACACTTCAAAAGTATTTCATTGTCTGTAAAGTGCTTTGCGACATTCTGAGGTTGTGAAGGTGCTATATAAATGCAAGTTCTTCTTCTTCTTTATAAGACTGACCAAAATAAGGTGAGGGATGAGGAAGAGGAAGAATGAAGAACCCAGCTAATGGATTTAATAGCAGTAAATGGATGAAGGGAGGGCTATTTAGATTAATTCCAAATGAAGACTCAAATTTGACCTAACCAATATTTATTCCTCAACCAACATCACTAAAAAACACAGACTATCTGGTTATTATCTCATTGCTGTTTGTGGGACCTTGCTGTGTGCAAATTGACTGCCACCTTTCCTTCATTACAACAGTGAACTCACTTCAAAAATACTTAATTGGCTATAAAGCGCTTTGTAACATCCTGAGGTCGCGAAAGGTGCTATCAAGTTCTTTCTCTTCTTTACATACGAACTGAGCTAATGGGGGAGAAATTCGGTATCGACCATTTTGGGGCGCTAACATCGCCTGGGTGCTAACTTTAGCGTCCGGCGCTAATTAGCGCCAGCGACATGAAATTGAGTTTTAGCGCCCCAAGAGGAAAGTGCAGCAATAAATCAAGCACTCCACTTCCTTCTTAGGGCGCTAACGCGGGGAGCGGGGCGGAGACTTCAGCAGCGCTGCACACTGGGCCGTGCAGCGCTGCCTGCGTTCAAAGGTTCCTTCCCTCCCTTAAAGGGAAGGGCCATCGCTGCAGGCTCTGCAATATAAGAAGTACCTACCTGGCCCACCAAGGCAGCTGTGATCCCGCACTCAAGCAGAGTGCCGGGCTGTTCGATATCGGGCAGGAACCTGCGAAAAAACCTGGAACAAGAAAGGTACGGTTTTTTTTTACTTACCTCGGCCACCTCGCTTTTAATCAACGCCCCCGAAGTGGCTGGCCGCCCGATGCACTCCTCCTGCAGCTGTTGGTGTTTTCGACCGGTGCTGCTGCAGAGGGCGGAAGTCAATTTTGGGTCCGGGGCACTACCGGGGCGATCCGCACGATGATGACGTCACGATCTCCAGGTGAAGGAGATCGGGGCACAACGCCGTAGCACCACCGCAAAACACCCACCGAATATGGCGGGAGTCGATGTCAGTGCCGCGCCCGGTGGCAAAGCCATTTGCGCCCCATTAGCACTCCCCCGTGGGCACTAATGGGAGGCACAAAGGCACTCGATTTCACCCCCAATATCTTTCAGACTTCCCAAAATGATTCATTATCTGTTTCGTTATTCCTGATTCGAATTTGATAACACACTGAGTCTGTGAGCAGGAGCCAACTGCCCCACAAAGGCCTACTGACTCATCACTTATCATCCTGTAGCCCACTCTCACTGTTTGCTCTGTACTCCCAGTTGTATTTTGATCCCATTCAGAAACCCTGTTTGTATTTTGCATGGTGGTGGGGTGGAAACAATATCAGTGTTGCTCTCTCATTGCTGAATTCTGCAGATTTCCACTATCCTTTGTGTGAAAAGTGCTTCCCAATTATATTCCTGAATGGCCGAGCTCTAATTTTAAGATTATGGCTGGCCCCTTGTTCTGGATTCCCCCAGTAAAGGGAATATTTGGGAGGTGCTATATAAATGCAAATTCAACACTGGCAGAGTGGCAAGGAGATGGAAAACAGAACCATCTTGAACTGGACACACAGGAACCAAGTCAGTCACAATACCATGAAACATAAGTTTAATAGGAACATTTTGTATAAATACAGGCTGCCTAATGTATATTCAATTACACATTCCCAAGAATATGCTGGGACACATACTATATTTCACATGAAATTATACGTTATTATTTCCGTTACACACACACAAAGAATGCTCTGCAAGTCTGATTCCCGATCTGCTTCTCCCGTCGAGGAGTGACGCCCTGAGGAACTAACAGGCCCATCTCGTAATTTTTCATTCATCTAACTTGAGGGACGGAGAACCAGAGGCTTTGTGCCTACTACTGCCCAACTAGTGCCCCCTACAGGCACCACCCCTCACCGGCAGTGCTCGATGGCGAATTTTTATAATCTCTCATCAATCCCAACATGGATAGTGGACATCAATCTCGTTACATACAGCGCACCTGATTGGACACAATATTGACAACACACGGACACTTGCAAAATTGCCGTCACCATAACAAAGTCACACACAATATTCCATTGTGCCAACAACACAGACACAACATTAAGGAGCAACGAGAAAACCACACCCAAATTATTTGACTTGATTTATGAATGAAAAAAGGGCTGCATTTTAGGGTGTAGACATAGCAGTAGAGTGGGATCTCCTTTACATATCATAGTGGAGAGCCTGGCCTGCTTAGATACAAGTGAAAATTGGTAAGGTCATCAATTATCCTCCAATTCTTGGCTTTATCCATAAGGTGCAGCAAAGCTCAGGCACAGAATGAAGACAGTACCAAAGAAATGACAAAAACAAATTTATATAGAGTTAACCATCAAGAAAAGATGAGACACAAACAAGAGAAGTAGTGTTAGGATCTGTCCCACAAAAATTCCAGCACATAATCCGAAAGGCAGATAATGAAGGTTTGACTATACTATCCAGAGTGAAAATAAAATCCAAAGATAAGGAGATCTTTACACAAGTTTATTCATCTACATGTAGATATTTCAGGGGTCAGTTTGTGACTTCATGCTCCTGGAGGAGATCCTCATCTGCTGGGAGTGCAGATCTACGATTCTGGATCAAACTGTGCATGGTTTGCTAACCCTTTAAATTGAAATCATGGGCAGTGGTCCCGGAATTTCTAAACATTGCTTATGCCGAGCGAGGCTCTCTCCTGGGCACGCATAGTTAAAAATTACTCCTTTGATCTACAACATGAAGGACACTGTTGATGATTCTTCCATTGCTTGGGAAAAGAAGATTGAACTATTGGATGATAATTTATGGTACTTAAGTTTGATCATGCATGCTCATTCATACACCAGCACATGTAGCATTACTTGTACAAACAGTAGCTTTAGGTTTGTTGAACAGCTCATAGACATTCTGTGTCACCCACTAAAACACAACTTCAATATATGTGTACAGTTACCCATGAACAGGACAGGCTGATAGAGGCATTGCCCTCAGCATTTAAAAGACATTTGATAACGGCCATGTTTATTGACATGCACAGTTAAAGGTATGTTGTGTCAAGTAAACCTTGGTTGGTAGGAGCTGGATGTCCTGCTGTTTTCTGACTGGTGGCTTAGATACAAGTTATTCAATGCGATTGCCTGGATTGCCCAGTCAGAGAAAGAACAAATGCTTGATGTAATTGGGATCAGCGATAATGAGGTCCTCAATTCAATTCTGAACCTTCTCAACCGATGTCTGTTCATCTTCTGTGGTGGAAAGGAGCTCTGCACTTTCAGTAGTCTCGCAAGCTTCCTGCAAAGAGCCAAAAAAGAATACATGATGAGACGCAGCAATATTATCCAAGGACGGAGAGTGTAGTTGAGTCCTCATCGCTTCCTATTTAAGTGTTAGCTTGGCTCAGTTGGTACCTCTGAGTCAAAAGGCTGTAGATTTGAGCCCCACTCCAGACTTCAGCACATTCTTCCATCCAGAATATCAGGGGCTATGTGCCTTCAATATAAAATCAACTTAAGTGCCAGCACTGTTTTTTGGAGTTTATTTGATTCAGCCTCCACATCTGTCATATGCTGCTACCATCAACATACTTAGATTTACTTTGTAACTTTTAACGATACACTCCGAATTCACTGGAGGGTGTCTGGGGCTATGCTGGTTTTACCATCCAACGCTTATAATGGGCAAATTGCATTAACACCAATGCACCCGCTATAAGTGGTGTGGATTGTATTGACATTATTTAATGCAGAATGGAAACTGCTGGGTTTTACACTGACTCAAACAGGAGTGGGCTGGTTACACCCAATTTTCTGAGGTCAGCTCAATTTAAAGGGATGAGGACAATTGTGTCACAACAGGGGAATAAAAATTCTCTAAGACTTTGGAGAGCCTCGAAACACATCTGAACCCATTGGGAGCCTTCGCCAAGGCAAAGGAAGCAATAGGCAAAAACGAAGGGGAAGGCTTCCATCTGCAGGCCAGTGACGGAGAAGCCCAGCACCTGACCTCCTGTTTGACGGCAGCTGGTGTGGAGGCGATGCAACATGAGAGGTTGCCATGACAATTGGCCCTCTGTTCCACTACTGAGCACCAATCCTATAGTTCAGCATTTCAGCATGTCTGCAAGGACGTGTAGCCATGTTTCAGGCCACAGAAGCCCTGGGTGTGCAAGCCCTATGTTGCATGGTAGCTACAGGTGTCCTTGCAGAAGATGGAACAGCTCTGCATCTGCCTCTCTGCTGGTCCAGATCCTGAGATGGAAGTTCTCCATGGTTATAGTCAGGTAGGTGTGCCAGGGCCTACAGAAATAGTTAGTGGCATCTTGGCCGGTGCAGCCAATCAGGCAATGCTGGCTGTTAATCAGAGAATGGTGGAAACACTCAGCAGGTCAGGCAGCATCTATGGAGAAAGGAAAAAGTTTAACGTTTAGGTCTATGATCCTTCGTCAGAACCTCATTGATGTAGGTGGGTAGGGATTGGACAAGGGGAGAAAAAATGGTGTTGAGATAAAAGGAAGTGACAGATCTAGCAGGACTGCTTGTCTGTGGATCTTGTGGAAGATGTAGAAGTGGGTTGCGTGGGGCTGTGGGACTATGCGGTTAAGACGGCACATGGTGCCTTGCTTTAACGTCTCATTGAAAAGATGACACCTTCAACAGTACAGCACTCCCTCAGTACTGCACTGAAGTGTCAGCCTAGATTACATTCTCAAGTCTCTGGAGCAGGGCTTGAACCTACGACCTTCCACCTCAGAGACTACCACTAAGCCAAGGCTAAGACATATACTATACTTAAGTGGACAGTAAGTTTAAGGGACAGCTTTGAGGGAATTCATGAAAACCTTCCACTTTGCTTCCATGATTCAAGACATAAAGGGGGTAATTCCATGATCCTGTACTCCCTGCGGGCACCCACACCTGGATGGAAAGCAGCTTGGAGAATCGGGGATACCATGCTTTATCTTATCTTCAATTAATCCATCCACATCCAGATTGTCAGAGTTGATGAAAGGAGCATGAATATTCCAACACATCAAGTTATAAAATAAATATGATCATCGTTCCTTGATCAATGTGAAAAATAGTACAGGAAAAATAAAACAGTTGATGTAAGTTATAATAGATCACAACCCAAGAAAGGATCTAAACTGCATTCCGCGGCACTCAAATCCCTCACGTTAACAAGTCAAAAATTAATTAAAAGTTTTTTTGAAATAAGGAATATGGCAGATCGAGGGATGAAGGCAGTTACCCAAATTTATAAACTGAAAGAAAGCCTTGCATTTATATAGCATTTTTCATGACCTCAGTACATCACAAAGTGCTTTACAGCCAATGAAGTATTTTTTGAAGTGTAGTCACTGCTGTAATTTAGGAAATGACAATTGCACACAGCAAGGTCCAACAAACAGCAATGTCTTAATGACCCGGTAATCTGTTTTTTTTGTGATGTTGGTTGAGGGATAAATATTGGCCAGGACCTAGGGGAGAATTCCCTTGCTCTTCTTCAAAATAGTGCCATGGGATCTCTTACATCCACTTGAGAGGGCAGAAGGGGCCTCGATTGAACATCTCATCTGATAGACGGCACTTCCGACAGTGCAGCACTTCCTCAGTACTACACTGGGAGTGTCAGCTTAGATTATGTACTGAAGTCTCTCGAGTGGGATCGAACCCACAACTTTCTGATTCAGATGCGAGAGTGCTACCACTGAGCCGAGGCTGACACAGTTAATTATTATTACACCTAATGCATTATTGAGCTTTTCATGCCAGATATTGAAGCATCCCGTGCACATGCATCAAAACCTGGACAACATCCGACAACAGCAACAACTTACATTTATATAGCGCATTTAACGTAGCAAAACGTCCCAAGGTGCTTCACAAGAACGATAGCAATAACAACATTTCTGACACCGAGCCACAGAAGGAGATATCAGGACAGATGACTAAAAGCTTGGTCAAATAGATAGGTTTTAGGGAGCATCTTAAAGAAGGAGAGAGAGGCAGAGAGGTTTAGGGAGGGAATTATGAGCTTAGGATCAAAGCAGCTGAAAGCACGGCCACCAATCGTGGAGCGATTAAAATCGGGGATGTGTAACAGCCCAGAATTGGAGGAGCGCAGAGATCTCGAAGGCTTGTAGGGCTGGAGGAGGTTACAGAGATAGGGAGGGGCAAGGCCATGGAGGGATTTGAAAACAAGGATGGGGATTTTAACAATGAGGCATTGTCGGACCGGGAACCAGTGTAGGTCAGCAAGCACAGGGGTGATGGGTGAAAGAGACTTGGAGCGAGTTAAGATACTGGAAGCAGAGTTTTGGATGAGCACAAGTTTGTGTAGGGTGGACGATGGGAGGATGGCCAGGAGAGCATTGGAACAGTCAAGTCTAGGGGTAACAAAGGCATGGATGAGGGTTTCAGCAGCAGATGAGCTGAGGCAGGATCGGAGTCGGGCGATGTTACGGAGGTGGAAGTAGGCGGTCTTGGTGATGGAGCGGATATTTGATCGGAAGTTCCTCTTGGGGTCAAACAAAACACCAAGGTTGCGAACGTCCTTGAACATCCAGGCTTGAGCTAATAAGTGGCAAGTAACATGTGTGCCACATAAGTGCCAGGCAATGACCATCTCCAACTAAGAGAGTCTAACCACCTCCCCATGACATTCAATAGCATTACCATCACTGAATGCCCCACCATCAACATCTTGGGCATCACCATTGAACAGAAACTTAACTAGACCAGCCACATAAATACTGTGGCTACAAGTGCAGTTCAGAGGCTGGGTATTCTGCAGTGTCTCACCTCCTGATTCCCCAAAGCCTTTCCACCATCTACAAGGCACAAGTAAGGAGTGTGATGGAATACTCTCCACTTGCCTGGATGAGTGCAGCTCCAACAACACTCAAGAAGCTTGACACCATCCAGGACAAAGCAGCTCACTTGATCAACACCCGATCCACCATCTTAGACATTCAATCACTCCACCACTGGCGCACCGTGGCTGCAGTGTGTACCATCTACAAGATGCACTGCAGCAACTCACCAAGGCTTCTTTGACAGCACCTCCCAAACCCGTGACCTCTACCACCTAGAAGGACAAGGGCAGCAGACGCATGGGAACACCACCACCTCCAAGTTCCCCTCCAAGTCACACACCATCCTGACTTAGAAGTATATCGCCGATCCTTCATCGTCGCTGGGTCAAAATCCTGGAACTCCCTCCCTAAGAGCACTGTGGGAGTACCTTCACCACACGGACTGCAGCGGTTCAAGAAGGCGGCTCACCACCACCTTCTCAATGACAATTAGGGATGGGCAATAGATGCTGGCTTTGCCAGCAATGCCCACATCCCGTGAATGAATAATTTTTTGAATTGCTCATTGTGGGGCTGATGCACTTTGCTCCAACATAGTGATAGTGGGAAGTTCCGCTTTTTGAAAAGTTTTCAAATGGCTGTGAAGTTAATATACAAAAGTGCAGTTGATGAAAAATATCAGTGGTGAAATGAGAATGCAAGATAAATGAACAATGGATGATTAAGTCTATCCATGTACATTGGACGTAAAGCAGCATGTATTAGTGGCTCTGTTATTTCAGACTGGAGCTCGCAGTTATACTCCCAGTTACGCACTGCTTACATGAAAGGACGTAAGATTTTAGAAAGAGGGCCAACAAGTCTATTTTGAAGAAGCCCTGTCTATCTGCATTCTCATTCCTTTTTCTCACCAGAAATCCCTCTAATTGTCTCTTGTACCCATTTATACTGCCTGCTTCAACAACTCCCTCGTATCTTTATCCAACTCTATTATTCATTGGGTGAAAACATTCCACCCGACTTTCTTACTAACTGCTAAAATTCCTGTGATTTTTTTTTAACAGGATGCCCTGGTATCTAAACCAGTCGCCACTGTGCACAATTTGCCTGGATCAACTTTGTCAATTTGGCTCATAATCTTGCGAATTTCAATGAAGCCACCTTGAAGACTCCATCTTTCCTCAGAAAACAAGGCCAACTTCCTTAATATTTCCTCGTAGCTCAAACTTCCTGAGTCCTGGATTCATCTTACTTGTCCCTTCTGTCCTCTCTCATGGGTAACACCCTCCTATGATTCGGTAACCAACATCTTACACAGCAATAACACAAGCTCCTTTAATCTGCACTTTGGTCCCTCTGCTAATACAATCCAATACTTCATTAGCCTCTTTTTGTACTACAGCCAAGCCCTCGTCTGATGATCTTCTAAATTTGCCCATGATCATCCCTAGATCGCCCTCCTGATCAACATGCTGTTCTACTGTTCCACTCAACACACTCTCCCTGTTATGGTCCCATACACCTGGAATTTCCACAGGGATTCTCCTGATCTCCTGCCGTACATTCGGCGGGAAATCAGTAGAAACGCTGGAGGAACGCCCCCTCGCACCATATCTCCAAAATCTCCACCAAAGTTACGGTGAAAGATCGAGAAACCCATGAAAATCCTCCCTCAGAATAATTATTTTACACTTTTCACCATGAAGATCCCCTCCAAGTTGCACAGCATTCCGACTTAGACATATATCACCTATACTCCCTACCTAACAGCACTGTGGAAGCGTCTTCACCACATGGACTACAGCGGTCAAGAAGTAGGCCCACCACCACCTTCTCTGGGTCAACTAGGGATGGGCGATAAACATAAGAACATAAGAAATAGGAGCAGGAGTAGGCCAATTGGCCCCTCGAGCCTGCTCCACCATTCAATAAGATCATGGCTGATCTGATCCTAACCGCCAATCTACTATCACAGAACCATCTCCTGAACCTAACAGAATTGGACACACGAAATAGGAGCAGGATCAGGCTACACGGCCCCTGGGCCCGCTACGCTACCCACAGGGCCATGACCGATCCGAACCTAGACTCATGTCTAAATTCCTGCCGACTCCCCGTAACCCTTAATTCCCTTTACTTCTAGGAAACTGTCTATTTCTGTTTTAAATTTATGTAATGATGTAGCTTCTACAGCTTTTTGGGGCAGCATATTCCATGGACCTACCACCCTCTGAGTGAAGTAGTTCCTTCTCATCTCAGTTTTGAAAGAGCAGCCCCTTATTCTAAGACTATGCCCCCTAGTTCTAGTTTCACCCATCATCGGGAACATCCTCCCCGCATCCACCCGATCCAACCCCTTCACAATCTTATATGTTTCAATAAGATCGCCTCTCATTCTTCTGAACTCCAATGAGTAGAGTCCCAATCTACCCAACCTCTCCTCATATGTCCATCCCCTCATCCCCGGGATTAACCGAGTGAACCTTCTTTGTACTGACTCGAGAGCAAGGATGTCTATTCTTAAGTATGGACACCAAAACTGTATGCAGTATTCCAGGTGCGGTCTCACCAATACCTTGTCCAACTGAAGCAATACCTCCCTATTTTTATATTCTATCCCCCTAGCAATGAAAGCCAACATTCCATTGGCCTTCTTAATCACTTGCTGCACCTGCATACTAGCCTTTTGAGTTTCGTGCACCAGGACCCCCAGATCCCTTTGTACTTCAGTACTTTCCAGTTTCTTGCCATTAAGATAATAACTTGCTCTACTATTTTTCCTGCCAAAGTGCATAACCTCACACTTTCCAGTATTGTATTCCATCTGCCAAATCTCTGCCCACTTACTTAGCCTGTCTATGTCCCCTTGCAGGTTTTTTATGTCCTCCTCACTCACTACTTTCCCTCCCATCTTAGTATCATCTGCAAACTTTGATATGTTACACTCGGTCCCCTCCTCCAAATCGTTAATATAGATTGTAAAGAGTTGGGGACCCAGCACTGACCCCTGTGGAACACCACTAGTTACTGATTGCCAGTCTGAGAATGAACCATTTATCCCAACTCTCTGCCTTCTGTTAGATAGCCAATCCTCTATCCATGCCAGAATATTACCCCCAATCCGTGATTTTTTATCTTAAGCAATAATCTTTTGTGTGGCATCTTGTCAAATGCCTTTTGGAAGTCTAAATACACCACATCCATTGGTTCCCCATTATCCACCCTGTATGTTACTTCCTCAAAGAACTCCAGCAAATTTGTCAAACATGACTTCCCCTTCATAAAACCATGCTGACTTTGTCCTATTAAATTATGATTATCCAAATGTCCCGCTACTGTCTCCTTAATAATGGACTCCAAAATTTTACCTACCACAGATGTTAGGCTAACCGGTCTATAGTTTCCAGCCTTCTGTCTACTGCCCTTTTTAAATAAGGGTGTTAAATTAGCAGTTTTCCAGTCTGCCGGGATCTTTGCTGAGTCCAGGGAGTTTTGGAAAATTATTACCAATGCATCCACAATCCCTACCGCCACTTCCCTCAAGACCCTAGGATGTAAGCCATCAGGTCCAGGTGATTTATCCACCTTGAGTCCCATTATTTTACCAAGTACCACTTCCTTAGTGATTTTGATCGTGTTTAGCTCCTCCCCCCCTATAGCCCCCTGTTTGTCCAGTGTTGGGATATTCTTAGTGTCCTCTACTGTAAAGACTGATACAAAATATTCATTCAGTGTATTTGCCATCTCCATATTTCCCACCATTAATTTCCTGGTCTCATCCTCTAAGGGACCAACATTTACTTTAGCCACCCTTTTTCGTTTTATATAACAATAAAAACCCTTCCTATCTGTTTTTATATTTTTTGCTAATTTACTTTCATAATCTATCTTCCCTTTCTTAATCAATCTTTTTGTTATTTTTTGCTGTCTTTTAAAGTTTTCCCAATCCTCTATCCTCCCACTAGATTTGGCTACCTTATAAGCCCTTGTTTTTAGTCGAATACTATCCTTAATTTCTTTACTTAGCCACGGATGACTGTCTTTTCTTTTACACCCTTTTCTTCTCAGTGGAATATATATTTTTTGGAAGTTGTAAAATAACTCCTTAAATGTACACCACTGATCATGTATCGTCTTATCCTTTAATCTATTTTCCCAATCCACTCTACTCAATTCTGCTCACATACCTTCATAGTCTCCTTTATTCAAGCTTAGCTTATCTTAGCTCTTGTCCAACAGGTTCGAGGTTCTTACTCCCTGTGGGGACAGGAGCAGGGACTGCAGGGAGGATGAGCAACCTGGCCACAGCACCGTGGAACGGGGGGCCATTCAAGAGGGGGGAGTAAATAGAAATGTTGTAGTGGTAGGGGATAGTATTATTAGGGGGATAGATAGAGTTCTCTGCAGCCGAGAACGAGAGTCCCGTAGGCTGTGTTGCCTGCCCGGTTCCAGGGTTAAGGACATCTCCTCTGGGCTGGAAAGAAACTTGCAGTGGGAGGGGGTGGATCCAGTTGCCGTGGTCCATGTTGGTACAAACGACGTAGATAGGACAAGGAAGCCGGTTCTGTTAAAGGAGTATGAGCAGCTAGGGGTCAAATTAAAAAACAGAACCTCAAGTGTAATAATCTCTGGATTATTACCTGAGCCATGAGCGAATTTGGCTAGGACAAATAAAATTAGAGAGTTAAATGAGTGGCTCAAAGACTGGTGTGGCAGAAATGGGTTTTGCTTCCTGGGACACTGGCACCAGTACTGGGGCAGGAGGGAGCTGTTCCGTTGGGACGGGCTTCACTTGGCCAGTGCTGGGACTAGAGACCTGGCGGATTATATAACTAGGGCTGTAGAGAGGGCTTTAAACTAACTAGTGGGGGGGAGGTTCCTAGAGAGCAAATAATAAAAATGACAACAGTGAAGGTCATAGACTTAGGTAGCAGTGGGGAAATTAAAAACCAGAGTGTGTCAGGAAGGGGCAGAAGGTATGGAGTAAAAGGTAAAGTAATAAAAAGGGCAAAAGTAGGAACTAAGTGTCACAAAACATATTTGAAAGTTCTCTATCTGAATGCACGTAGCATTCGTAACAAAATAGATGAGTTAATGGCACAAATAACTACATATGGGTATGATCTTGTGGCCATTACAGAAACATGGCTGCAGGGTGACAATGCCTGGGAATTAAACATACCAGGTTATTTAACGATCAGGAAGGACAGGCAGGAAGGAAGGGGAGGTGGGGTGGCTATGTTAATAAAGGAAGGAATCACTGTAATACAGAGAAATGATATTGGGTCAAAAGATCAGGATAATGAAACAGTTTGGGTGGAGATAAGGAATAATAAGGGGAAAAAAACACTAGTGGGCATAGTCTATAGGCCTCCGAACAGTTGCAACTCTGTTGGACGGAGTATCAATCAGGAAATAGTTGAGGCTTGTAATAAGGGAAAATCTATAATTATGGGGAATTTTAACTATCATATTAATTGGACAAATCAAATTGGGCAGGGCTGCCTTGAGGATGAGTTCATTGAGTGTATTAGGGATGGGTTTCTTGAGCAGTATGTAACTGAACCGACCAGGGGGCAAGCAACCTTAGATCTGGTCCTGTGTAACGAGACAGGATTAATAAAAAATGTCCGAGTAAAGGATCCCCTTGGAATGAGTGACCATAACATGGTTGAATTCCATATTCAATTAGAGGGTGAGAAGGTTGGATCTCAAAAAATGCTGGCCTTGCCAGCGACGCAGATATCCTCTAAATGAATAATCAAAACAAAAAAGAAATCTCCATTGAACTGCATCTGCAGCCCACTTGCCCAGTTGCTTAAAGAATCAAATTAATTCTGGATCTGGTTGTGTTGATCCTCGTTATCTGCTCCTATTTGAATTCATCTGGAAACTTGAGAGGGTGCAGATCACATCACAGTTCCTCATGCTTGTCAATGACGGTCGGATACAGGGCTATGGGAGAAGAGCAGGGGAATGGGATTAATTGGATAGTTCTTTCAAAGAGCTGGCATGGGCACGATGGATCGAATGGCCTCCTTCTGTGCTGTCTGATTCGATGATTCTATGATGCTTGTGACGTACTAGTTCAAGAAAACCAGTGAGCACATAAAGAAAGACTTGCATTTATATAGCGCCTTTCACGACCACAAAATAGTGCCATGGAATCTTTTACATCCACCTGAGAGAGCAGATGGGACCTCGGTTTCACGTCTCATCCGAAAGACAGAACCTCTGGCAGTGCAGCCCTCCCTCAGGACTGTACTGGAGTGTCAGCCTAGATTTTTGTGCTCAAGTCTCTGGAGTGGGACTTGAACCCACAACCTACTGACTTAGAGACGAGGGTGCTACCCACTGAGCCTTGACTGACACATGAGAAGGTTATGCGGATAGGATTAGATGAAAAGGAGTGGGAGGAGGCTCGTGTGGAGCACAAACACCGGGCATGGGCCCGTTCAGCTGAATGGCCTGTTTCTCTGCTGTAAATACCATGTAATTCTATGATGGCATCAATCAGAACAGCAAACAAACAGCAGAGGACTCAAGATTTAATTACCTTCAATCTCTCCAGTTCTTGTCTGCCAGGCAGGGATATCTGAGGTGTGTGAAAAGCCTATCACATGAAAAGAAAAAAATAATTACTCCTTGATCACCAAAGGAAAAAGTTAGATTAGCATTCCCGATGAGAAATGTGGTTGTGTGTCAGAAAGAGCGAAGGCCCATGTTTTCCTCCTTAGTGACTGGGTATAAGAGTTTCACCTGCCAGGACTTCCAATCCCAGGTTTAGGGTGACCTGCCCATGGTTTTACACACAGGTGGAGGGCTTATGCTCGGGCACTGAAGAGGCCAAGGTATCCAAATTTATTCCAGATATTTCAGGGCACTGTTACCACTTAGAATCCAAAAATCAATGCGTTTAAAATGAAAGTTGACTAATTTCATGGCTCGCATCCCATTTTAATCAAGCTGTCTATCGTTGTATGCATAAAACTGGCTGAAATCATTCAGAAGCTTGGGAATTGTATGGATTTACATTGATCATTGAATGTAAAATAAACTCTAGCGCCTTTTCTCTTGAACGGGGTTCCCACCCATTCTAGGGTATCGGTCCATGGATGTTGGTAGGCCAGGGTACCTCATTCAAGTGACCATTTTTCATATGGGAGCCTAGTCAGTGAGCGTCAGCATTCTATTCAGTCATGAGGTGCAGCGTGGCAGAGACTGATGGAGTTCTTGCCCAATGTGCTGCACATGGGCTTCGCAAGGCTGTTCGCCAGCTGATTCCGCTCCCTCCACCACCCAAACCCAGCAGCAGCATGGGTAATTGGGATTCTTCAACTATTACCCTGACTCTGATCCTAGAGTTTTCCTGATCAGTATGACTTAGTTCCACAGGTGGCAGGCCATTGACCCACAGAAGCAGCTAATTATTAAAGGAGCCTTCCTCCCTGAGTGTGCCCAAATGAGGTGAATACTCCAAAATACTCTCCAGTTGCCAGTATTGTATCATGGTTCTGGCACAGAGCTCCATTAACTTCAGTAACAGGTTGCATTCATTAATGCTTAATAGTGATTGAATAAAAGGCGTTTTCTATTAACATTTGTGGGAAAAAGTAAAGTTAAAAATTTTAAATTAGCTGTGTTGCTCTTTATATAAAAATAAATAAATATTGGGGGGAATTGGCCTTAGCACCCTGGGCAATAATAGGACCACACAGCCAGTGTTCCTGGTGACACTGGGCCAAGGATGGGAACACACAGCCAGTGTTCCTGGTGACTCTGGATCAATGATGGGAACACACAGCCAGTGTTCCTGGTGACACTGGATCAATGATGGGAACACACAGCCAGTGTTCCTGGTGACACTGGGCCAAGGATGGGAACACACAGCCAGTGTTCCTGGTGACACTGGGCCAAGGATGGGAACACACAGCCAGTGTTCCTGGTGACTCTGGGCCAAGGATGGGAACACACAGCCAGTGTTCCTGGTGACACTGGATCAATGATGGGAACACACAGCCAGTGTTCCTGGTGACACTGGATCAATGATGGGAACACACAGCCAGTGTTCCTGGTGACACTGGATCAATGATGGGAACACACAGCCAGTGTTCCTGGTGACACTGAGGCAAGGATGGGAACACACAGCCAGTGTTCCTGGTGACTCTGGGCCAAGGATGGGAACACACAGCCAGTGTTCCTGGTGACTCTGGGCCAAGGATGGGAACACACAGCCAGTGTTCCTGGTGACTCTGGGCCAAGGATGGGAACACACAGCCAGTGTTCCTGGTGATACTGGATCAATGATGGGAACACACAGCCAGTGTTCCTGGTGACACTGGGCCAAGGATGGGAACACACAGCCAGTGTTCCTGGTGACACTGGGCCAAGGATGGGAACACACAGCCAGTGTTCCTGGTGATACTGGATCAATGATGGGAACACACAGCCAGTGTTCCTGGTGACACTGGGCCAAGGATGGGAACACACAGCCAGTGTTCCTGGTGACACTGAGGCAAGGATGGGAACACACAGCCAGTGTTCCTGGTGACTCTGGGCCAAGGATGGGAACACACAGCCAGTGTTCCTGGTGATACTGGATCAATGATGGGAACACACAGCCAGTGTTCCTGGTGACACTGGGCCAAGGATGGGAACACACAGCCAGTGTTCCTGGTGACACTGGGCCAAGGATGGGAACACACAGCCAGTGTTCCTGGTGACACTGGGCCAAGGATGGGAACACACAGCCAGTGTTCCTGGTGACACTGGGCCAAGGATGGGAACACACAGCCAGTGTTCCTGGTGACACTGGGCCAAGGATGGGAACACACAGCCAGTGTTCCTGGTGACACTGGGCCAAGGATGGGAACACACAGCCAGTGTTCCTGGTGACTCTGGGCCAAGGATGGGAACACACAGCCAGTGTTCCTGGTGACACTGGGCCAAGGATGGGAACACACAGCCAGTGTTCCTGGTGACTCTGGGCAATGATGGGAACACACAGCCAGTGTTCCTGGTGACACTGGGCCAAGGATGGGAACACACAGCCAGTGTTCCTGGTGACACTGGGCCAAGGATGGGAACACACAGCCAGTGTTCCTGGTGACTCTGGGCAATGATGGGAACACACAGCCAGTGTTCCTGGTGACACTGGGCCAAGGATGGGAACACACAGCCAGTGTTCCTGGTGACTCTGGGCTAATGATGGGAACACACAGCCAGTGTTCCTGGTGACGCTGGATCAAGGATGGGAACACACAGCCAGTGTTCCTGGTGACACTGGGCCAAGGATGGGAACACACAGCCAGTGTTCCTGGTGACACTGGGCCAAGGATGGGAACACACAGCCAGTGTTCCTGGTGACACTGGGCCAAGGATGGGAACACACAGCCAGTGTTCCTGGTGACTCTGGGCCAAGGATGGGAACACACAGCCAGTGTTCCTGGTGACACTGGGCCAAGGATGGGAACACACAGCCAGTGTTCCTGGTGACTCTGGGCAATGATGGGAACACACAGCCAGTGTTCCTGGTGACACTGGGCCAAGGATGGGAACACACAGCCAGTGTTCCTGGTGACACTGGGCCAAGGATGGGAACACACAGCCAGTGTTCCTGGTGACTCTGGGCAATGATGGGAACACACAGCCAGTGTTCCTGGTGATACTGGATCAATGATGGGAACACACAGCCAGTGTTCGTGGTGACTCTGGGCAATGATGGGAACACACAGCCAGTGTTCCTGGTGACACTGGGCCAAGGATGGGAACACACAGCCAGTGTTCCTGGTGACTCTGGGCTAATGATGGGAACACACAGCCAGTGTTCCTGGTGACTCTGGATCAATGATGGGAACACACAGCCAGTGTTCCTGGTGACACTGGGCCAAGGATGGGAACACACAGCCAGTGTTCCTGGTGACACTGGGCCAAGGATGGGAACACACAGCCAGTGTTCCTGGTGACACTGGATCAAGGATGGGAACACACAGCCAGTGTTCCTGGTGACACTGGGCCAAGGATGGGAACACACAGCCAGTGTTCCTGGTGACCCCGCCTTGGAAAGTACATGTGGGCATAGATGTGAGATGAGGACAGATTGATGATCCCTTCTGCAGTCAGACATCCTCCTGTCCAGGCTCACATGTGATGCATGGCCACTTGGGTGAAGTACCAGCTGGTGTTGACTCATGTGGAACAGTATCCCAGTGAGAGTCAGCAACTTTATGTGAGGAGGGGAAGAAATTAGTGGGAAAATAAGATCAGTTTTCAACCACAATATTTAAAGAAACAACTATGAATCTCCGCAATGAACAGCACTGGTCTTTGTCTAAACTTATTCAGAGACAGGCTCGCAATGAGCTGGGAGAAGTTTCATGAAGATGGACCTTCTTTGCTTGCAGAATCTCATCGGTGGATTTCGAACGACTCTTGACACTCTGCTTCTGCGGTGAAGATGATTCATTCTGAGAGGAAAAATAAAAGTTCACAGGATTGTTAGAAGTACAATCGGAGAGATTTTAAAGGGCCAGCGTTCACATGGGAAACTGTAACTTAGCTCATTTGAGTGCTTACATGTTTACAGCACCTTTAATGTCATGAAATGTTCCTTGACCCTTCCCAAATTGCTGTAAGGAACCAGACACTGAACCAGGAAGGGAGAGTTCAGAAAGGGATGACCGAAAGCTGGGTTGGTTCACTAGCTTGGGCCCTCAGGAGCCATGGGCTGGTGATGAGTGGATTCAGACCCCATCCTTCAGGAAGAATAAAACAAAGTGAAGATCGACCCGACTGCTTTTATATGGTGTGGCCGCGTCAATCTTCACAGTCTGGCTTGCAAGTGGCTCAAAAGCTGTCTTCTAACTCAAGTTCTCAGCCAATGAAAACCCAACTGTTAAAAAACCGTAAATAAAAACAGAAAATGCTGGAAATACTCAGCAAGGTCAGGCAGCATCTGTGGAGAGAGAAACAGAGTTAATGTTTCAGGTCGATGACCCTTCGTCAGAACTGGAAAAAGTTGGTGATGTTACAGGTTTTTAAGCAAGTGTAGGGGCAGGGAGAGGGGGGAGGGGAGGAAAGAACAAAAGGGAAGGTCAGTGACAGGGTGGAAGGCAGGAGAGATTAAGAGACAAAAGGAATGATGGTGCAAGGCAAAAGGAGATGGTAATGGGACAAGTTAAGAAACAAAAGATGACTCCAGATGAAGTGTAAATGGCAATGGTGGAATGATCAACAGCTGCCATGTGAGAGAGAGAGAAAAAAAATGATAGGGGCAGAGGTTATGGTCTGAAATTGTTGAACTCGATGTTAAGTCCAGAAGGTTGTAAAGTGCCTTATCGAAAGATGAGGTGCTGTTCCTCAAGCTT
Source organism: Squalus acanthias (assembly GCA_030390025.1). Lineage (NCBI taxonomy): Eukaryota > Metazoa > Chordata > Chondrichthyes > Squaliformes > Squalidae > Squalus > Squalus acanthias. Next base: position 126,640,930 of record CM059427.1, read on the forward strand.
ACATTGAGCTTCATTGGAACAGTGTAAGAGGCTGAGGATGGAGAGGTCTGAGTGGGAGTGGAGCGGAGAATTAAAGTGACAGGCGATCGGAAGTTTGGGGTCCCCCTTATGGACTGAACGGAGGTGTTCTGCAAAGCGTTCACCCAATCTACGTTTGGTCTCCCCAATGTAGAGGAGACCGCATCGTGAGCAGCGAATACAGTATACTAAATTGCAAGAAGTACAAGTAAATCACTGTTTCACCTGGAAGGGGTGTTTGGGGCCCTGGATTGTGGGAAGGGAGGAGGTAAAAGGGCATGTGTTGCATCTCCTGCGCTTGCACGGGAAGGTGCCGGGCGAAGGGGAAGGGGTGTTGGGGGTGATAGAGGAGTGGACCAGGGTGTCGCAGAGGGAGCGGTCCCTTCGGAATGCTGAAAGGGGAGGTGAGGGGAAGATGTGTTCGGTGGTGGGATCACGCTGGAGGTGGCGGAAATGGCGGAGGATGATCCATTGAATGTGGAGGCTGGTGGGGTGAAAGGTGAGGACAAGGGGAACCCTATCGTGGTTCTGAGAGGGAGGGGAAGGAATGAGAGCAGAAGTGCAGGAAATAGAACGGACACGGTCAAGGGCCGTGTCAACCACAGTAGAGGGGAATCCTCGGTTGAGGAAAAAGGAAGACATGTCGGAAGCACTAGTATGCAAGGTGGCATCGTCAGAGCAGATGCGGCGGAGACGGAGAAACTGGGAGAGTGGAATAGAGTCCTTACAGGAAGCGGGGTGGGAGGAAGTGTAGTCCAGGTAGCTGTGGAAGTCAGTGGGCTTATAGTGAATGTTTGTCAATAGCCTAGAAATATAAAGAAGACAGATCATCATAGCATAATTAGAGAAAAAAGGGATGAAAGGAAAGAATTGATGAGAAAAAAGGCCAAAAGGAATGAAGGGTGGGTGAATGGTTAAAAAACCATTCCTGCCTCTTAAATTGTGATGGGAGCCAGCAGAAAAGACAAAACTGAGTAATGAACCGAGTGGTGAAGATACTCCCGCGGTGCTGTTAAGTAGGGAGTACCAGGATTTTGACCCAGCGGCAATGAAGGAACAGCGACATATTTGCAAGTCAAGATATTGTATAACTTGTAGGGAACTTGGAGGTGATGGTGTTCCCATACGCTTGCTGCGCTATCTCAGGGATAGAAATAATTACACATTTGTCATTGTGCCAGGCCCAGCATAAAATACCTGGCAGTTAACTCTACCTGTGCCAGACACAGCCAAACCTTCAGATCACTAAATCATCAGTGCATCATTACGCACTGTCGCTCACCCACCCTTCATTCCTTTTGGCCTTTTTTCTCATCAATTCTTTCTTTCATCCCTTTTTTCTCTAATTATACTATGATGATCTGTCTTCTTTATACTTCTGTTTCTCTTTTTTCCTTCACATCTCTCTTTGTCCTACTGTCACTCTCTCATTCTCACTTTCCCTCTCTTCCTCTTTTGTTGTCACTTTCCTTTCATGACTTTTTTTCTCTCATCTTGACTGTTGCTGCCTCTTCCATTATCTTATTTCTCTGTCTCTATCTCACTCTTATTGTTTCCCACGGTCTAACTGTTGTTTTTCATTGTCTTGTTCTCTCTCTCTGACTTCCTCTGTCTCTCAATCCATCTGTCTCTCTCTTTGTGCCTCTCCTTCTCTTTCTAACTTCCTCTGTCTCTCTCTTTGTGCCTCTCCTTCTCTTTCTAACTCCCTCTGTCTCCCTTTCTGCCTCTCCTCCCTCTCTGACTCATTCTGTCTCTCTCTTTCTGTCTCGCTCTTTCTCTCACACACACACACTCTCTATCGCCAATCTCGGCCTGACAAGCGAAGGAATAAAACTGTGTCTGGGGGTTCCCTGCACCTTTCCCGCCCCACTATTTTAACTCACCAATTTGTGGTTGAGTGTCAGGTGTCCACCCCAGGCAAACGGGGTCCTAAACAAAAAGTCGAAGTCACGCTTCAATAATATAATTTCCGCCCCCCTCTGCATTTTCACTCCAAATGGTGGGTGTCCCGGCAGTTGTACCTGCCAGTAAAACCTCGTTGGATTGGTGTCCGGGAGTTCCTGAGGCAGTATAAAAGGGCCTCTCAGATGCAACTCACTGGATCTGAGGATCATTCACTGTCTAGTTTAACAGTTGAGTTTCAAGCTTCTACATTTTTGTTGCTTTACAACACTTTTTCATAGAATAGTACAGCACCGAAGGAGGCCATTCGGCTCATCGAGTCTGCGCCGGCTCTTTCGAAGAGCAATCCAGTTAGTCTCACTTACCCCGCTCTTTCCCCATATCCCTGCAATTTTTTCTCCTTCAAGTATTTATCCAATTCCCTTTTGAAAGCTACTATTGAATCTGTTTTCACCACCCTTATCAGGCAGTGCATTCCAAATCCTAGCCACTCGTTGCGTTAAAATGCTTCTCCTCATGTCGCCTCTGGTTCTTTTGCCAATCACCTGTAATCTGTGCCCTCTGGTTATCGACCCTTCAGGCACAGGAAACAGTTTCTCTTTATTTACTCTATCTATACCCTTCATAATTTTAAATACTTCTATCAAATCTCCTCTTAGGCTTCTCTGCTCTAAGGAGAACAACCCCAGCTTCTCCAGTCTATCCACATAACTATAATCCCTCATCCCTGGAACAATTCTGGTAAATCTGTACTCTCTCCAAAGCCTTCATGTCTTTCCTAAAGTGGGGTCCCCAGAATTGGACACAATACACCAGCTGGGGACGAACTAGTGTTTTATACAGGTTCATCATAACTTCCTGGCTTTTGTGCTCTCTGCCTCTATTTATAAAGCCCAGGATCCCATATGCTTTATTAACTGCTTTGTTAACCTGTCCTGCCACCTTCAAAGATTTGTGCACAAACACCCCCAGGTTCCTCTGTTCCTGCACCCCCTTTAACATTGTACCATTTAGCTTGTATTGTCTCTCCTCATTCTTCCTACCAAAATGCGTCACCTCACACTTTTCTGCATCGAATTTCATCGCAGTCCACTCATTCCACCAGCCTACATCCTCTTGAAGTCTATTTCTATCTTCCTCACTGTTTACTACACCTCCAAGTTTTGTGTCATCTGCAAATTTTGAAATTGTGCCCTGTAGCCCCCAAGTCAGCTTTCTCTACTTATTATGGGAGCCATTCTTGTTTTAGATGATGGAAGACTTGGAGAAGGAGGAGCATCAGCCTCAGCAACCACTACCACCAGCACCTGGGTCTCTCAGAAGACAGCGGGTGACGGGGGGCAGGGTGTGTGGAATGTGGCTGTGCGAAGGAGGCCATACCCAGCCCACAGGATCTACAGGCCAAGAGTCACCTTCTTGAACCTTTCTAAGGAGCAATGCAGAAGGAGGCTTCATTTCTCCAGGTAGGCCAGTCTCCTGAGACAGGACCTGCTGTCTGCTGAACCAAGGGCCATGCCAATAGCCCTCAAAGTCACCACAGCCCTGAACTTTTATGTCACTGCATCCTTTCAGGCTGCTCCTGGGGGCCTCAGCTACATCTCCAAGGCCGCAGTTCACAGCGGATGACCAATGCCCTCTTTGCCAGGGGTTGAGCAGAACGTCACATTCCCCACTGACCTCAGCAGTCAACAGGACAGGGCTTGGGGCTTCGCAGCAGTGGCTGGCTTCCCTCGCATGCAGAATGTGATTGACTATACGCACATGACCATCAGGTCACTGGAATACCAGCCAACGACATTCGTCAACAGAAAAGGATATCAATGTACAGCTAGTGGCCAATCACAGGAACAACATCATGAAAGGTCCCCAGGGAGCTGCCATGATGCTTTTATGCTCAGACACTTACCAGCCCCCTGCTATTTAATAATGTCAGGAACATGACAGGAGGGCTGCTGGGGGACAAGGGTTATCCCCCCTGCAGACCTGGCTGATAACACCGCTGTGCTACCCCACCCTGCCTGAGCAAGATCTTACATAGCATTACATAGAATGTACAGCACAGAAACAGGCCATTCGGCCTAAATGGTCTATGCCGGTATTTATGCTTCACACGAGACTCCTCCCTCCCTACTTCATCTAACCCTATCAGCATATCCTTCTATTCCTTTCTCCATCATGTACTTATCTATCTTCCTCTTAAATGCATCTCTGCTATTTGCCTCAACTACTCCTGTGGTAGCGAGTTCCACATTCTAACCACTCTCTAGGTAAAGTAGTTTCTCCTGAATTCCCTATTGGATTTATTAGTGACAGTATATTTATGCCTCCTAGTTTTGGTCTCCCCCAGAAGTGGATACATCTTCTCTATGTCTACCCTATCAAACGCTTTTAAAAATTTTTAAAGACCTCTATCAGGTCACCTCTCAGCCTTCTCTTTTCTAGAGAAAAGAACCCCAGCCTGTTCAATCTTTCCTGATAGGAATAACCTCTTAATTCTGCTATCATCCTTGTAAATCATTTTGCACCTTCTCCAGTGCCTCTATATCCTCAAAGCCAGGAGACCACCCGGATCCTTATAGAGCACACAATTGGACTGCTCAAGCAGTGGTTCAGGTGTTAGGACTGCGAGGGGACTTCCTGCACTGTGCCCCAGATAGGAGTGATACACATCGCAATGGTCTGCTGCACATTGCACAACATTGCATTACAGAGGGGCCTGCACTTGGAGGAGGAAGAACAGCAGTCATCATCAGACAAGGAAGACCTGTGGAAGGAGAGGAAACAGCAGAAGAAGGAGGACCACCTCAGCACCTTGATTTTTGAGGGGTTAGCTCATCGCTCAGAGTTTCCACTGGGCTTCCCACACCCCTACCCTGAGAACTGAGACAGAACCCCTCTGCATAACAGTCCTCGTTACATTCATCCCCACTCCCTTCATCCTGCATTGAAGAACATTCAAGCCATTCAGACATTTTCTATATCAATGACATACTGACACCTGGTGCCCAGGTCCCAAGTATTCTTAATCCAGCTCTGACCCTGATTGCAATTTTTAGCTTTAAGAAAGACTTGCAGTTATATAGTGCCTTTCACAACCTCAGGATGTCCCACAGTGTTTTACAGCCAATGAAGTACTTATGAAGCATAATCACTGTTGTAATGTAGGAAATGCGACAGCCAATTTGAGCACAGCAAGCTCCCACAAACAGCAATGTGATAATGACCAGAAAATCTATTCTACTGATATTGGTTGAGGGATAAATATTCGTCAGGACACTGGAGAGAACTCCCCTGCTCTTCTTCGAATAGTGCCATGGGATATTTTATATGCACCTGAGAGGGCTGACGGGGCCTCTGTTTAACATCTCATCTGAAAAATGGCACCTCAGACAGTGCAGCACTCCTTCAGTACTGCGCTGGAGTGTCAGGCTGGATTACGTGCTCAAGTTTCTGGAGTGGGACTAGATCACATGACCTTCTGACTCAGAGACGAGAGTGCCACAGCTGACATTAATGGGCAGAATGCGCGCCATATACACTCTGTCCAGTTTTACCAGGCGTTAAGTGGCTTCCAGTGGTCCTTGAAGGGGCCACTGGAGGCTGCTCAGAAAACCGGCCCAAGGAGCTTTCAATTTCTTTTGACGGGAGCAGAAGCAGTAGGAGTGCCATTCAAGTCCCGCCACCCCCTTACATAGAAACATAGAATCTAGGAGCAGGAGTAGGCCATTCGGCCCGTCGAGCCTGCTCCACCATTCAATACGATCATGGCTGATCATCCAAATCCAGTACCCTGTCCCTGCTTTAATCCCCACAGTGCACATATCCCACCCTACCCCCGTAACCCCACGTATTTAATTCCCCCTAACATATCCCATCCTATCCCCATAACCCCACATATTTAATACCCCCCTAACACTAAGGGTCAATTTATCATAGCCAAATCAACCTAACCCGCACATTTTTGGACTGTGGGAGGAAACCGGAGCACCCGGAGGAAACCCACGCAGACACGGGGAGAATGTGCAAACTCCACACAGACAGTCACTCGAGGTCAGATTCGAACCCGGGTCCCTGGCGCTGTGAGGCACCAGTGCTAACCACTATGCCACCGTGTTGCCCCCACCTTAATTGTGTCCCCATCTCCCCAGCTTGATCTGCTGCCTGGCTCAGCACGGGATTCGGCCAAATCTCCTGCCATCTTAAAACAAACGAGCCACAGCGGGGCCGCTTTCACGGTGCCCACAGCTCGCCAACAGCAGGCTAGTGAGAGCCATGCCTCAAAATGGCTCGGTCTTCAAGCTGGCACAAAAAGGCCCATATTGCACGGTAGTTGAAATCACCTGCCACCCCTAACCTCACCCAAGGACCAATATTTGGAATAATCTACCAGTAGGGTGGTAGGGGCAAAGATCTTTGGGTGTTGATAGTGCAGTAGGGACCAAAGGGACCAAACTTTGATGGGCTGAGTGGCCATTTCTAACCCTGAACTGTCCTTGCTCAGTCTCTTTGCACGTATGTATTCTAATGTAACACCAATCCCTCAGAAACAAAATATCAATATCACAGCAATTGCAGTCTTACCTTTTTGTCCATCTTGGTTCTGTGTTCGTGCAGGAGTTTTGAATACTAAATGTCGTAGTTTCCCCTTGAGTTGATATCAGTCTTCGCCCTTCTGCAGAATAAATGCAGATGCAAGTTGAATAGTTTCGCCAGTTTGAGCTCTTAATACCAAATCCTTTCTTGTACCCAGTGGCGCTGTGCCCGGTACATACCGTACCAAGCCTGCTTGGAAATAAAATGCAGGGGCTGCTTGCTCCAGTGGTGCAGTTGCTAAGTGCACAGACTGAGCCATCCAGAGTAGAAAGGTCCAGCTTCAATCCTGGGACCATGCTGTTAGCTCATCTCAGTCAGGGCACCGGTAAGGGAGCTACACTTGGCCACGTTACCCCTGAGGTAAGGAGAGGGAAGAACAGTCTAAGAATGCTGCTTTTGACTGCTACAATGGGCCATCCCCACAACAGCTGGACAGTGCAGGTGTCAGTGGAAGCATAGCTGTTGTCACCTCACATAGTTGGACGACCGGTCAACAGTTACAGTTTAGGCTGCCACATGGCAAATGGAATGTGCACAAATAAAGGTTGACAAAAGGGAGGCTAAATATACCCCAACACAAGTCATCGTAAATATACCCCAACATGAGTTATCGTAAATATACCCCAACACAAGTCATCGTAAATATACCCCAACACGAATCATCGTAAATATACCCCAACACAAGTCATCGTAAATATACCCCAACACGAATCATCGTAAATATACCCCAACATGAGTTATCGTAAATATACCCCAACACAAGTCATCGTAAATATACCCCAACACAAATCATCGTAAATATACCCCAACACGAATCATCGTAAATATGCCCCAACACAAGTCATTGTAAATATACCCCAACACAAGTCATCGTAAATATACCCGAACACGAATCATCGTAAATATACCCCAACACGAATCATCGTAAATATACCCCAACATGAATCATCGTAAATATACCCCAACATGAGTTATCGTAAATATACCTCAACACGATTCATCATAAATATACCCCAACACAAGTCATCGTAAATATACCCGAACACAAGTCATCGTAAATATACCCCAACACAAGTTATTGTAAATATACCCCAACATGAATCATCGTAAATATACCCCAACACAAGTCATCATAAATATACCCGAACACAAGTCATCGTAAATATACGATAGCAAAATACTGCGGATGCTGGAAAATTGAAACAACAACAGAAAACGCTGGAAAAACTCAGCAGTCCAGGCAACATCCGTGGAGAGAGAAACAGAGTTAACGTTTCAGGTCAAAACCCTTCATCAGAACTGAGAAAAAGGCAGGAAATGAAACAGATAAAAAAGCAAGGGGGAGGCTGGGGGAGGAATAAAAGAACAAAAGGGGTGGTCTATGGTAAGTAGAGACATTAAGAGATGCTCAAGGCAAGACGAGATGGTAATGGGACAGGTTAAGAAACAAAAGGTGGCTCAGAAGTGTGAAGTGTGAAATGCTGGCAGAATGAGAGACAGCTGCTGTAGGGGGAGAGAGAGAAAAAAAAGGGAAAAGGCACAAACCAAAAGGGGGGATAAAATGTATATATATATATGTATATATATATATATATGTGATAGGGGCCGAGGTTATGATCTGAAATTGTTGAACTCGATATTGAGTCCGGAAGGCTGTAAAGTGCCTAATCGGAAGATGAGGTGCTGTTCCTCGAGCTTACGCTGAGCTTCCGTGGAACAATGCACGAGGCCGAGGACGGTGAGGTCTGAGTGGGCGTGGAGAGGTGAATTAAAATGACAAGCGACCGGAAGCTCGGGGTCACCCTTACGGACTTCTAGGGATGCCCACCTTGAAGAAGTTCTGCTCTTCTCTTCGACAAGTCATCGTAAATAAACCCCAACACGAATCATCGTAAATATACCCCAATGCGAGTTATCGTAAATATACCGCAGCATGATTACTTTAGGGATGGAGTGATAATTGGAAGGATGGACAGTTTAACAGTGAGATTTTGAGATGTAGGTTAATGACCAATGCTCCCTCTAAGCTGCGCGCCTGCACGGTTTTGAAAGTTTGAGGGCAGTCTCCAAGCAAAGAGAGCCATTTACAGTGCTGGTTCTCATGGCAGCCAGCTGGTATTGATTGGTGGGGCTGCCTACTCTGCTTGGATGTATTCCTGGCGGTTTCACCACATGACTGCCCGCCCCTACGCTCCCGGCATTAGTCGCCTGGGACACCCATCCTCACGGGACACTGCCTTCCCTCGCCTATTGGAAAGCAGCAAATTCTTTGTGACCTGATTGAATGAAGCTTGACTGTCAGTCAAACAGCCATTTTCCATCATCTCCATTATATTTATAACTCATAAATGAAAATGTTCGAGGAAAATGAAAATAAAAACAGCAATTTTTTATGCCCTGGTGAAGTTTCTCCCGGGTTGCTCACAGCAGTCTCTGAGAAATTAATCTTTAATTCCTGGAGCTTCCAGGACAATCCTGGAGGGCTGACAACCCGATTGAGTGGTCAGGAGTTGGGTGGGAAGAAGATCAGGGAAACAGGAGGCAGGAAGAGATGAACTTGGAGAGGAAAGGCGGGAAATGGGGCATAAATTGCAGAGTGATAGGAAAAAGAGGGTGAGCTGAGACTTGGAGGAGGTTAGGAACAGTGGGGAGAGAAGGTGAGATAACGGCAGAGAAAGCTGCACTGGTAATAGCCCCAATATTTATTTGGCGATGCGTTGGGAGTAGGGGAGGGGGGCGGTCCGCTACTGCTTGGAAAACCCGGAAGTTAGTTCCGCGCGTATGTCTGTGGCTTTTTAACGCAGCCACCTCATTAACATTTGCCGTCCAATCTGCAGCAGCGGAATGAGGACCCGCATGATGCGATCTCAACTCTAGTATTTAAAGGGCCAATCCACAGATGGAATTTGGAGGAGCTTGGAGTTGGAAGCAACAGTGGAAGAACTCTCAGTATGGAATCAGGATGCTCAAAAGCTGCACCCCGTTTTATTGACGCCTCCCTTAATGTGGTGATGGGGTTGGTGAGGAGTCGGAGAGAGATACTATTCCCCAGCAACAGGAGGAAGAAACCCGCTGCTAACACCAAAAAGGTGTGGCTGGAGGTGGCACAGGAGGTCAGGAGCAAGACCGCAGTGCCACGCTCATGGATTCAGTGCAGGAATTACTTTAATGACCTAACCAGGTCAGAAAAGATGAGTGCAGTGGCACATTCACCTACATCCTGCTGTGCGCATCACCCCCGCCCCCCACCACCTCACTCTACCTTCTCAAGCCTATTCCATCAGATCACTCCTCACACCCCCTTAATTTGCACACTCACCCATTCTTCTCTTTCTATGCACTTCCTCACATCCCCATCTATCCATCCACCATGCCCACTCACCTGCACCTTCATGCAATGTTATGCCTCTCCCTCATAGTCAGCCTCACCAAAGCACTTCATCCAATGGTTAAACACATGCCATTACACTCACTCATAGGTTTGTTCTTTCTCTCATTACAGGAGAAAAGAGCACAGAACACGAGGGAGAGGGAGAGAACTGGAAGTGGCCATGCATTTTCCAACTTATAAGCGCTGGAAACCAGTGGAGTTTTGGTGTCCGTGGCCGTTGGGCATGGGGAGATGGGTAACTCCCAGCTACCTGGTGACACAATTAAATATTAGCGATCCACATGACATATGGCACTCAGCCATGTTAACTTGATTTCAACAGCGAGTGAAATATAATCATCATAATGATAACTTGCAACATGTTCAGATCTTGCCAGGACTAACTCATGTCTTTTATCTCCGACAGGGCCTTCACATGTGCAGCAGAAGTCGGTGGATGTCACTGACGATGATGCCAACATGTCTGCCACCTTAAATAGGATGACAGATACCTTAGCTTTGGCTGTACAGTGCCGTACTAATCTGCACCAAAGTGCTCTCCACCAGTGGTAGCGGTGAAATGTGGCTGGGCCATGAGAGGGATGATGGCGAAAAGGGACATGGAAGTGGGGGCTCCACTCAAAACGCTTCCACTTCTCACCCATTGCCCCCCCCCCCCCCCCAGTCAGTGCCCCACCTGCTGCCTCATGTCCCGATGGCCGAGTCTGTCCCTGCACAGGTGCAGGTGGAGCAATCTTTGATGAGGCCCAGAGGATGTCGGCCAAGAGCATCTCAGCAGCAGGGCAAGGATCTGAGCAGCCTGCCTCTACCTCTGCTGAAGCCACAGGGGTAGCACCACGTAGGAGCGATAGGAGAAGGAAGAGAAAGGCTTTGTAGTTGCACAAGGGGATGCACATGGGTGTCTGAGAAAATGTTTTGTTGTTGTGTTTCTGTTCTTTCGTTAGGTCGCATAAAAATTATTATTTTGCACCACTTTCCCGTCTTGTCCATTCTTGGGTGCTGGGTGGCAAGTCATCGACCGGAAACGTTAACTCTGTTCCACTCTCCAAAGATGCTGCCTGGCCTGCTGAGTATTTCCAGCATTTTCTGTTTTTATTTCAGATTTCCAGCATCCGCAGTATTTTGCTTTTGTATCAACTTGCTTGATGATGTTTGGGATGACATGAATTGATGGGGAACAATGGAGGGATGTTCAAGGGGTGGTTGGTTGTTGGCAGAACTGCTTTGCGTCAGTGGAATGCTGGCGGGGGGGGGGGGGCGGGGTGATGGTGGAGCGGGGTAGAGTGGCCATTGCATGTGCTTGTGACATGGGTCCACTGGTGCAACCTAAGTGAACCTTGCATTAAAAAGTACAACCCTGGCATCCCGGGCAGCAATGTGAATACCTGGGGGTGCATCTCCCTCACCGATGGCTTGATCGGTCACACATCTGGCATTCATTGTAGCGCTGTTGGGCTTCATTATTCGGGTTTCTGATGGGTGGTCATTGGCCAAGTTTGAAATGTGAGAAGTCGCACAACACCAGGTTATAGTCCAACAGTTTTATTTGAAATCACAAGCTTTCGGAGCGCTGCTCCTTCGTCACCTGACGAAGGAGCAGCGCTCCGAAAGCTTGTGATTTCAAATAAAACTGTTGGACTATAACCTGGTGTTGTGCGACTTCTCACATTTGTCCACCCCAGTCCAACACTGGCATCTCCACATCATGGCAACTTTGAAATGGGTATCCCTTGTCTTCTAGCAGCCACCCCTTAACTGTGCTTGTATGTCCGAAGACATCAGGAGCTTGGACTGCCGCAGGACGAAAGCATCATGGCAGCTCCCCAGGAATCTGGCGCACACCTGCAGAAATATCTTTTTGTGGTTGCACACCAGCTGCACATTGATGGAGTGGAAGCCCTTGCGGTTGATGCATACTCCTGCTTGATCTGGGGGGTGCCCTGATTTCCATGTGTGTACAATCGATGACGCCCTGCACCTGTGGAAAGCCAGCCAGATCCGCAAACCAGAGCATCCTCTCATTCTGACTGGCATCATTGCAGGCAAAGTTGACATAATTGCCGATCCTGGCAAACAAGCCTTCAGTCACCTGTCTTATGCATTTGTGGGCCGCTTACTGGGAGATCCTGGACATGTCTCCGGCAGAGCACTGGAAGGATCCGGAGGCAAAATAGTTGCGGGCGGTGGTGATTTTGACAGCCACTGACCGCCAGGTCCAGCAGGGAGCAGGTCTTCTTCTAGGATGCTGCAGATATCTGCCAGCACCTGACGCAACAACCCAAAACTCCTGAGAAACTACTGTTCAGACATGTCAAGGAAACTCAGCTTCTGCCTGTACACCCTGTGTCCTGGGTAGTGCCTCCTGTGAGCTGCTCCCCTCTCTGCCGCTCCCCTCTCTGCTGTTTCCTTCTGTGCTGCTCCCGTCTCTACTGTCCAGCTACAGGTCTCTGATCAGCAGGCTGGTGCTGGTGCTGGTCATATTGGTCCTCCTCTGAGGTCTAATCGAAGGCAGCCATCGCGTCACTCATCCTGATGTGATTGAGAAAACCTCCAAAGTGTAGAAAGTAAACTCTCAGCATAAGTACTGTGAACAAACCCTTTCCCACAAGCAAATAAGAAAGCAGCTATGAGTATTGAATATTTATTGCAATATTTCCTTGATTCAACCCTCTCAATTGCCGTTGTGTTCTCACCTTGCTTTCACTGGCAACTTTCAGGAAGCCCGAGAAACCCGTGAACCCGACGTTCAACTTGGAAGCGAGTTGAAATATTGCTATAATTGAGCGAATCGCATATGTTAATAGGCAACCCGCCTCTCCCAAGGTGGTTGCATGCAAGAGGTCTAACATGCTCGAGTTAAACCCAGAAGTCGGTGGGTTGGAGCCGGCTTCCTGACACGCTGACATTTTTGCCGGTTTTAATGCCCCCACCTGCACCCAACCCATGTGCTCCTCCAGGTTAAAATTCCCCTCAATGAAACCCCCACACTTGGCACTTTTAATTCTCTAACTAATGTCATTGTGGGAGCTTTGCCACAAGGACTGCAGGAACTCAAGAAGAAGGCCCAACAGTATCTTCTCAGGGTAGCTAGGGAAGGGCAATAAATGTGGCCTTGCCAGCGACGCCTACATCCCAAGAAGAATTTTTTTTAAAACCTTGCTTTGGAGGTGAGGGGGGAGGGAACAAGTGACTGGGGTTTCAGAAGGCAGCATACCATGGAGAATTTTTTTTTAATTAATTTTTGGGATGTGGGCATCACTGGGAATGGCAGAATTTATTACTCATCCCAAATTGTCCTGAGAAATAATGATGGACCTTCTTCATAAACCACTGCAGTCCATATTGATGTGCCGTGGTTTCATGTAACTGAGTGGCTGGCTAGACCACTTCAGAGGACAGTTAAGAGCAATGTTCCCTCTTTTTATTTTTTGAGTGCATGGCCCCTTTAAGGGGCTGCGCAGCCCATTCACAGTTTCATGCATACGCAAAACTTTACATTGAAAAAGGCAGTCCCGGGCTGAGCGGGACCAGCAGAGAGAGAACATTCGTTAAGAGTCAATCACATTGCTGTGGGACTAGAGTCACATATAGGTCAGACTGGGTAAGGATGGCAGATTTCCATCCCTGAAGGACATTAGTGAACCAGTTGAGTTTTTACAACAATTCGACAGCTTCACTGTCGCTTTTACTGATAACAGCTTTTTATTTCCAGATTTTAAAAACTGAATTTAAATTCTCAAACTGCTGTGGTGGGATTTGAACTCTGGATTATTAGTCCAGTTACATTATAATTATACTACCATAAAGTGAGCCATGGCTTGTCCTTGCCTGGCAGGATCAAACTGGAGTATTAGGAGCATTTAGCTGAGGAGATCAAGATATAGTTTTGCTTAATGTGATCGAGCTATGTCTGTCAATCAATGATTGGATCAGTCATCCTCCAGGTACACTTGACTTTGCAGCCCTCGGAATTAAGAGGGTGGAGATTGGAACTGTTTGAGTGGGAATAGCAAGGTCGGGAAATGGTGAGCGATGTGGTGGGAATGAGGGCTTCAAAGGTGGAGGCGAGGGAGTGGCTCAGCAAGTCAATAATGCCAGAGGTGGCATGACTAAGGCATGACTAAGACTATATTAGCATGGGTTGAGGATTGGTTAAAGGACAGAAAAAAGAGAGTAGGAATAAACAGATAATTTTCGGGATGGCAGGGTGTAACTAGTGAAGTGTCACAAGGATCATTGCTTGGGCCTCAGCTATTTACAATCTATATCAATGACTTAGATGAGGGGGTCAGCTGTAATATATCTAAGTTTGCTGACGATACAAAGCTCGGTGGGAAAGTAAGCTATTAAAAGGGCGCAAAGGGATATAGACCAGTTAAATGTGTGGGCAATAAGATGGCAGATGGAGTCTAATCTGGGGAAGTGTGAAATTATCCACTTTGGTAGGAAGAATGGAAAAGCAGAATATTTTTAAAAAGGTGAGAGACTAGTAAATGTTGGTATTCAAAGGGATTTGGGGGTCCTAGTATACGAATCACAAAAAGTTAACAGGTACAGCAAGCAATTAGGAAGACATATGGGGGGAAAAATTCGGTTACATGGGCACGGTGCCGCTAACGCATCCCGCGAAACTCAGCAGGAGGTTAGCGGCAGCGATAGCCGGTAGCACCCCACGGCGCTGCACCTCCTGCAATGACGTCATTGCCATGCGCTGCGCCCCGCTCGCTCCCCGGCTTCAAACTTGGCTCGCGCCCCCTGATCTACCACCGGATGCTATGTCCGACAAGGTCAGGGGGCCGTTTTTGTGGCCCGGGCGGCGATAATTAAAGGGCAGGTGCCAGGCGGCCATTTATTTTGGCCCATCTGCCAGCACCTGCCCCCTCTCGCCTCCTCTTGCGGGGTTCCGGGCTCTTTTGGCGGCACCATGCTCCCCGTTGGTCCAGCAAGGCCCCAGTGCATGCTGCGCTAGGCCCCTCCCCTTTAATCAGGGGGGGAGGCCTGCAGTATCACGGAGCTATGTGCCATCGCGCGCGGAGCTGCTGCACGTAGCACCGCAATATTCAATGGGAGCGCCCCAAGAGGGAGGGGGAGCGCTTCCAGTAACGCCCCACCTCCTGCTTGGGGCGCTACCATTCAATTTCGGGCGCAGGGGCGCTAACTTTTTCAGGGCGCTAAAAGTAGCACCCTGGTGAAGTTATTGCCCTGAATGGGGTGCGAGCCAATTTTTCCCCCATTGTATGTCAGCCTTTATTGCAAGGGGGTTGCAGTATGAGTAAGGAAGTCTTGCTGCAATTATACAGGGCTTTGGTGAGACCACACCTGGATAGTTTTGGTTTCCTTACCTAAGGAAGAGTATACTTGACTTAAAGGGGATGCAACAAAGATTCACCAGACTGATTCCTGGGAGAGGAATCTGTCTTATGAGGACAGATTGAGTAGAATGGCCTATATTCTCTAGAGTTTAGAAGAATGAGAGGTGATCTCATTGAAACGTATAATATTTTTAGAGGGCTTCACAGGATAGATGTTGAGATGCTGTTTCCCGTGGCTGGAGACTCTAGAACTAGGGGTCATGTCTCAGGATAAGGGGTTGTCCATTTAGAACTGAGATGAGGAGAAATTTCTTCACACAAAGGGTTGTGAATCTTTGGAATTCTCTACCCCAGAGCACTGTGGATGCGCAGTTGTTGAGTATATTCAAGACAGAGATCGATAGATTTTTCGGCATTAAGTGAATCAAGGGATATGGGGATAAGGCAGAAAAGTGGAGCTGAGGTAGAAGATCAGCCATGATCTTATTGAATGGCGGAGCAGGCTTGATGGGCCCTTAGGCCTACTCCTGCTCTTATTTCTTATGTTCTTATGTTCTTATGACTGGTGAAGGTCAAACACAACAAAACCCAAGCAGTTTGGTGAAATGTTGGTGGATTGTTTGCTACCCAGAATTCTGAATACAACAACAACTTGCATTTATATAGCACTTTTAATGTAGTAAAATTTTCCAAGGTGCTTCACAGGAGCGTTATCAGATCAGATTTGATACCGAGCCACATAAGGAGATATTATGACGGGTGACCAAAAGCTTGGTCAAAGAGGTCAGTTTTAACAAGCAATGTAAAGGTGGAGAGGTGGAGATGTTTAGGGAGGGAATTCCAGAGCTTAGGGTCTAGGCAGCTGAAGGCATGGAGCAATCAAAATTGGGGATGCGCACAAGGCCAGAATTGGAGGAGCACTGAGTTCTTGGAGGGTTGTAGGGCTTGAGGAGGTTACCAGCAGAAAGCTTGCTAAAAAAGTAAAGCCTATTGGGAATTTATGAGAGAATTGGTGGGGGATATGGGGAGAGTTTTGGCCAGGGGCAGCTGGTGAAGCTAGGGAGATGTGAGTTGTAAGGGAAATGAGAAATTGTTTAGAGATTATCAGTGATCAAGACCACAGAAGTGGAGAGACCATGATAGAGGGCCAGGTGGAGGTGTGGTCATGGATGTGGTTGGGTGAAGGGTGAGATTTAGTGAGGAGACAAGAGCAGAAAAGTCAAAGGATAGGGGGTTAGGGGGCTTTTAGGTGGGTAGCTTTACAGCGTCATTTTTGCTTGGGACGTCCAATCTACAGCCACATGAAGCCCTCAAGCATTTGTTGTCTTGTGAGGCCCAGTAAACCCAATCCTAATTATGCTGCTATTTATTACTCACTAGTTTGTCCTAGAGGTTTGAGAAAGGCTGTTCTTAGTGCTGTTGCCTCATTGGTGGATAAATCCTAAATCAGAACTGTTAGCATCGGCAACATGAGATACCTGGAAATTAATGGGAACAGGATTTAAACTTTATACGTGGCCCCCGCAAGGCTCTATGTTGCATACCTATATGGCTTATGAAGACAACAGCCTTTAGGTGCTTCAATATCATGAGACCAAGCTCACTAAATTTAATCAGAGTCCCACTGTTAACCATTAGGACATTTCAGCAACAGGATGATTTTTTTTATGGAAAAGACAAAGTACTGGGATTGCAGGTAGTTCACTGAGTAGTGACACAGAGCTCTGGGATCTGAGACTAAGGTTCCCTATGCAATCACTGTTGATGCCAGTATGCTGTCAAGGGGAGACAGTCAGCTAAGGACAGGCACCATTTCGATGGTGGGTATATTAGAGAGTGAGACGCCACCAAGCTTTCTCCCTCACCCCCTTTTACATTCAGGGACTGTGGTTGGCAGCAGGCGCATGGAACTCCCACTTTAATGCACAGCAGGGGGCCTGCAAGGTCTGATGATATATGACCCTCCAAATTTACACGGGTTCCTCTCATCTCTAAGCGCACGGAGCTGGAGTCTATGGGCTAGTTGCCATCAATTGGAACCCACCTTGCAGTGTCTCACTCTCTAATATACCTTCCATCTAAATGGTGCCTGTCCTTAGCTGACTGTCTCCCCTTGACAGCACGCCGGCAACCAAACGGCCATGAACCCTCCGGGAACTCTGCATTCTTCCAACTCTGACATCGCAAGATCCCTTCAGCTCACTACTGGCAGTCATGACTTCAGCTGTCTGGGCCCTAAGCTCTGGAATTCCCTCCCTAAACTGCTCAGCCTTTCCACCCTGTCTTCCCTTAAAGCCCTTCTTATTACCCTCCTCTTTGACCAAGCTTTCAGCCACCCCTCCTAATATCTCCTTCTTTGGTTTGGCGCAATTTTATTCTACGTCTCTGAAGCATCTTGGGACATTTGTCTCTATTAAAGGTCAAAAGGTAAGGTAGAAAGGGCAGAGCAGCTGGTTGGCCTTCGTCGTCTAGTTGTGTGAGATACAGAGCGCAGCAGCCAGGAAGCGACATGGTCGTGAGGGCGTACAACAAGCTGTTCACTTCTGCCAGTGGTAGAAATGACTCAGTGGCACTCGCACTTGTATCTGCCACTCGCGCTTAAGTTAGCTTCCTGCTCACAGATGGCAGTGAGAAAGAAAGAGATTAAATGTATCAAGGGAAAATGTAAAGAGTGGCTGCTGTTCAAGTTCGCGATTGGCTTTAACGTTTCTAGGTCCTGATTGAGGACAGATAACACTATTCACCACGCTGGTGTTGTCATTGGGATTTTTAAGCTACACTGGGTTCAGAGGCTGGCCTCAGCAAATCTGGCAAGTTTACATTGGCGTTGCACCCCTCCCACTGCCCCCACATTCCCCCCCCCAACCATCTCCCCGCTGCCCCACCCCCCCACCCCGACCACATGATGGGAGATGGTCACCCGAGAACCTAAAAATTAGTGGCCCAAGGACCCAATGACTGGCGGCCCTGGCACACAGACTCTGCCAGCTCTAGTGTCAGGAACCGGCCACCCGACAATCTAGGAACTAACGACCCTAAAACTCAGGAACTGGCAGTTCTAGCACCCAGGTACTGGTAGTCCTACAAGCCAAGAGCTGAGGGCCCTAAAACACGAACAGGCAGCCCAAGAACCTAAGAACCGGTGGTTTGGCAACCCATTAACCTCAATATAAAAGCAGCTTCAGTGACGTGGGACAGAGGATGTGTGACATGCTCAAGTTATGCAAACTCAAACTGTGGAAAATAGCCAGCAGTGCAATTAGAGATGCCCCTCCTCCAAACCTGGGCTACAGCAGGTAAGCAGTGTAATCAGGGTGAAGTCCTGTATGGCTACAGGTCTGTCACTGGCGATGGGTGTGCTGGGAACAATATGAGGTGATGAATTAACAGTATTACACTAGAAGGGGCCGATGCTCCCAGCCGCCCTCTGCCCAGGTGCTGCCCCTCTCTAGGGTTCAGTGTGTCCAACTTTGGTGGGCCTGGTCATTTCCATTGCTCTAGTTGAACCCCTGGTGCAGGCCCATCTCTGGCACATCGTAGAGTCTAGAAGTGGCAGAAAAGTCAGCCTGAGAAGTGTGCAGCAAAGGCAATGGCTGTCATGGCCGACCCTAGACCCAACGTCTATAGAAGAAAGAAGGCATTAACCTGCAAGCCCGCTTCCTGAGGCTCTCTGATTGGAGAAGAGCTGGGCAAGGCCATGCTGCCTGCCTCTTCCAACTAAGGATGACTTCTCAACAACAACAACAACAACTTGTATTTATATAGCGCCTTTAACGTAGTAAAACGTCCCAAGGTGCTGCACAGGAGTATTTTAAGTCAAAAAAAAAAAAATTTGACACCGATCCACATCAGGATAAATTAGGGCAGGTGACCAAAAGCTTGGTCAAAGAGGTAGGTTTTAAGGAGCATCTTAAAGGAGGAAAGAGAGGTAGCGAGGCGGACAGGTTTAGGCAGGGAATTCCAGAGCTTAGGGCCTAGGCAACAGAAGGCAGGGCCACCAAAGGTTGAGCGATTATAATCAGGGATCCTCAAGAGGGCAGAATTAGAGGAGCGCAGATATCTCGGGGGGGGTTGTGGGGCTGAAGGAGATTACAGAGATAGGAAGGGGCGAGGCCATGGAGGGATTTGGAAACAAGGATGAGAATTTTGAAATCAAGGCGCACAGGGGTGATGGGTGAACGGGACTTGGTGCGGGTTAGGACACGGGCAGCCGAGTTTTCATTCGCCTCCTGCTTCATTTACCTCAAAACGCAACGCCTGGGCCTGTTGGCAGTACAGGCACTCTTGCCATACCTCGGAAAAGCCCTGAAAATACCAGGCCTACGTAGTGGGGCCCGGGGACCTGGTGTCAAAGGTCTCCACCCGTATTTCCTGTCGTTAGCGCCCAGGGAATAAACATCCCCCGGGTGTTAACGGCGGGAAGATCAGCTCCTAAACTGTTGTGACTTCAGTGTGACTTCTCCCTTTGGTCATCCACACTAACAATCCGAGCAGCAGCACTGAAATCTTGCAGAAAACTTTAACTGATTATAATAATGATTATCTTACTACGTGTTTTCCTTCCAATTTTCTCCTCGAGGGACTGACTGTATTTTAATAGTGCCTTTCACAACCTGAGGACATCCCAAAGCGCTTTACAGCCAATTATGTAATTTTGAAGATTGATCACTGTTCTAATGTAGGAAACATGGCAGCCAATTTGTGCACAGCAAGCTCCCACAGACAGCAATGTGATAATGACCAGATAATCTGTTTTAATGATGTTGATTGAGGGATAAATATTGGCCAGGACACCAGGGAGAACTCCCCTGCTCTTCCTCGAAATAGTGCCTGGGGATCTTTTACGTCCACCTGAGAGGGAAGATGGAGCCTTAGTTTAATGTCTCATCTGAAAGACAGCACCCCTGAGAGTGCAGCACTCCCTCAATACTGCACTGAAGTGTCAGCCTGGATTATGTACTCAAGTGCCTGGAGTGGGACTTGAACCTACGACCTTCTGACACAGGGGTGAGAGTGCTACCAACTGAGCCAAGGCGACATCTTAGGACCCTGAGCCATTTTTATGTTTCTGATATAAGGCGAAGTCACAGCTCATTTTGTGAATGAAAATCTCACAGCTAGGATTTATTGACATTTAACAACACTGCCCACACACTGGTTAGTATTGCTCGTGTGTCTTAGAACCTTCAGATGACAATGAATTATTTACACAGTGAAGAACAGACTCTGTGGGAATCGCAACAGGGCACATAATAGATTTTTTAAAATCCAAGCCACAGTATAAATCAGCAGTACTTTTAATACTCTCCCTTTCATTAATAAAGATTGACCTAAAAATCTGGTTCACACTGGATCCACACTGAAGGAGTGCTACACTGTCGGAGGTACCATCTTTTGGATGGGACATTAAACCGAGACCCCGTCTGCCTTCTCCGTGGGACATAAATGCTCCCATGGCACTTTTTAAAGAAGAAGAGCTCTCCTCTGGTTTCCTGGTCAATATTTATCCATCAATCAACATCACTAAAACAGATTATCTGGTCCTCCTGCCTTCCATCCTACCACAGACCTTCCCTTTTGTTCTTTCCTCCCCTCCCCCCTTTCCCTGCCCCTCACTTGCTTAAATATCTGTTACTTCTCCAACTTTTTCCAGTTCTGACGAAGGGTCATCGACCTGAAACGTTAACTCTGTTTCTCTCTCCACAGATGCTGCCTGACCTGCTGAGTGTTTCCAGCATTTTCTGTTGTTGTTTCAGATTTCCAGCATCCGCAATATTCTGCTTTTGTGTTATCTGGTCATTGCTGTTTGTGGGACCTTGCTGTGCACAAATTGGCTGCCGCGTTTCCTACATTACAACAGCGGCCACACTTCAAACAGTACTTCATAGGTTGTAAAGCACATTAGGACGTCCTGAGGTCGTAAAAGGTGCTATAGAAATGCAAGTTCTTTCTTTCTTTCTTTCTGTCACAGCATTAAGTGCCAATAAAAACCTGCTCTATTACATTCAGCACATACCAGAACAGCCTGCTGAAGGAATTGTGAAATACAATTCCTGTTGGAGCAATGAATTCAATTACGACTTACAGAATGTGAGTAAGATATGAATCACTGTCAAACAATAATAGGTTTCAGAACTGTGAATTCTATTCATTGCCTGGTGAATCATCTGGTGCACTGTTCTGTGTTGAGAATCGAACCTTTTTTGCTTGACAAGGTAACCTTTTGAGGAAGGCTGTAGGCAATTTGAACCGAAAGGATAGTGTTGAGTTCTCTGACGGAAAGGAATGAATCAAAAGTCTTGGGGTGATCCTTTGACGACTGGAGCTCCATTTCAAAGCAAAATATTAAATGAGATTGTTTTAAATTATTAAAAGACAATTAAAATATAGACTACAGTTGCATTCATTTATCTGAAACCCATGCTCTTTCTAAGCCTTTGTTCTACTTGTTTTCCCACACCAGTGAGAAGACTTTAGAGTTTAGAAGGATGAGAGGGGATCTCATTGAAACTTATAAAATTCTAACAGGACTAGACAGACTAGATGTAGGAAGGATGTTCCCGATGGCCGGGGAGTCCAGAACCAGGGGTCACAGTCTAAGGATAAGGGGTAAGCCATTTAGGACTGAGATGAGGAGGAATTACTTCACCCAGACAGTGGTGACCCTGTGGAATTCTCTACCACAGAAGGCAGTTGAGGCCAACTCATTAAATATATTCAAGAAGGAGTTAGATATATTTCTTAAGGCTAAAGGGATCAAGGGATATGGGGTTAAAGCAGGGACAGGGTACTGAATTTGGATGATCAGCCATGATCGCATTGAATGGCGGAGCAGGCTCGAGGGGCCGAATGGCCTACTCCTGCTCCTATCTTCTATGTTTCTATGTTTCAATGTGAAGACAATGGACGTTGGAGGGTTCTCTGATCTTTCCGTTGTACCCTGATGACATTAGAGGTACAGAATAGGTCTTGTGCTGTGCAATATTAAATATTCCATGAGACTAGAAACACTCTCCTAATACTCCAATTACAATTGTCCATTGACTACCCATTCAAAAAATCATGGAGAGAAAATTGGGGGCGGTATGAGCTCGACTATCAAAGTTTGCAGATGACACAAAACTTGGAAATGTAGTGTAAACAGCGAGGAAGATAGTAGCAGACTTCAGGAGGGCATAGACTGGTGAAATAGGCAGACACATGACAGATGGAATTTAAAGCAGAGAAGTGCAAAGCAAAGCATTTTGGAAAGTAGAATGTGGACAGGCAATATAACCTAAATGGTACAATATTAAAGAGGGTGCAGCAACAGAGAAGCATGAGGGTTCACATACACAAATCGTTGAAGATAGCAGAACAAGTTGATGAGGCTGTTAAAATAGCATATAGGATTTATAAATAGTGGTATAGGCCGCAAAATTGGACTCCTTCGTCTCCGCTCTTTCGGTGCTATGAGTGCCATTTTGGCGAGTCGCGCCAGATGTCACCTTGGTCAGGGCGTTAGTGCAGGCGCAGTGAACGTGCGCCAGAAGTATGCAGTGTCGGCAGATCATGATGTCAATCAGCGTGCAATGCTGATTTGACACCAGTGCTGCCATTTTGGAGTTCAACGCTCCAACTAACGACCTCTCTTAAGCTAGCACAGCTGAACACGTGTTCAGCAGTAGGAAGGAGCCCCCCACCAGTGCTATTGAAAGGGATCATCAACTACTTACTGGTTAGTTGCTGATTGATTTCTACTGGCTATTTCTGTCTTTGTACAAGTGTTTGGTGGTTTCAACACTTACTTAAATTTGCTAAAGTCTACAAAGAGTGGTGTGGCAGGTGCTGAAGGACTTTGTCCTGACTTCAAGGATTCTGCACAGACCAGTTGCTCCCAGACATGGGTGCAGTAGTAGGCATTCCACTTGGCCTACAGCATGACAGGGAGAATGAGCAGAGGTGACACAGAACAGGACAAGCTGCTGGAAGAGGGAGGAGGAGGGGTGAAGGGCTCTCAGTAGGAGGCCACATCTACCCAGGGTGTTCATGAAACAATACTCCTACCTGAACCTCAGCGAGGAACAGTGTGTCAGACGTCTGCATTCACCAAAGATGTCCTCACTGGAATCTGCCTCCTGCTGCAGCCACAACTGCAACCTTAGAGCAGGACGAGGACTGCATTGCCAATGGCGGTGAAGATGAACGTGGTCATGAACCACGTCGGGCTCTTTCTAGTCTAGAGCAGGAGATATTTGCAACATTTCCCAGTTTGCCGTGCACTGTTACATAAAGGAGGTAACTGAGGCTCTGTATTCATTTATTTCTCGCTGGCCAGAGAGCAGCAGGCGGAGCGAGCACGCGGCTTTGCGAGTATTGCAGGCTTCCCCATGGCGATGGGTGCCATTGACTGCGCGCATGCTTTGCTGGAGCCGCATGTAAACTCTGAGCTGTACCGCAACCAAAAGGGATTCCACTCCCTCAATGTCCAGCTGGTATGTGACCACACTCTGTGAATCATGCAGGTGAATGATTGGTATCCTGGCAGCAGTGATGATGCCTTCATTCTGCTGCAGTCCACTGTACCATCTGCATTTGAGCCACCACCACAAACCAGAGGGTGGCTACTGGGTGACAGGGCTATCAGTTAACAATATGGCTCATGACTCTTGTTCGCAATCCACTCACACGTGGGCAGCATTCATACAACTAAAGCCATGCTGCCACACAAAATATCATGGAGCAGACTATTGGTGTGCTGAAACAACACTTCCGCTGCCTGGACTGCTCTGGAGGAGCCCTGCAGTGGGACTGCCTAAGAAGAAGAAGAAGACTCGGCAGAGCGGGTGTCGAGATTCATGGTGGTCTGATGTATGTTGCACAGCCTTTGCCACCAGCTATACGCCGACCAGCTGAGAGGTAGGAGGGGGAGGAGCAGGAAGAGGAGGAGGAGGAAGATGAGCAGGAGGAAGAGGAGGAGGAGGAGGAAGGGAGGAGGCAACCGAGACAGCCCCTTTCTGGCCAGGCTGACTGTGACCGACTCATCCGGCTGTGATATCAGTAAACTCAATCCCAATTCCACATCCATACTCCCGGACCTTATCTTCCCTCTGTAACTGACCATCACAGCTTCTGCTTGGTCACAATGCAAAAATAAAATCCAACACAAAATAAACATTCCAAACCAATTTTATAAATGAAAGCATGCCATATTGCACACAAATGTAAACTAATCACCCTTGTGCATTCCTTTAGTGCCTGTCTTCCGTGTGCTTTTGCCTGTCCTCGTGTTCCTAGGCAGTGCTACCTCAGTGGCTGCAGCATGGCTTGTGGAAGGCTGCTGACTTTCAGTGGGGAGACTGCAGATAGCCTTGGCGGGCGACCTCGAGCAGCTCTGGGCCAAGAAGGCCAGGCTTCGGACTGCTCCATCTCAGCATGGGCGGCAGCAGTCTGGGCCAGCTGGCTGACAGGCAACAGCAAGGGCACTGGCGGAGTGGCAGTGGTGGGAGGACGAATGCTGTCATTTTGAGAGAGGACAGCAGGTTTGTGCTCCACGCAGCCACTGCCACTCCCCCGGAGCGGTGCCTTAAGAATCCTAGTAATCTGTTGGAGGACAGATTGTTGGACTGCTGTGACACGCTGCAAGCCATTTTGAACACTGGTATCCGCAGCCATGGTGGCAGCAATCTAAACTTGCATGGCAGCAAAATGAGCCTGCATGTGAGCAGTCTGAACTTTCACTGCAGCACCCAGACATTGGGTTGAATTTGCTTCTGCTGCAGTGGAAGCTATCATGGTTGGGTTCGCAAGTGTGCTAATGGAGTTGGCCACCACTTCCATGCTGGAAAGGATGGGCTCCAAGCTCTGCACAAAGCCCTGTGCCAAGTTGGTGCCAGACTCCTCCATGCTCCTTGACATTGCACGCAGGCTTTCTGGCAGGCCTGCCAATGCACCAAGCATTTCATTGTGCATACCCATCAGCCTTCTTCTGTAGCCCGCCCCATCAATGTCTTCGTCTGAGTCCTCTGCAGCAGAACTCATGTGTAACCTGCGGGGAGCTGGCACATGCACTACCCTTGCCCCCTGCCCTGGCTGCAGGCCACTCGTACCCGGTGTCTCACCATGTGCAGGTCCCACATTGAAGCTATCCCCTAAATTATGCAGTGTCAGTATCTGAGCTGGTTGCTGCGAGTGTGAAATCGAGTAACTGTGCTGTGACTTCATCATCACTGACTTTTTCCTCTTCCTCCTGTTGCTCTTGGCCAGGTTGCAGTTCTTGGGTATCTGAAAGGTGAAAGGCACAAGGGTAAGGTTGCGGTGCAGGGAGGTGGGAAAGTAAGAAGTGCATTCTTACACCATCTGCAGCTTTTAAATCAAAAGACATCGCGGAATGAGGAGGAAGTGGGATGTGAGGAGGAGGATTAGGTACTCTTATCTTCAATGGATTCAGCCCTGCCGCTGGCCACGCCCTCAGCAATGGCCGCTCCTATGATGGCAACCACCGTCTCCTCCATCAGGGTAAGGTCATGAAGCTGTGCCTGCTACCTCCGGTTATGCGGCAACTTGTCCAGCAAGACAGAGAGAAGTGTGTCAGTGAGTGTGGTGCAACGTGTTTGGGTGATGTGCCTGTCATGGTTGAATAGCTGACAGTGTGCGCAAGCTGTGAGATGTGGGTGTGAGACTTGCAGTAGTCCTAAGTGTATGAGGGTGAGGTGAAGCTATAAATATGAGGTATGAGTCCTGTTTGATAGAGATTGATGGTAGGTGAGTGATGGGGGTGTGGTGCATTGAGCAGAGTGTGAGGCTAGTGGTCCAGTTGGTGGGATATGGTATTTGAAGATTAATTCACTGACTTCGACCACTCGCGTGAGGTCACTGAACTTCTTGCGGCATTGCATCCAGGTCCTCGTGGCTTGACTCCTGGCATTGACCACCACGGCTATCTACTCAAATTGCCTTTGCAGAGTTTGTCTGGTGGACCGCCTGCCCCCCTGTGGATAGAGGAGCTCTTTCCTCCTTTCCACCTCCTCCACCAAGGCCTCCAGTGCAGTGTCAGAGAACATTGGAGCACACTTTCTTCCCTATTGCGCCATATTTCAGTCTTCTTCCTGCTCAGAATCTCTTCCACATCCACTTCCAGCACATGCTCCAGCCAGAATGCACCTCCCCTTTAAGAGGTGCAGGCTGGCTTTAAGAAGTGCAGGCTAGATTTAAGTGGTGCTAGCCTCACACAAACTTAGGACCCATCCTGAGACAAGCAGCCACTAAACAGCGTGTTTAGCGCTGGCTGCACGCTGCAATCATTTGAATTTTCAGGCAGCACGAAGTTCGCATACTGCCTGCATCAGAAGCAACGGGTGCAGGTTAATCGTGCATCGCAATCCCCACAGCCATTTTCAGGGGCGATTGAATTTAGCCCCCTTAGAGTACAACCTTTATAAATCACTGGTTAGGCCAGTGTCCAATTCTGGGCATCACCTTAGGAAGGATGTCAAGGACTTGGAGAGGGTGCAAAGGGGATTTACTAGAATGGTACCAGGGATGAAAGGCTTCAGTTATATGGAGAGACTGGAGAACTTGGATGGGTCTCCTTAGAGTAGAGAAGGTTAGGGAGATATTTAATTGAGGGGTTTAAAATTATGAAGGGTTTTGATAGAGTAAATAAGGAGAAACTGTTTCCACTGGCAAGAGGGTTGGTAACCAAAGGACGCAGATTTAAAATAATTGTCAAAAAACCAGAGGGGAGATGAGGAGAATCTTTGGATACAGCGAGTTGTTACAATCTGGAATGCACTGCATGAAAGGGCAGTGGAAGCAAATTCAGTAGTAACTTTCAAAAGAGAATTGGATCTAAGCTTGTAAAGGAGAAATTTGCAGGGCTCTGGTGAAAGAGCAGGGGCATGGGATTAATTGGATAGCTCTTTCAAAGAGCCGGCACAGGCATGATGGGTCGAATTGCCTCCTTCTGTGCTGTAAGATTCTATGGGGGTGAAATTCGATAGCACAAAAAAAACGGCGCGGGCACTGCGGTGCAACATATGCCCGCGTCCCTTCAGAAAGCGCAGACAGCATATCAATTTGCTGCTGCCTGTTAGCATTCAAGGGCTCAGCAAGGGGCTGAAGTTCACGTCGCTGGAGCGAGGCTAGCACTATTTCAAGCCTACTCCTCTTCAAGGCAGTCTGGAGCTCTTAAAGCCAAACTGCCTACTGCACATAAAAAAATTAAAAATCCTTCAACACTAGGCAGTCTGCAGCTCTTAAAGCTGAGCTGCCTTCTGCGCATTAAAAATGCTACAAGTGCTTCAGCACTAACACAAATGGCTCAACAGGCCAGGGAAAGGGCACCCAGGGTCTTGGACGCAGCACTCCAGCTTTGTGCAGGGGGTCAACACTGGAAGAGAGGTCCTCTACCCACAAGGGGCCAGGAGGCCCTCCAGAAAGAAGGATGTGGGACCAAATCACTGAGGCTGTCACTGCCAGCAGTGTTGCCCCAGGACTTGGCTCCTGTGCCCAAAGAAGTTTCATGACCTCAGACCACTGGTCAAGGTCAGTAAATGTATCTTTCAAAGCCGTCTTCTACCAACTGCACCACTAGCCTCACATACTGCTCAATGCACGACCCCCCACATCACTCACCTACCAACAATCTTTAACAAACACGAGGCACATCTCACATTTCTAAATTCATCTCACCCCCTTGGATGAGACGGTGCTGGCCATTCTTGGCAGGGGCATGGCTGAGCCCTTGGCCAGCAGCAGGGCTGAAAGTATACAAGATGTCGGTATCCTCATATATTATCCTCCTTCTCACATCCCACTCCCCCCTCATCCCACAATTTCTTCAGATTTACATTCTGCACATGGTGTAAGCATGCACATCTTGCTTTACCCCCCTCCCCTCACCACAGCCCTTCCCTTCTGCCTTCCTCATTTCAGACACCCAATAAATCCAGCCAGCCAAGCCAGTGGTTGACCAAGAAGAGGAAGAGGAGAGTGAAGAAGAAGAAACACCGTCACTTGATTTCATACTTCCAGCCAGCAGTTCCTCGAGGTCATCCTGCAAGGCCATCTGAAAGTCAGCAGCCTTCCACCAGCCATGCTGCAGCCACTGGGGTAGAACATCACTTGGATAGGCAAAGGCACACGCAAGACAGTCATGAAGGGAATGCACAAAGGTGATTAGTTGATTTTTTTGATGTAATATTGGATGCATTTTTGGATAAAGTTGGTTTGGAAAGTTTGCTTTTTGGTGGCTTTTATTTCAGCATTGTGGCCAAGAGGACGCTGTGATGGTTAATAACAGAGGGAAGGTAAGGTGTGGGACTAATGTTGAAAGGGGAATTGGGGTTGTGTTCACTGGTACCGCAGGCGGATGATTCAATCCCGGATATCCCGATCAGAAAGGAACTGTCTGGGTTGCCTCCTTCCTTCTGCTTTCTCCTCTTCTGCTTCCTCCTCCCTCTGCCAGCAACTTGTCACCATTGATGCCTCTGCTCCATCTCCATGTGATGCTGTAACCCAAGGGGGACTGCAACTTGAGCCCCCAGGACTGGGAGCAAGTGTCTTCTCAGAGGAATTCCTTTAACTGCCAAAGCCTTGCCAGCATCCAGCATTATTCCCTGTACTCCCTGCACACTTTAACAACTTTTTAAATGTATTGCACCAACCACTACTCCAATAAAATGTAATAAAAACAGGCCAAAAGCAAAAATCTAAACTTTCCTGAAAGATGTGTGTGTCGCTTTAAGAAGCGCCGGCAGCATCTCTGTTGTACTGCTGCACGCACATTTTTCCATGCATGTTTTGGAGAGGGCGCTATCTAGCGCTGCTGACCTGCCCAAAATGGCTGCCACCGCATTCCGCGCCGGAAGCGGACGGAAGTGAGGCGGCCACCATTTTTTCAACAAAACCAGCTTTAATGGCCGCCGCTAAAGGTCCCAATTTCACGGCCTATGATTCTTTGACTTCCTGATACATGTGCCAGTATGTCTTATGTTCTTATGTAAGTGCTGTCCCAGGGGGATTAAAGGGCATCTTCTGTCTTCAGACTAACTGTAGATCTGCTTCTGTCTAGCAGCAGAAGCCATGGCGGCCTACCCGCAAAGGCCGCGGTTAAAACTGTGTCAGAGCCCCATTGACTTAATACTCTTTGCTGGCTGCCCTCCAACCATCTCTCCATCATGTGTACACAATACTCTTAAATCCATGCACCATTATCTTTGCCATAGTCTCTCTTATCAAAGGATTTTGGAAAATCCATATAAACAACTTCAACTGCTTTTCCTTTTTTTTGTCAATTAGTGTATTTAGTGCCCAATCAGGGGTGGTGTTGTACTATTGGCCCCTATCCACCTGGAACTGGATTGAGACTGCCCAAACTCCTTTGATTCAGGACCCTTATAGCCAGCAGACAGTGTGGATTACCAGCCCATCACTGTTTGTTGGATTTCGCTCCAGGTTCCAGAGGTGAAGGACATCTATCTGACAGTACCCAGAGGTGTCTACTTTATTTGTGCATATTGGGATATGACACCATCCTTGATCTTCTGCCCAATAATTTTAATAGAAGGTAGATCGCGGGCAGGGACCAACTGTGAGGTTCTCTGCTAACAGCGGATACCCAGGAATTACCACTCTCCTCCCCCCCACCCTAACAGTCAGAGGTGCGGGTTCACACAGGAAGAATGATCACGGGTGAGGTCCCGCAGGGGTATGAGCACCCATGAAACCCAGCCTCATTGATAGTCAGTGCCTTCAAGACAGCAGTGGAGGAAATTGGAGAGAACATTTCATTTAAAATTAAACATGCAATCCTGAGGGAGTGCTATATTGTTGAAGGTGCCATCTCTTGGATGGGATGTTATACCAAGGACCCGTCTGCTTGCTCAGTTCCCATGGCACTATTCGAAGAAGAGCAGGGGAGTTCTCCCAGTTTCCTGGCAAACATTCCTACATTACGATAGTGGCTACACTTCAAAAGTACTTAATTGGCTTTAAAGTGCTGAGGTCGTGTAAGGCGCTATATAAATGCAAGTCTTTCTTTCTTTTTAACATTCCTCCCTGAACTAATTCATTCACTGTTAGTGGGACCTAGCTGTGTGCAAATTGGCTGCACCATTTGCCTACATTTCAACAGTGACTGCATTTTAAAAGCAATCCATTAAAAGCACTGTAGGACATCCTGAGTACCTGCCAAGGCAGTATATAAAAGCAGGCTCTTCCTTCTTTCTTTCGAAATACACAGAAATTAATTCTTACCTGAAGCATTAACCTGTTTTCCGTTTCTCAGGCGCTGACAGGCTTGTGTGTAATCCAAGCCTTTTCTGGATTTATTTCAGATTTTCAATGTTTGGGGTTTGTATCTCATTCTCGCTAATGAATTCACTTCAATCTATCAAAACTGGATTTAACTTGAAATGGGGAGTTTTAATGTGACAGCCTTCCAAATAATGAGAACCCGACAGGATCTTAGTTATAATTTTCTCAGCTGGATTTGTCAATAAAATGCTGCAAAAAAAATTGTGGCTCAATGCAAAGAATTTAGGCCATGCCACACAAAGAGTAATTGTAACAAAGCAAAGAAAGCCTTGCTTTTATATAGCGCCTTTCACGGTCTCAGGACATCCCACAGCGCTTTACAGCCAATGAAGTACTTTTGAAGTGTAGTCACTGTTGTAATGTAGGAAACACAGCAGCTAATTTGCGCACAGCAAACTCCCACGAGCTTAATGAGATAATGGGTCGGACTCTGCTGTAGAAATAACGGTGAGGCAAACAGCGCTCATCATTATTAAAGTGTAAATGGGACAGCAACTTCCGGGGACCACACATGCGCAGTTAAACGTGGAAATCAGGAGGTTGCTGTTCGAGTTGCCCTGCTCCTCCAGAAGCTTCGCTCTACCGGTATCTCGCCGAGAGATTCAGCATTGAAGTACCTTGAACAGCATGAATTGGCTGTACTCACGTGACAGATACGCACTAAACTCACCAGAAAAAGGTAAGGGTTGTCCAGTATATATGAATTTTTAACGGCGGGATAAGTTTTAATTATTGCCAAACAACCTCTCTGGCACTGAAAATTAACTTTTACAAGTGTGGAATCTCATTCCTTTAGCTTTTAATTATTGATGGACATTTAAAAAAATAGAAAAATGTAAATAAAAATGTTTTTTTTTTACTTTATCTTCCTGTCTCTTTTATCTCTCTCTCTTAATCCCATCTTTGTTCCCCTCTCTTTTGCTTTCTGTACCTGATTTGACATTGAATTAAATATTCTAACTGACAGTTCCTGGTTCAGACTCTGCACTGCTCATAAATGATTCTTCAATCTGATTGGTTTAGGAGATACACAGTTGCTTTCCCTGTTCACACAGGTCCCAGTTGCCCTGTAGAGGGCGCCACGTCAAAATAGCTTTCTAATTACGGTAAGTTCCAGAGCAAAATCCCATAGAAAGTCTGTGGACAAGTGCACGTGTAATGAACGGCTGGTGCTGTTGGTTCGCCACTGAGAGCAAAATTCGGCCCAATGTCCTGATAATCTTTTTTAGTGATGATGGTGGAGGGATAAACATTGACCAGGACACCAGGGAGAACTCCCCTGCGCTTCTTCGAAATATTGGCATAATATTTTTTATGTCCACCTGAGAGGGCACGCAGGGCCTCGACTTAACATCTCACCCGAAAGACGGCACCTCCGACAGTGCAGCACTCCTTCAGTGCTGCACTGAAGCGTCAGTCTAGTTTTTGCGCTCAAGTCTCTGGAGTGGGACTCCAACCCGCAACCTTCTGACTCAGAGGCAAGAGTGCTACCACTGAGCCACGGCTGACACCTGCAAACATATAACAGCTGAGTAAGTAAAGTAGAATGAATGGGACCGTCGAATATCAGACTGCAGTGAGACACTCGTGACTGAGCATTATATTTTAAATCATCACTTTAGTCAGATCAAGAGAGGGATTTTTCTCTTCGCTTTTAATTTTCTTTTCTTTTCTTCCTTCCTGTTCTGAAGGTGCTGGTGCTGATTTTGTTTTTCAACGTACATGGGGAACGCTCAGTTCTCAGGTGCAAAGGAGAGCAAAAGGGAGCGGAGACCCATGGCGCTGGGTGGTCTGAGGCCATTTTGGGTGGAGTGCCCTTTGAGGGGATGCCCTGCATCCCTTGATGCCCAGATGCAGGTGCAACAGGAAAATTGGTCCTGTTGAATTTTGTTAAGACGTGAGAGTGAAATTTGCACGACTTCAGCCCCACCCCAAATGCTTAATTCACAGTATTCCTGATCTTTCCAGTCAGTAATTGGGAATTCAGTAAAGGACCAGCAGAAAAAATTATAACTAAAAGCTCGTCAGACCTTTTCGGTCCCTCATTGTGTGAAAGGAAGTCACCAACCTCTGCACCCAGCTCTCTGACATGCACCTTTATTTTTGTTTTAATATGTTTTTGAGAGATGGGTAAGACTGGCATTTATTGCCCTTCCCTAGTTATGCTGAGGGTATTAAGAATCGAGCACATATTGTGAGAGTGGACTCACATGTAGGCCAGACCCAATAGGGGTGGCAGGTTCACTTCCCTGGAGGACATTGGCAAACCAGTTGGGTTTTTACAGCAGAATGATACTGGGGCTTCGAGGGTTGATTATGAGGGCAGGTTGCATAAACTTAGTTTGTATTTGCTTGAGTTTAGAAGGTTGAGGGGTGATACAAACATTTGATTGGGTTTATACGGAGAAACTATTTCCTCTGATGGGGGAATCTAGAAAAAAGGTGATATAATTTTAAAATTAGATCTTGGCCATTTAGGAGGGAAATATGTTGAATCTGCACTGCACCCCATCCAAGCCCAATATATCTTTCCTGTGGTGCGCTGTCCAAAATTGAATACAATACTCCAGATGGGGCCCAACCAAGGCTCTGTACAACTCAAGCATGATTTCCTCACTTTGGTATTACAACCCCCTTGAGATAAAAGGCAACTTTCCATTAGCCTTTTTGATTACTTTTTGTGCCTGTGAACTAACTTTTAGGCCGGAATTTTCTTTACCTGGGCGGGTCGGATGCGGGCAGTCGGCGTGGCGGGTCGTGACCCCGTTGTTGCTTCCATCCCGCTGCAGAAATCGACTTTGCACTAATGGGGTCTATTAAGCCCACCATCCCAATCCATCATACCCAGCCCTATTAAATGGGGTGGGTCTGATAATGTCATCCATGACACATTTTCAGCCGGTATATTAAAGGAGCCATGGCCACATTGCATTTGAAGGTTCGTCCAGGAGTGTTCAGGCAGCACACTGGAGGTTGGAGAGATGGCTGCACAGAGGCAGAGGGCTGCTCCCAGGATCTCCCATGACTCCCTCCATATGCTTGTGGAGGGAGTCAGAGCACGCAGGGAGGTCCTCTTCCCTTCCGATGGGCGGAGACAAAAAGACCCTGGCTCCAAATTGCAGAGGAGGTGAACAGCAGGGATGTGGTCAGGAGGACCTGGGTGCAGTGCTGGCATTGTTTCAATTATCTCATTAGATCAGGAAAGGTGAGTGCAAAGCCACACTCACCTTCATCCTGCTGTGTCTCTCATCACATCCCCATCACTCTGCCTTCCCAACCCTACTTCTGCACATCCTTACTCACACCAACATACCTTGCACCTCCACCCATCCCCCTCTCTCTATCTACATTGTCACATCCCTATCTTACTAGCCACCCCTCACACTCACCTTCATCCTAATGCAATCATAACAACTAACAACACACAAGGAGGCCACTTGGCATTGCCACCCCACTCCATCATAGTCTCCCTCTAAAGATGTAACCCATCCATTCCTTACGCTCATTCCATCACTCTCACTCAAACTTCTCTTCTTTCCCTCCTTACAGGAGAAGAGAGCACACAATAAGAGGGAGAGGGAGAGAACTGGAGGTGGGCCTCCATCATTTTCCACCCACACAACAGCAGAGGAGGCTTCGTTGGAGGTATTGGGAGTGGCCAAGCATCTCAGCAACCTGGTGACAGAATTACATATCATACAGCTACATGGCATACATCAGTCACTCATAATTTGCATAATGGTTGTGTACCCATTTTTCATATGGCATATCTAACTCATCTCTTTACTCTCCCATAGGTCTATCAAGAGCCCCCCCCCCACCCCCCACTGTCCAGGAGGAAGAGGAAGACAACTCCTCAGAGGAGCCTCCAGCCTCCAGCCTCTGAGTGCACTGCATCACCAGACATGAGTGCAATCAGCATCAGCGCAGAGGCGCACACCTTGGTGGGTCCCATGCGAGATAAAGTAGTGTTGTCACCAGGTCCGTCACAAGTCACAAGTGAGCAAGAGGGCAGCAATGTGCTCGGGTGCTGGTGGGATCTGGCCCGCAGGTTCCTCCAGCTCCTGTTCCTCCTTGTCTTCCAGCTGATGCTCCTCCTCCTTCTCCTGCTCCTCCTCCTCCTCTGAAGAGGGTGTACACTCAGAGCCTTGCTCCTCATACAGCACTAATCCTTGCTGCTGCGCTATTGTGCAGGGCGCAGCAGACCACAACGATTCTGGAGACCCTAGCTGGAGCATACTGAAGGTCTCCTCCAGATCTGTCAAGGCATCTGAAGCACATTTTGAGCGTGCCTATTGTCTGCTCTATGACACATCTGGTGGAAATGTGGTTTTCATTGTATCTCTCCAGGGCCTCAGTACTTGGCTTCCTCAAGGTTGTCATGAGCCATGTCTTCAGTGGATAGCCCTTGTCTCCAAGCAGCCAGCCAGAAAGTCTATTTAGAGGAGCGAAGAGCTGAGGGAGGGTGGACTGGCGAAGGTCAAGTCATGGCTGCTTCCAGTGAATTTGGCGCACACGGGCATGATGATAAGAACATAAGAAATAGGAACAGGAATAGGCCACTTGGCCCCTCGAACCTGCTCCGCCATTCAATAAGATCATGGCTGATCTTGGTCACAAAGCCACTTCCCCGCCCAATTCCCCATAAGCCTTCACTCCCTTATCTTGCAAAAATCTGTCTATCTCCACCTTAAATGTATTTAATGACCCAGCCTCCACAGCTCTCTGGGGCAGAGAATTCCACAGATTTACGACCCTCTGAGAGAAGAAATTCCTCCTCATCTCAGTTCTAAAAGGGAGACCCTTTATTCTGAAACTATGCCCCCGAGTTCTAGATTTTCCCACATTTCTAACCAGCTGCACATTGAGGGAGTGGAATCCCTTGCGGTTGATAAAGACTCCTGGGTTATGATGGGGTGCCTGATGGCCACATGTGTGCAGTCAATGATGCCTTGCACCCATGGGAAGCCAGCCAGAGCGGCAAAGCCAAGCGCCCGCTCAGTAACATTGGCTTCATCAGTGGCAAAGTTGATATAATTGGCTGACTTGTCAAACAGGGCATTGGTGACCTGTGTGATGCGTATGTGGGCGGTCGACTGCGAGATGCCGCAAATGTCTGCTGCAGATCCCTGGAAAGAGCCTGAGGCGAAGAAGTTGAGGACACTGGTGACTTTGACAGCGACTGGTAAGGCGTGTCCACCAGCTCCTCTGGGCTGCAGGTCTTGCTCGAGCAATGTGCAAATGTCTGCGACGACCTGGTGCGATAGCCTGAGCCTCCTTTGGCACTGCTGCTCAGTCATGTGTTGGGGGTATTGCCTCCAGTATGGTGCAGCTCTGCGCTGATGCCTTCTGTTCTGTGCAGCATCAGGGGGTTGAAGAGAAGGTTGGTGGTGTTGTTATTGGTGCTGATGGTATGCCTGGTGCCACTGGTGTTGGGGCTCATCATGGTCCAATTCTGAGGACCAAGATGACACAGTATAAATGACACCCATGCTGATGGAATAGATGGCATGTCAAGTAGAGATCAGAGGAGCAAGCTGTCAATGGTGTGATAGGTTGTAACAATGAGGTGAGACTGGATGGCGACTTTGCTGCAAACATTTGCAGCCTGTAGAAACAGAAATGTGGTGCTGGGAATGCAGTCAGCAACAGCTTCTGCCTGAGGAAAGTGATCAGCTGTGAGGTGGGAGCTTCTATACTACATTTCATGCTGTCATCTAATGAGCTGGAGCAATGGCCACTCAACTCCCACCTCAGGCTGACAGACGTGATTTCTGAGCTGCATGAATCCTGTGGGCAGCCAGGGAAATTTGAAAGGTAGGCTGAGAAATGCTCTTAAGGGTCTGACAACGACCTGTTAATGATTTGAATTAGGTCATCCACCTCTACCGCCCGAGGGAAATGCGCGTGGGGGCAGGATGACGGCTCGAGGAGCTTAATGGCTTGCTCCTGTTCCTATTATTATGAGCTCTTGCGGTATCCCGGACAACATTTATCCTTCAATCAACACCACCAAAGAACAGCATTTACCTCATTGCTGTTTGTGGAACCTTGCTGTGTTTTACTTGGCTGCTTTTGCCGACATAACAATAGCAACTGCACTTGAAAGTAATGAATTGGCTGTGAAGCGCTTTGGGATGTCCTGAAGATGTGAAAGGTGCAATATAAATGCAAGTTTTTTACCTGTGGTTCAGTTGAAGCAGCCAGGGAGCGAAATGGTTCAATGCCTGAGGCTAAACATTTATGAGGTAATTTGATGGAAATAAAATTCTCTTTGCGAGTTAGTCCTCAATATGTTGTGTCGACAAGTGTATATATATTCTCGGTTCCAAACCAATGGAGTGTGATCTAGTTGTAAATAGGAATCTAAAGTTTCACACATCACACATTGTACTTTATATCACTGCTGATATTTCAGTTAAATAACCATGTTAAAATTTTATGAGGCATATATTGATGCTCACTTTGGGTTCCGCCAGGACCACTCAGCTCCCGACCACATTACAGCCTTGGTCCAAACATGGACAAAGGAGCTGAATTCCAGAGATGAGGTGAGAGTGACTGCCCTTGACATCAAGGCAGCATTTGACTGAGTGTGGCATCAAGGAGCCCTAGTAAAACTGAAGTCAATGGGAATCGGGGGGAAAACTCTCCACTGGCTGGAGTCATACCTGGCAGAAAGGAAGATGGTTGTGGTGGTTGAAGGTCAATCAGCCCCAGGACATTGCTGCAGGAGTTCCTCAGGGCAGTGTCCTAGGCCCAACCATCTTCAGCTGCTTCATCAATGACCTTCCCTACAACATAAGGTCAGAAATGGGGATGTTCGCTGATGACTGCACAGTGTTCAGTGCCATTCACAACTCCTTAGATAATGAAGCAGCCCATGCCCGCATGCAACAAGACCGGGACGATGTTCAGGCTTGGGCTGATAAGTGGCAGGTAACATTCGTGCCACAGAAGTGCCAGGCAATGACTATCTCCAACAAGCGAGAGTCTAACCTCCGCCCCATGACATTCAACGGCATGACCATCACCGAGTCCCCCACCATCAACATCCTGGGGGTCACCATTGACCAGAAACTTAACTGGACCAGCCACATAAATACTGTAAATAAGAACAGGTCAGAGGCTAGGTATTCTGCGGCGAGTGTCTCACCTCCTCACTCCCCAAAGCCTTTCCACCATCTACAAGGCACAAGTAAGGAGTGTGATGGAATACTCTCCACTTGCCTGGATGAGTGCAGCTCCAACAACACTCAAGAAGATCGACACCGTCCAAGACAAAGCAGCCCGCTTGATTGGCACCCCATCCCCCACCTTAAACATTCACTCCCTCCACCACTGGCGTACCATGGCTGCAGTGTGTACCATCTACAAGATGCACTGCAGCAACTCGCCAAGGCTTCTTCGGCAGCACCTCCCAAACCCGCGACCTCTTCCACCTAGAAGGACAAGGGCAGCAGGTGTACGGGAACACCACCACCTCCAAGTTACCCTCCAAGTCACACATCATCCTGACTTAGAAGTATATCGCCGATCCTTCATCGTCGCTGGGTCAAAATCCTGGAACTCCCTACCTAACAGCACTGTGGGAGTACCTTCACCACACTGACTGCAGCAGTTCAAGAAGGCGGCTTACCACCACCTTCTCAAGGGCAGTTAGGGATGGGCACTAAATGCTGGCCTTGCCAGCAATGCCCACATCCCATACACGAATAAAAATAAAATATATTGCATTTTGGACATTGTGATCTGGATTGCCACGGAACTTAAACCTTGAAGTATTTGTTAACAGTACGTGACCCTTCCATACTCTGAGGAATCTTTAATAATACACTCTGCATTGTAATTTTATCTCCTTTCAGTGTCCTCTCCTCCTCTCCTGAAAGGGCTGACTGTTTCTGGGCTAAGGCATCAGTACCAATACCTTACCCATGTGTGAGCTCAGATGTTGAGTATTAGCAGGTTATTGATGCTGGGTATCCCAACCAAGCCTCATGCTTTCCATATCCAGTGTCCACACACGCTGACTT
This sequence comes from Squalus acanthias, assembly GCA_030390025.1. Lineage (NCBI taxonomy): Eukaryota > Metazoa > Chordata > Chondrichthyes > Squaliformes > Squalidae > Squalus > Squalus acanthias. The sequence continues at coordinate 126,679,476 of CM059427.1, forward strand.
TCCAATGGGGGAGGTGGGAGGTACACTGGATACCAACCAGAATCAGGAACACTGGCTGATTGATCTCATTCCCTAGCCCAGGGACACTGAGGCCAATTGTAGCTGCTGTCTTAAGTGAGCTTTGCTAATTCAGCACAGAGTGAGATCCCAGCCTGGGACCTTCCTGTTCTCTATGGTTCAGTACCACATGAAGCAATGAATGGGGAAGTCCCATGCTCTGACCTTGCAGTCACTTTTGACTTTATTTATTCTTATAGAATCATAGAATGATTCAACCTGTCGTGCCTGTGCTGGCTCTTTGAAAGAGCTATCCAATTAATTCCACTCCACTGCCCTTTCCCCATAGACATGCAAATATTTTCCCTTCAAGTATCTTTCCAATTCCCTTTTGAAGTTATTATTGAATCTGCTTCCATCACCCTTTCAGGCAGTGCATTCTAGATCATAACAACTCGCTGCGTATTTTTTTTCCTCATGTCGCCTCTGGTTCTTTTGCCAATCATCTTAAATCTCTGTCCTCTGGTTACTGACCCTTCTGCCACTGGAAACAGTTTCACCTTAATTACTCTATCAAAATATTTCATGATTTGAAACAGCTAAATTAAATCTCCTCTTAACCTAGTCTTCTCAATGTAACTGAAGTCGCACATCCCTGATACCATTCTAGTAAATCTCCTTTATACCCTTTCTGCCTTGACATCCTTCTTAAAGTGTGGTGCCCAGAATTTGACACAATAGTCCAGCTATGGTCTAACCAGTGGTTTATAAAGGTTTAACATAACTTCCTTGCTTTTATACTCTATGGGCTAGCAATTGGGTTCTTTACGCCTCTCGTTAGCGTCCCCGGGGGCGCTAATGGGGCGCAAATGCCCTAGCGCCCGGGTGCGGCACCACTAAGGCCTTCCACAAAATTCAGCGGTAGGTTAGCGGCAGCGGTTGCCAGTTGCACTCCGCTCCGCTGCACCGGCGATGATGACGTCATCACCGTGCGCAGCGCCCCGTTTGCGCCCCGGCCCCAAACTTCCCTTGCACCCCTGACCTATCAACAGGCGATATGTACGACAGGACCAGGGGGCGGTTTTGCAGCGGCGGTAGCGGGCGGTGGCGCAATTTAAAGGGCAGGTGTCGGGCGGCCATTTTTATTTTGCCCGACTGCCAGCACCTGCCCCCTTTCACATCTGTATGCCGGGTGCCGGCTGCGATCGTTCAACCTGGCATTCCTCTTGAATGCCGGGCTGTTTCCACGGCACCCCGCTCCCCGGTGGTCCAGCGGGGTCCTGGTGCGCGCAACATTGAGTAGTAGTGTCCCAAAAAGGAGGTGGAGCGCTACTCTGAATTTACGGGGTAGGGGCACTAATATTTTTAAGGCGCTAAAATTAGCACCCCAAAATGGGCGCTACCCAATTTTGCCCCCTATGACACTGTTTATAAAGCTAAGGATGACATATGCTTTTTTAACAGCCTTCTCAACTTGTCCTGCCACCTTCAAAGATTTGTGTGCGTACACCCCCAGGTCTCTCTGTTCCTGCACCCCCTTTAAAATTGTATCATTTAGTTTATATCGCCTCTCCTCATTCTTCACACTTCTCTGCATTAAATGTCTTCTGCTATGTGTCTGCCTATTTCACCAGTGTGCCTATGCCTCCCTGAAGTCTATTGCTATCCTCCTCGCTATTTACTACATTTTCAAGTTTCGTGCCATCTGCAAACTTTGAAATTATGCCCCGTATACCCAAGTCCATAATATATATCAAAATGAGCAGTGGTCCTAATACCGACTGCTGGGGAACACCACTGTCTACTTCCTTCCAGTCTGGAAAACAAGCGTTCACCCCTACTCTCTGCTTTCTGTCCCTTAGCCAATTTCGTATCCACGCTGCCACTGCTCCTTTAATCACATAGCCTTCAATATTTTGACTAGTACATGTTCCTTCTGAATCACTCCATACCCTTTCTGAGTACAACAAAAGAGATTTTAATATTAGTGGGGTCATTGTGACGTTGGAATTTGACGGAAGCATCAGAGAGCCTCAGAGTGAGCTCAACAGCAACACAAATAAAACAAAATCAATTTGAAGTTTTTGCGGCATCTAGTGTAGTACTGAGCCGTACAGAGCTGATGGTCCCAAGTTCCATCCCTGGATTGTGCTAAGTTAGCTGATCTCAGCCACAATATCAATAGGGGATGCTACGATTGGCCTGGCGCCCTTGACTGGGGGAAGGGGAAGAATCCAGCTGCTGATTGACATCCATTGATTCCGAAGGTAAAATATGTGTGTCTGGCGATTGAGTGAGGATGGGTTCTGGCTGGGCTGCCCTATGGTCAAATATCATACCAATTTTCATCATCTAGTCTCAGACGTGAAGAATGGCTACTTATGCAGGGCACCAGTGGCCTGTGGAACCAAAGCACAGCCAGATAGAGTGCCTACAGGAGAGGAATGGAGAATAAGGCAAAAAAAGAGGGAAAATAAGATTGTAAAAAGGACTTTGAACTAGTAAAAGGCAGAGAAAAAAAAGTGATGAGAGCTATGGTAGGAGTACAAAAAGAAATGGAAATAACACAAATACTCAAGGGAGAGAAAAGGTTATAGGAAGTAACCTGTTAAAAAAAGCAGAAGCAATGAAAAATAAGAGCCATATTAAATTAACTGTATTGCAGCATACAAAGCATCAGCAACAAAATGGCATAGATTCTCATATCTATGATAACTTCAGCAAGTCCCCTGGCCCTCAATCCCTGACTTCCATTGGTCCCCTGCCCTCAATCCCTGACTCCCATTGGTCCCCTGCCCTCAATCCCTGACTCCCATTGGTCCCCTGCCCTCAATCCCTGACTCCCATTGGTCCCCTGGCCCTCAATCCCTGACTTCCATTGGTCCCCTGCCCTCAATCCCTGACTCCCATTGGTCCCCTGGCCCTCAATCCCTGACTCCCATTGGTCCTCTGCCCTCAATCCCTAACTCCCATTGGTCCCCTGCCCTCAATCCCTGACTCCCATTGGTCCCCTGGCCCTCAATCCCTGACTCCCATTGGTCTCCTGGCCCTCAATCCCTGACTTCCATTGGTCCCCTGGCCCTCAATCCCTGACTCCCACTGGTCCCCTGGCCCTCAATCCCTGACTTCCATTGGTTTGCCGGACCTCAATCCCTGACTCCCATTGTTTTCCTCAACCTCAATCCCTGACTTCCACTGGCCCCTGGCCCTTAATCCCTGACTCCCATTGGTCACCTGGCCCTCAATCCCGGATTCCCACTGGTCTCCTGGCCCTCAATCCCTGACTCCCATTGGTCCCCTGATCCTCAAATCCTGAATCCCATTGGTTTCCCAGACCTAAATCTCTGATTCCCATTGGTCTCCTGGCCCTCAATCCCTGACTCCCATTGGTTTCCTGGCCCTCAATCCCGGACTCCCATTGGTTTCCTGGACCTTAATCCCTGACTTCCACTGGTCCCTGGCCCTCAATCCCGGATTCCCACTGGTCACCTGGCCCTCAATTCCTGACTCCCATTGGTCACCTGGACCTCAATTCCTGGCTCCCATTGGTTTCCCGGACCTCAATCACTGACTCCCATTGGTCCCCTGGCCCTCAATCCCTGACTCCCATTGGTTTCCTGGCCCTCAATCCCGGACTCCCATTGGTTTCCTGGACCTTAATCCCTGACTTCCACTGGTCCCTGGCCCTCAATCCCGGATTCCCACTGGTCACCTGGCCCTCAATTCCTGACTCCCATTGGTCACCTGGACCTCAATTCCTGGCTCCCATTGGTTTCCCGGACCTCAATCACTGACTCCCATTGGTCCCCTGGCCCTCAATCCCTGACTCCCATTGGTCCCCTGGCCCTCAATCCCTGACTCCATTGGTCTCCTGGGCCTCAATCACTGACTCCCATTGGTCCCCTGGCCCTCAATCCCTGACTCCCATTGGTCAGTTGGACATCAATCCCTGACTCCATTGGTCTCCTGGGCCTCAATCACTGACTCCCATTGGTCCCCTGGCCCTCAATCCCTGACTCCCATTGGTCAGTTGGACATCAATCCCTGACTCCATTGGTCTCCTGGGCCTCAATCACTGACTCCCATTGGTCCCCTGGCCCTCAATCCCTGACTCCCATTGGTCAGTTGGACATCAATCCCTGACTCCATTGGTCTCCTGGGCCTCAATCACTGACTCCATTGGTCTTCTGGGCCTCAATCCCTGACTCTCACTGATCTCCTGGCCCTCAATCCTTGACTCCGATTCATTTCCCGGATCTCAATACCGGACTCCCATTGGTCTCCTGGCCCTCAATCCTTGACTCCGATTCATTTCCCGGATCTCAATACCGGACTCCCATTGGTCTCCCGGACCTCAATCCCTGACTTCTACTGGTCTCCAGACTTGATGCACTGATTCTCACTGATCTCCCAACCTCAATCTCTAACTCCCATTGGTTTCTTGATGAAAAGGTTCCCCACTGATTGCCTGACCCGAAGCCCTCACTCCTGTTGATAACCAGTCCTGAATCCCTAACTTCCATTGATCTCTGGACCAGAAGTCTTCATTCCCATTGATCTCCCATCCTGCAGCCCTGATTCCTGCTGGTAGCTTGACCCGACGCCCAGACTCCTGTGAATCCCTGACTCCCATTGATCTCCAGACCAGAAGGCCCAACCTTCCATGGCCCTATGACCTGCTGGCTTAAAGCCCTGACTCCTGCTGCTCTCTTGACTCAATGCTAAATATCAGAGCTGCATAGATAGTAAGCTGTACCAGCTACTGGGTGTCTAGATAACAACTACTTATCCTAATGGATGTAGGACCCAAAGTCTGTGAAACATCAATTAGAAATGTTCCAAGGCATGTCCATTAATTTATATAGAACTAAATCACAACCCCATGGAAATTCTTGCAGAAAATTGAGAATATTAATACTGAGGTTCCACCGAAAATGTATTAAAATAAAGAGTTGCATTTATATAGCGCCTTTCACGGCCTCAGAATGTCCCAAAGCGCTTTACAGCCAATTAAGTACTTTGAAGTGTTATCACTGGTGTAATGTAGGAAACGTGGCAGCCAACTTGCACAGTGCAAGCTCCCACAAACAGCAATGTGAATATGAACAGATAATCTGTTTTCGTGATGTTGGTTGAGGGATAAGTATTGGCCAGGACAATTTGGCCTGCTGTTCTTTGAATAGTGCCGTGGGATCTTTTACTTCCACCTGAGAAAGCAGACAGGGTTTAATGTCTCATCCGAAAGACAGCACCTCTGACAGAGCAGCACTCCCTCTGTACTGCACTGGCCAGTCTGCATTTTTTGCTCGCGTCTCTGGAATTGGGCTTGAACCCACAACCTTCTGACTCAGAGCCATGAGTGCTACCACTGAGCTATGACTAGCACCCATATGTGCACTTTCCAATCAGGAAGGGGGGGGTGTTGTGGAGAAGAAAACGTAACAGATTGTTCCCCTTCCTTAGCCTAAAGGATCTCAACATGTAAACCACTGCCTTCCTCCAACTCACCCCATGACTCAGAATGCAATCTGTCTACAATCTAATCAGGCTCCGAGGTACGTGATGCCTCACGAGGGAGATGTCTGTGCCTTGTTATCGACACAGTCCTTGAACATCACGGAGAAAGGACGAAAAGCCTTTAGCTTCAGCCCAGTAATTCTATTACAAAAACCTTTTCCAACAGCAGTATTCTTCTGAGCCAGAAATAACATTCCTAATGATAATAAAACCACACAATATCTGCTCGAAGCTCCCCCTCCCCTCCCAGCTCTTGTCCCAAGGACACGAGACATCATTTGGATTTTATTTGTAGTTCCAATATAAAATCAGGATCAGTCCACCCGTTCTCACAGCACACTTCCTATAGAGGAGGACCTTAAACAATGTATATATTGAAACATGTACAAATTGCTTTATATACAGTAAAGGTCCTGATTCATAATTTCCTTCACAATCACAAGCCCAGACTTGGACCAAGTGCACTTTAAACACCCAAGAGACAGGTGTTACCGTCCTTTATAATGATCCATAGCAAGTGCAGTCAGCTCTCGTTATTCAGTCATTTCTGCTCAAATAACAATCAAACCATCCAGTAGCTTTGAATTAAGCAATTTGAGCAAACAGTACACGAGATTTCAATTCAACGCAACCGATAATTTAAATGAAGCAACTTCAAATGAAGAGAATATCCATCAGCAGCATAGGGGAGGAAAGGGTTAAAGACAACTGTATAAAATATATTCCAGCTATGTTGAATAATTTTCAGTTGCTTATAATTCATGTACAGCTCACGAAACACACACTACCAATAAGTGATATTTTACCCTTCTATTCTATGCAATTTTTTGCTGAAAATTTACATTTTCTTGAATAAATAATGTTGCTCACCCAGATTGTGAGCCCTATTGTTTAAGACGCATCCAGAGCAGGGCGAGATGCTCACAGATTCCCTCTCTCCATCCCTTGTAGTCACCTCGAAGCTCTCTCCCAGCTGTCCCGATGGTTTCATTCAGTAGTTCTGAGCAGGTTCCTGTGCAGCAGCTCTCGAGGGTAGTGTCAGGAGAGGTCACGTGAGATGCTGAACAGCCTATCAAGCCCCGACCGATGCTGGGTGGTGTTGTGGAGACAGCAGACACCAAGACATCATGCAGTCTTCCTTGTTTTGATCAGAGCTGTTGCTTGGAGGGTTTTTGTCTCAGACGTTGGGTGTCTGGGGCAACCATACATTGGAACCCTGCAAAACACTTCTCAATGCCCCTGCAGCAGACTTGGATAAAATTATGTTGAAAACCTTTATTTATTCCGTGGTGAACTGAATGTTAATTCAAACCAATTCACTTAAAGACGGTTTAGACTAAGCATCCCCCATCCATCTGGTACAAGAGAAGCAACACCTTATGTAAGTTTTAATGTTTTTTAATCACATCCATGTTGAACGAGAAAAATCACAGACATTTAAATTCATATTTATATATATAGCTGTAAATTTTGCAACGGCAGTTACCCACAAACTCCATTCCCTAGCCACCGACTCCATCCCACTCCCTGATCACCGTCTGGGTCTGGACCGACTGCTCGCAACCGCGGCCTCCTATTTCACCCTGAGCTGAGCTTTCGACGCATATCCTGCTCCATTACCAAGAACGCCTACTTCCACCTCCGTAATATCGCCCGTCTCCGTCCCTGCCTCAGCTTATCTGCTGCTGAAACCCTCATCCATGCCTTTATTACCTCCAGACTCGAGTATTCCAATGATCTCTTGGCCGGCCTCCCACCATCCACCCTCTGTAAACTTGAGGTCATCCAAAACTCTGATTCCCATATCCTAACTCACACAAAGTCCCATTCACCCATCTCCTCTGTGCTCACTGGCCTACATTGGTTCCCAATCCGGCAACACCTTGATTTTAAAATTCTCATCCTTTTGTTCAAATCCCTCCATGGCTTTATCCGTCTCTATCTCTGAAACCTCCAACAGCCGTACAACCCTCCGAGATCTCTGCGTTCTTCCAATCCTGGCCTCTTGCACATCCCCTATTTCCGGTAAATTGGCGCTGGTGGTTAATTAACGTATGAGGATTCCAGCACCTTGCATCCTTTCAGCCCCGCTGCTAGCCAAAGGCTCAGCCATGCCCCTGCCAAGAATCTTTTAGTCACCTCGAAGCTCTCTCCCAACTGCCCCGATGGTTTCATTCATTAGTTTTGAGCAGGTTTTTGTGCAGCAGCTCTTGAGGTTAGTGTCAGGAGAGGTCACGTGAGATGCTGAACAGCCTATCAAGCTGTCTCCTCCAAGGGGGTGAGGTGAAGCTAGGAATGGGAGGTGTGCCTCGTGTTTGCTACAGATTGTTGGTAGGTAAGTGATTGTGGTGGGGGGGAGCATGCATTGAGAAGTGTGTGAGGCTGGTGGTGCAGTTGGTAGGAGATGTCTTTTGAAGATGCATTCACTGACCTTGACCAAAGGTCTGAAGTCATGAAGCTTCTTTGGGCACTAGAGCCAGGTGGTGGGGGCGACAGTGTTGGCAGTGACGGCTTCAGTGATCTGATCCCACATCCTTCTTTCTGGAGGGCCTCCTAGCCCCTGTGGGTAGAGGGCAGTGTTGACCCCCTGTACAAAGCTGGAGTGCAGCATGTGAGACCCTGGGTGCCCCTTCCTTGGCTTGCTGAGCCTTTTGTTTTAGTGCTGAAGCACTTTTCCCAATTTGTTTCGGTGCAGAAGGCGATTCAGCTTTAAGAGCTGAAGACTGCAATTTGGGAATTCTTTTTAATGTTAATTTTTTTCAGAAGGCAGTTGAGCTGTAAGGGCTAAAAACTACCTATTTTTACACTTTTTTTTTCATTTCATAAGGCCGTTCCCTTTTAAGGGACCGAACTGCTTTCTGAAAAGACAGCTTTGCTTTAAGAGAAGACTGTTCTTGCTGCAATGACGCTACGGTCACGCAACGGCCACGCTACATTGGGGCCTCCTGCCGGGACTACTCTCACCTGAACGGCCTTGCACAGTAAGTTCAGCGCTGGGCTAATGTTAATTAGCCACCAGCACCAATTTACCGGTCCTACCAGCGCCATCATTTTCACCGGCCGCGGTGACACTGGCAGCTTTTTACCAAAATCGAATTTCTAGGCTTCTATTCCTTCTACTGAATCATTTCTAAATATAGTAAAAAGCTGAGGCCCTAGTACAGATCCCTGGGGGACACCACTAGTCACATCCCACCAATGGAGTAAATGCCCATTATCCCTATTCTCTGTCTCCTATCTCCTAACCAACTCCCTACCCATGTTAATAGGTTGCCTCTAATTCCATGCGCTCTCATTTTTGTTAAGTCTCTTCTGTGGAACCTTATCGAATGTCGTCCGAAAATCAATACATAAATAATATCTACAGACAGTCCCTTATCTACCATGTTAGTTACCTCCTAAAAACTTCAACTAGGTTCGTTAGACATGAATTACTCTTTACAAATCCATGCTGGCTTTCTTCAAGTGCTCAGTCACTCTGTCCCTAATAAAAAATTCTAGTAACTTTCCTACAACAGATGTTAGACTAATAGGCCTATAATTTCCTAGTTTATCTCTCCTACCCTTCTTAAAAAATGGAGTGACATTGGCAATTTTCCAATCCAAGGGGACAATTCTTGAATCAAGATAGTCTTGGAAGAACATGACTGGAGCATCTACAATTTCCTCACATACTTTGTTTAATATGCTGAGATGAAAACCATCAGGTCCTGGAGATTTGTCATTCTTCAGTCTCATTATTTTCTCCATTACCTATTTTTAACTAATATTAAATCTAGTAAGTTCTTTCCTTTGATTTGTTTTGATTTTTCCTTGTATCTCTGGTACTTTATCCTCATCCTCTACTGTGAAGACCAATACAAAGTAAGAATTTAACAAGCCTACCATTTCCTGATTTTCAATTACAATAATCTGAGTCTGCCTTTAAAGGGCCCACATTACCCTCAAGCACCCTTTTCTCTTAATATACTTGTAAAAACTTAGAGTGTTGTCCTATAATTTCTACTGCCTGCTCACCTATACTGATATCCCCTCTCTCTAATACAAAAGCAAAATACTGCGAATGTTGGAAATCTGAAATTAAAACAGAAAATGCTGGACATACTCAGCAGGTCAGACAGCATCGGTGGAGAGAAACAAAGTTAACAGGCTGGATTTTATCAATGGGGATGCGTTGGGGGTGGGACTGCTGGTTGTCGGGTTTCAGTCCCACCCCCAACGACGTCCGGCCAACACACGCTATTTTCCCTTGATTGACCTTGTTAAGCCCGCCCTGCGGGCTTAGCAGGCCAATTAAGGGAAAGCCGGTGAAAGAGGACGTCAGCATATGACGTTTCATCTGTCAAAAATTTTTGACAGATGAAATGTCAGTGTTTGACAGCTTTGAGATGCTGTCAAACACTGACAATCTCTGTTCTTTGGTGAGTCCTTGTACTGAAGACTCACCAAACCTCTTTCTTTAGCAGAAAACAGATGGCTGTTGTATCGGAGAATGCAGCAGCCATTCTGTCATCTCTACCGTTGAGATGAGGCACCTCCGGATCCCCAAGGGTTGAAGCCTGCAGGAAGAAGCAAAGGTAAGTAAACTTTTTCTAACACTTTACACTCACCTCTCATACTTACCTCTCCACACTTGCACCCATCACTCACCTCCACAGCGCACTTTTCGACCCCTCTCACCCCCGCAGACCCACTGCTCGCCTCGCTGACCCTGGCAAGGTTCGCAGCCGTCGGGAAGCCCACACTTGTCTGGGTAAAATGGGGATAATCCTCTTAACTGCCAGTTAACTACCTGTTAACAGGCAGTTAATTGGCTGTAATCCCCTTCCCGCCTCGAGGAGATGGGTCCCTGCACGAGTCGGGGACCCGCCTCCCGGGAAGATGGTGCGGAGGTGGGTTGGGAGCGGGTTTGGTACCCGCTCCCAGTTTCTGCCATTTTCCCAGCAGTCGCGCCTCCATACCTGCCTCCCCAGGGCTGGCAAAATTCCCCCCAACGTTTCAGGTCAAAGACCTTTCATCAGAACTGGAAAAAGTTCAAGATGTAACAGGTTTTAAGCAAGTACAGAGGCAGGGAAAGGGGAAGGGGAGGAACGAACAAAAGGGAAGGTCTGTGATAGGGTGGAAGGCAGGAGAGATTAAATGACAAAAGGGATGATGGTGCAAGGCACAAGGGGATGGTAATGGGACAAGTAGAGAAACAAAAGATGGGTCTAGAAGAGGTGTAAATGGGAATGGCAGAATCATCAACAGCTGCTGTCCGAAAAACTGGGAGCAGTGGTTATGACCTGAAATTTTTTAACTCAATGTTGAGTCCAGAAGGCTGTAAAGTGCCTAATCGAAAGGTGAGGTGCTGTTCCTCGAGCTTACATTGAGCCTCATTGGAACAGTGTAGGAGGTCTCAGACCGAGAGGTCAGAGTGAGAGTGGAGCGGAGAATTAAAGTGACAGGCAACCGGAAGCTCGGTGTCATGCTTGCAGACTGAATGGAGGTGTTCCGCAAAGCGATCACCCAATCTGCGTTTGGTCTCCTCAATGTAGAGGAGACCGCATCATGAGAGGGAATACAGTATACTAAATTGCAAGAAGTACAAGTAAATCGCTGTTTCACCTGGAAGAAGTGTTTGGGGCCCTGGACGGTGGGAAGGGAGGAGGTAAAAGGGCAGGTGTTGCATCTCCTGCGCTTGCACGGGAAGGTGCCGTGGGAACGGGAGGGGTTGTTGGGGGTGATTGAGGAGTGGACCAGGGTGTTGCAGAGGACACGGTCCCTTCGGAATGCTGAAAGGGGAGCGGAGGGGAAGATGTGTTTGTTGGTGGCATCTTGCTGGAAGTGATGGAAATAGCGGAGGATGATCCATTGAATGGGAAGGCTTTTTGGTGAAAGATGATGACAATGGAAACCCTATTATGGTGCTGGGAGGGAGGGGAAGGGGTGAGAGCAGAAGTGCGAGAAATGGGACAGACACGGTCGAGGGCCCTGTCAACCACGGTGGAGGGGAATCCTCGGTTGAGGAAAAAGGAAGACATATCGGAATCACTAGTATGGTGGGTGGTATCGTCAGAACAGATGCAACGGAGATGGAGAAACTGAGAATGGAATAGAGTCCTTACATGAAGCGGGGTGGGAGGAAGAGTAGTCAAGGTAGCTGTGGGAGTCAGTGGGCTTATAGTGGATATTGATCGATTGCCTTTGCCCAGAAATGGAGATAGAGAAGTCGAGGAAGGGAAGGGAAGGGAAGAGTTGGAGTTGGATCATGTGAAGGCAAGGGAAGTGTGGAAATTGGAAGCAAAGTGGTGAAATTTTCCAGTTCGGGGCGAGAGCAGGAAACGGCACCGATACAGTCATCAACGTACTGGAAAAAGAGGTGAGGGAGGTGACCTGAGTAGGACTGGAACAAAGAATGTTCCACATATCGCACGAATAAGCATGCATAGCTAGGACCCATGCGGGTTCCCATAGCAACACCTTTTATTCTAATGGTGTAATAATGTCCTTTATCAACACTGCTTCTCCTCCTCCGTTTCCAATTTCCCTGTCCTTTCCAAAGAGATTATAACCTGGAATATTTATTTCCCATTTATGTCCAGCTTGCAGCCAGGTCTCAGTGATGGCCACTACGTCATACCAAAGGGGCCTCTTGCCTGAATCAGGCGGGCACCTACATCCGGCAGTAGGCCCCTTTCAAAATGGAGCTGGTTCGGTCGTTGGTCTTAATGGTGCGATAAGGCTACCGTCCCCATTTTGAGACCTTTACTGCCCCGTTAAAGCCGGGCGAGGGCAGTGATAATCAACACCAAAGACTCTCGACATTTGCTGAACAATGAAAAATAGTCACTTTGGCAAGGGATTGGAGATCACATAGAACCGTTCAGTCCGTGAGGGTGACCCTGAGCTTCCGGTCACCTGTCACTTTAATTCTCCGCTTCACTCCTACTCTGATCTCTCCATCCTCGGCCTCTTACATTGTTCCAATGACGCTCAATGTAAGCTCGAGGAACAGCACCTCATCTTTCGATTAGACACTTTACAGCCTTCTGGACTCAACACTGAGTTCAACAATTTCAAACTATAACCCCTGCTCCCATTTTTCATGCTGTATGATTTTGCCATCCCCATTTGCAACATTTTATCTTTCCTGCCTCTTACCTTAGCGCAGTATATTCCTTCAATTCCTTCCTCCCCTCTGCCCCCCCCACCCCCCCCCCCCCCCCCCGCCCCTGTCTCTGCCCCTGCTTAATATCTGTTACATCTCCAGCTTTTTCCAGTTCTGATGAAGGTCCCAGACCTGAAACGTTAACTCTGTTTCTCTCTCCACGGATGCTGCCTGGCCTGCTGAGTGTTTCCAGCATTTTCTGTTGCTATTTCATAAAACTGTACCCAGCCAAAGTCATCAATCCCAGCATTTATTTTACTCATCCTGGAGGTTGCCTGAGCAACAGCTCTGTCCGCTGGGACAGGCTTAACACTAACACAAACTTGCCTAATAAATAATTGAACTGAAATATTACTGAGGTAATAAAATAAACATGGAAAATTCTCAAGGCTGGGAGTGATAGTGGCCTGCCTTGCCTGCTGGGTCCTAGTGCCAGTGGGCACTGCCACCTGCCCAGCGAGTGTGCTGCCAACCTTGTCAGTTAATTTAAGTGCAAGTGGGCAAGCTGCAATTGGAGTAGTGCCCAGGATCGCCAATCTATGTCGGGGGAGGGGAAGTTGTAAGATCCCAGAGGGAACCTGGTTCTAAATGATTCGAGGTTGTCCCGTATTGGGGACAGTGATTTAACTTTACTCAGCACAAGCAAGACTTAATACATTACTGTATTCGAGCAGCAGTTTACAGAGACTAATTGAGACTTATATTATACCGTTATCCTCTGGGCCGAAGCTGCACCCTATGTCTCTCGTCTCTCTTTGTCTCCCAGGTGTTTCCTTGATTCTTCCTGAAATCTTCTACACTTTGTGACTGTTGAATCCCGCTTCTTATACCCTTGCTCTCATTCAAAACCTATGGAGTCCTCCTGAAACAATCACTGGCTGACACCCAAAACCCAAAATCCAATCATAAAGATGCCACGACGGCAGCACCTTGGCTTACGCAGCTTCTAGCCCTGATATCATCTGTTTTTGACCATCAAGATACATATCTGAGGTAGTTATGGCAACACAAAAGGAACATGTCTCCATAGTGTAAGAGATGTGGGCCCGAATTTTCTGTGGTCCGTGCAGGCGCGATTGGAGGCGGGTCGGGTGGGAAATTTTAAATAAGTTGCAGCGGGTCATCCTGCTCCCACGCGCCTTTCCCTTGGGCGTGTTTGCCGGTGTGGTAGCGACCCGACCGGCAGAGGTGGGCGACCTAATTCAAATCATTAACAGGTAGCTGTCAGACCCTTAAGAGCGTTTTTCAGCCTACATTTCGAACTTCCCTGGCTGCCCACAGGATTCACGCAGCTCAGGAACAATGTCTGTCAGCCTGAGGCGGAAGTTGAGTGGCCATTGCTCCAGCTGATTAGATGATACCATGAAATGTACTAGAAAACCTCCCACCTCACAGCTAGTCACTTTCCTCAGGCAGAAGCTGTTGCTGACTGCATTCCCAGCACACACTTAGGTTTCTATAGGCTGCAAGTGTTTCCAGCAAAGTCGCCATCCAGTCTCACCTCATTGTTACAACCTATCACACCATTGACAGCTTGCTCCTCTGATCTCCACTTGACCTGCCATCTATTCCATCAACATGTGTGCCATTTATACTGTGTCACCTTGGTCCTCAGAATTGGAACACGATGAGCCCCAACACCAAAAGCACCAAGCACACGATCAGCACCAACAACACCACCAACCTTCTCCTCAACCACCTGATGCTCCACAGGACAGAGGGCATCAGCACAGGGCTGCACCGCGCCAGAGGCAACACCCCCAACACAGGGTATACAGGCAGAGGATGAGCTTCCTCAACATGACTGAGCAGCAGTGCCAAAGGAGGCTCAGGCTATCGCGCCAGGTCGTCGCAGACATTTGCACATTGCTGGAGCAAGACCTGCAGCCCAGAGGACCTGGTGGACACACCTTACCAGTGGCTGTCAAAGTCACCAGTGTCCTCAACTTCTTCGCCTCAGGCTCCTTCCAGGAATCTGCAGCTAACATTTGCAGCATCTCGCAGTCGGCCGCCCACAGATGCATCACACAGGTCACCGATGCCCTGTTTAACAAGTCAGCCAATTATATCAACTTTGCCACTGATGAAGCCAGAGTTACTGAGCGGGTGCTCGGCTTTGCCACTCTGGCTGGCATCCCACGGGTGCAGGGTGTCATTGACTGCACAAATGTGGCCATCAGGGCACCCCATCAGAACCCAGGAGTCTTTGTCAACCGCAGGGGCTTCCACTCCCTCAATGTGCAGCTGGTCTGCAACCATAGGAAGATCATCATTCATGTTTGCGTCAAATTCCCTGGCAGCTGCCATGACTCTTTCATCCTTCGCCAGTCCACCCTCCCTCACCTCTTCGCTCCTCCAAACAGATTTTCCGGCTGGCTGCTTGGAGACAAGGGATATCCACTGAAGATGTGGCTCATGACACCCTTGAGGAGGCCAAGTACTGAGGCCCATGAAAGCCACATTTCCAGCAGATGTGTCACAGAGCAGACAATAGGCATGCTGAAAATGTGCTTCAGATGCCTGGGCAGATCTGGAGGAGCCCTTCAGTATGCACCAGCTAGGGTCTGCAGAATCGTCGTGGTCTGCTGTGCCATACACAACATAGTGCAGCAGCGAGGATTAGCGCTGTAAAGAGATGAGTTAGATATGCCATATGAAGAATGGGTACACATACCATTATCACATGATGACCATTCAGTGGCGAATGACATCAGTCTCCATATGAGTGACTGCTGTATGCCATGGAGCTGTATGATATGTCATTGTGTCACCAGGTTGCTGCGATGTCCCCCTCTCTCTGTCTCCCACCTCCAGCTGCTCGGCCACTCCCGATACTTCCAACACAGCCTCCTCTGCTGTTGTGAGGGTGGCAAATGATGGAGGCCCACCTCCAGTTCTCTCCCTCTCCCTCTTATTGTGCGCTCTCTTCTCCTGCAAGGTGGGAAAGAAGAGAAAGTTCAGTGAGAGTGATGAAATGAGTGTAAGGAATGGATGGGTTACATCTTTAGAGGGAGACTGTGATGGAGTGGGGTGGCAATGCCAAATGGCCAACTTGCGTGTTGTTAGCTGGTATGATTGCATTAGGATGAGGGTGAGTGTGAGGGGTGGTTAGTCAGATGGGGATGTGATAATGTAGATAGAAAGAGGGATGGGTGGACATGCAAGGTATGTTAGTGTGAGTAATGATGTGCAGGAGTAGGCTTAGGGAAGGCAGAGTGATGGGGATGTGATGAGAGACACAGCAGGATGAAGGTGAGTGTGGCTTTGTACTCACTTTTCCTGATCTAATGAGATCATTGAAACATTTCTGGCACTGCACCCAGGTCCGCCTGACCACATCCCTGCTGTTGACCTTCTCTGCAAGTTGGAGCCAGACTCTTTTGGTCTCCTGGGGAGGTCTCTTCCACCCATTCGAAGGGAAGAGGACCTCCCTGCGTGCTCTGGCTCCCTCCACAAGCATGTGGAGGGAGTCATGGGAGAACCTGGGCACAGCCCTCTGCCTCTGTGCAGCCATCTCTCCAACTGTTTGGAGCAATCAAAACCTCCAGTGTGCTGCCTACACACTCCTAGATGAACCTTCAAATATCCCGGCTGAAAACCCGGCATCGATGATGTCATCAGACCCACAACATTTAATAGGGCCGGGTAACGCGCAGGGCGGGATTAATCGGCCCCATTAGCGCAAAGTCGATCTCGGCAGCAGGACGGAAGCAACAAAGGGGTCGCGACCCACCACGTCGACCGCCCGCACCTGACCCACCCAGGTACAGAAAATTCTGGCCACGGTGTCCTTGCTGGTCCTGTGAAAGGACTATTTTAATTCACTGCAGACATCATAACGTTCCAATACAATGGCAGTTACATCTGACTTTGCTTCCCAGGCTAGCTGTACTCTATGCCTCATCCTTACTGTTGGCTAATATCTAACTTTCATCCCCAGCTTCCCTATTAGACTATAGCAGTCCTCTTTCTCACCCCAGGCTGTCTGGGTTACAGCTTACTCACAGACTTTTAATTATCAGTAAAAGGGTTACACGTCGTATATCATCCAGGTTATCATTGCATACAATTGATGATTACAGACATTTAATTCTACATTTAATTCTTACACACAATTATAAATCCATTACTGATGATTATAAAATATTAATGATTCTAAGATAATAAAACAAGTATTCTAAAAATGCACTAATCCATGATAACCTTACAAAGTTCTCATGCTCCTTGAGTCAGCTGAAGCTAGGCATCCTTCAAGAATAGTGCAAAGCGTATAATTGTTGATGGGGGTGGACAAATATCAGCAGTAAGGACTTCCCATGGGGAATATCCCATTTTGGAGGGTTACTTTTCAAAAGCAGGCAAGTCCACTGAGAAATATTGATGACATGAAAAAGGCAGAACTTTGCCAAATAGAAACAACAGTAGATGAAGGGTTGGATTTTGTAGGGTGTCAGCAGGCACGATCGGTGAGGGGTCGGGTGGGAAAGTGTTATTTTCCCAGCGGGTCGGGACCCCACTATGAACCCGCCGCCACACGCCTTTCCCCGATGTCGGGTCTGTCAACGCTGAGCAGACACGGCACGCAGTGGCGGGTTCACAGCAGGGGACCCAATTCAAGTAATTAGTGGCTTGTTTAGAGCCACTTCAGAATGAATTTCAGCTCAGCTTCTGCATTGGACAGCTCGCCCACGGGCTCCACGCTGGTCGTGCACCATGTCTTGTCAAGCTGAGGCGGGAGGTCAGTGACCATTGAATCAGCTGTTGAGTTGACAGCTTCAAATGTACAGTAAAAGCTCCCACCTTACAGAGATATCTTCCCTCAGCCACAAGCTCTTCCTCACTGCATTTCCACAACAGATTCACCATGCTGCAAGTCTTACACAAGTCTCCATCCAGTCTGACCTCATTACCTCTCTCACCATTGACAGATCACTTCTGTCATCTCTACTTCACCTGCCATCTATTCCATCAACATTTATACTCTCTCACCTTGGTCCTCAGAATCCCACCACAATCAGCCCCAACACCAGCAGCACCAACAACAACACCACCAACCTTATCCGCAATCACCTGATGCTGCACAGGACACAGGGCATCAGCACCCAACCACATTGCTGCCTGGGAGGCCAGGGATGGTGTCACCATGGTCAGATTTACTTCACTTGATGCTGTACACCCTGGCTGCCACATGATGCGCCAGGTTGGTACCACCCCACACCAACACCATAAAGCCTCCCTACAATGCCCAAGTCATTCCTTTCACACTCATCACCATTGCGGGGGTGGTGGGGGGTACCGTTATGTCTCACCATTCACTGCAACTCACTAAGCCACTTCCAAAGATGCACACAAATCTGTCCAAGAATACAAAGTGTTGAAAATAAAAGTTTCAATCTTTGACACCACATTAAAAGAAACTTTACATGAACATTGCATAAGACTCCCAAGTGCCTATCCTTGTGTGTTGTTAGTTATGATTGGACTAGGATGAGGGTGACTGTGAGGGGTGGCTAGTGAGATGGGGAATGTGATAATGTAGATAGAGAGGAATGGGTGGAGGTACAAGCTAATTTGGTGGGAGTAAGGATGTGCAGGAGTAGGGCAGGGAAGGCAGAGTGATGGGAATGTGATGAGAGGCACAGCAGGATGAGGTTGAGTGTGGCTTTGTACTAACGTTTCGTGATCTACTGAGATCATTGAAACATTTGTGCCACTGCAGCCAGGTCCTCCTGACGACATCCCTGCTTGTGCCCTCCTGTGCAATGTGCAACCAGGCTGTGTTAGTCTCCTGGGGAGGTCTCTTCTGCCCATGGGAAGGGAAGAGAACCTCTCTGTGTGCTGTGACTCCTTGCATAAGCATATGGAGAGAGTCATGGCAGAGCCTGGGTGCAGCCCTGCACCTCTGTGCAGTGCTTGTCAGTGTTTGCAGCACCTCAATGCTGTAAAACACTGACAACACAACTGTCAAAATAAAGTTGGCCATGGTCCCTTTAAGTAAACCGGCTGATGATGCATCATCAAATTACATCACTAGACCCGCTTCCTCTAATTGGCCGTCAAACGTGCTGGGCAGGCTTAACAAGCCCAATCTAGGGAAATTCATTTCGGACTGGGGTGGCGACAGCAGTGGGGTCTGGACCTGCCACCAACGTCGCCCGCCACGGACCCGCCGAGGTCAATAAATCATGGCCACAGACTTTCCAGGACTTCCTTTGAAGCTCAACTGCGACAGAGAGATCTCGCTTCCTTTTTCCTCGTGTCTTTGTGCCAAGCCATGCAGATTTTATACATGAGGTATCATTTGCAGGGCCATTGGGGAAGAGTGGGACTAATTGGACAGCTCTTTCAAAGAGCTGGCACCGGCACGATGGGTCAAATGGCCTCCTTCTGTGCTGTACCATTCTCTGATTCTGGTTAATTACGGGAGGTGCAACTGATTATAGCGGGAGTAGGATTTCACTCTGTCATGGGTCATGGTTATGTTACTGGACTAGTAATCCAGAGAACGTGAGTTCAAGTCCCACCATGGCAGTTTGAGTGTCAGCTGTGTCTCAGTGGGTAGCACCCTTACCTCTGAGTCAGAAGGTTGAGCACAAAATTCTAGGCTGATACTTCGGTGCAGTGCTGAGGGAGTGCTGCACTGTCGGAGGTGCCATCTTTCGGATGAGACGTTAAACTGAGGCTCCAGTCTGCTCTCTCAGGTGGATGTGAATGATCCCATGACACTATTTCGAAGAAAAGCAGGGGAGTTATCCCTGGTGTCCTGGCCAATATTCATCCCACAATCCACATCACTAAAAACAGATGATCTGGTCATTATCACGTTACTGTTTGTGGGAACTTGCTGTGTGCAAAATTGGCTGCTGCGTTTCCTACATTTCAACAGTGACTACACTTCAAAGGTACTTCATTGGCTGTAAAGCGCTTTGGGATGTCCTGAGGTCGTGAAAGGCGCTATAGAAATGCAAGTGGTTCTTTCTTTCTTTGCTCTCTTTAACTGGTTCACCAATGGTCCTTTAGGGAACGGAAACCTGCCGTTCTTACCCGGTCTGGATTGCACACGACTCCAGCCCCACACCAACGTGGTACTAACTGACATCTGAAGTGGCCTAGCAAGCCGCTCAGTTGTATCTAACTGCTTGCGGTTGTTGAAGGAAGCCTCTCAGGCCACCTTCCCAGGGCACCCAGGGGGTGGACAATAAATGCCGGCCTTGCCAGCGACGCCTATATCCCGAGAATTAATTTTTTTTTGAAAGATTAATATAAAGTCAAACACATGATATGCTGTCAATTCCATTATATAAGGATACAGTGACAACCTCACCATGACTGATTCCACGTCACCATTAACAGCTTGAGCCTGATTCTCCGCCACTACAATTATAATGGAATGAAATCTAAATACTCATGAGCACATTTATTTTTTTACTCCTGGTATTTTCTCTCCTGTCGGCATTAACCCATGACAGGCTCCGGCCCAAACCTCCCGGAAATATGTCCAACCACAGTTGGCAACCCTACTGAAGACTGGGAGTTGGGAGCACAGAACTGGCCCTCGTATAAGATTGGACAACGCGGGCTGGATTGTCGTCTGTGAGAACCACAGAAAAGAGGGTAAAATGGGCCTACTGCCACCTCATCGCCTCAGGCCTGAATTTCCCTTGACCCACTCCCGTCAGGATTGCCATTGGCCGCGCCTTTCCCCACCTGTCGCATTCAAATGCCTGGGAGAGGGGAGGGTTGGGGGACATGTCTTCACAGAAAAATTTCCCTCCCGTCCACCAATGATTCCGTCCCTGCGAGTTTCTCCCTCAGGCCGAGACCTTCGGTCAACGTTCTGGTCCAGACTTTGCGGCCCCTTTATCGTCACAGTGCTATGAATGTCTGCTTGCTGCTGGGAATCGTGGCAGGAGTTCGCTGTGGCTACATAATGACCCCCGACCCAGCTTCCTGGGCTGGAGGCGAGGGCAGCTGGTAGGGTTCCTACCCAACCCTGGATTAGGTAATAAAAACAAAAAATGCTGGAGACACTCAGCAGGTCAGGCAGCTTCTGTGAAGAGAGAAACAGAGTTAACGTTTCAGGTCGATGACCCTTCATCAGAACTGGGAAAAAGCAGGAAATGGAACAGATTTTTAAGCAGGTTTAGGGGCGGGGAAATGGGGGAGGGGATGAAAGAACAAAAGGGAAGGTCAGTGATGGGATAGAAAGCAGGAGAGATTAAGAGACATTGAGAGACATTAAGAGATATTCAAGCCAAAAGGGGATGGTAATGGGACAGGTTAAGGAACAAAGGATGGCTCTAGATGAAGTGTAAATTGCGCTGGCAGAATGAAAGACAGGTAATTAGGTAAATCCAGCCCCCGAGTGGGTACAAGCCAGTCGACCATGATGGGTGAGGGTTGGAAGACTCATTACTACCAAGCCCAATCTGTTCTTCTCCTGAGGCCCACACTCTGGACAGTGGTAATGAGTGGAGACATTCATAGATTTTTCCTCTCCATAGCCCAAGGGGAACTGAGGGAGATTGCAAGGACCCCACCTCTGTCCAAACTAAGATCGACTAACTTCTTGCAGAACAGCTATCAAACTGAGCCAAGGAGAGGGGGGGTGGGGGGGGAAATTTAAAAAAATTCCCCCCCAGTGTTCCCGCTCTTGACCACAATCTTGCGACCGCGTCACCAACAACAACATCTTGCATTTATATAGCGCTTTTAACATAGTAACACATCCCAAGGTGCTTCACAGGAACGTTATCAGACAAAATTTGACACCAAGGAGATATTAGGACAGGTGACCAAAGGCTTGGTCAAAGAGGTATGTTTTAAATACTAAAGGAGTAGAGAGGCAGAGAGGTTTAAGGAGGGAATTCCAGACCATAGGCCCTAGGCAGCTGAAGGCACGGCCGCCAGTGGCGGGGAGTTGGACATCAGGGATGTGCGAGATGCCAGAATGGAGGAGCGCAGAGATCTGAAAGGGTTGTAGGGCTGGAGGAGGTTACAGAGATAGGGAGGGGCGAGGCCATGGAGGGATTTGAACACAAGGATGAGAATTTTAAATTGTATAAAGTGTACATGTGTAGCATCTGAGAATGGACAGGATCAGGCTCGGCTCTGATACCCTCTCCGGTCCAATATCCCGTCAAGATGCACTATCTCGGCTCGCACTTGAAGCATGCACGACCACGTCTCCCCGGCAACAGTCAGGACCTTGAGGAGAGGAAGGGAGAAACCAGGGGAAACAAATGACAGTGCAGTCAGGTTGAAATGATGCTGGGACACCAAAATATATATATATATTTTGCCTATTTCTATAAATGTCAACTTATATAACGTTTAAAAATGTAATTTCTTCAGTCAAGAAGGCACGATGTTTTAAAAGCGTTAATGAATAGCCTTTAAATCTTTCTCCTTACCTTGCCAATCTTTCGATAATATAATTAAATCTCTTTAAAGTTCACGGCTATTCTCTGTGCTAGACAGCCCTTGTCTGACTCTGTTAGTGAGGATTAGAGCAGGATGAGCATCTCCCCATTGTCGCTTCACATTACTTTGAAGACAGTTGAATAAATCTTTCAAAGCATTGTCATGTCAAGGGTAGCTTTTATTGGTTCCGGCCGAATACCCATAAGCTGCAAGGTCTGAATCATCTCCAGTGTTTCGTTTTTCCGATTTATTCATTGCTGATTTTCTCCCTCACTCTCCTAAAGGCGATGACCTTTTCTGGGCTGTTCAACCATGAAGAACTTCACGGCCTAGCCTATTATTGTTCTCACATGAAGCCTGCCCTTTCTAGTAAAGGTGACTGGGATGACGATCAGGAGCAGTCACTCCAGTTGACTCCACTCACCCCCCCAGCCCAGCGAGTGCTGAGTTCAATCTGTCGCACTTTCATTGCTCTGGCTCAGCACAGCTAATCGAACCTGGGACCTTCTGTTCTACACAGCCCAGTCCCAAACCAGCCAGTGTTTTGACATACCAGATCACCATTATAGTTTGTTTTTATCTCTGTGCACCAAAATTAAATACATTTTCACTGGGTTCAGGGCCTGTTTTAATACAGAGTCCCATATCAGATTTAACTATGGGTGCTTTAAATTCAGGATCAGTCCCCTCTGTCTGCTCCCTGTAGAGGTCCCATGTGAAATGAGTTCAGCCAGCTTTAATACCGAGGACTGACAGGACTAGCTTGCCATGAATTTGGTGGCAATTGGCAATTTCACTTTGAGAGACCACTGGACGTTTGGGTTGGAAATTTAAAAATGTCACGCTGGTGCAGTAAGGGGAGTGCTTTTTTGAGGTTGGGCCTGAGCCACATTGTTGGGTTGGAGTAGAGGGAGCTTTACTCAATACGTAACCCAAGCTATAACTGCCCTGGGAGTGTTTGATGGGGCAGTGTAGAGGGAGCTTTACTCTGTATCTAACCCGTGCTGTACCTGACCTGGGAGTGTTTGATGGGACAGTGTAGAGGGAGCTTTACTCTGTATCTAACCTGTGCTGTACCTGCCCTGGGAGTGCTTGATGCCTGCGCGAACAGTCTGCCAACACTCACTGTGTAGGAACATAGGAACAGGAGCAGGTCATTTAGCCCCTCAAGCCTGTTCCACCATTCAATTAGATCATGGCTGATCTGTACCTCAACTCTATTTACCCGCATTTGCTCCACATCCCTTGATGCCCTTACCCAACAAAAATCTATCAATCTCAGTCTTGAAAGCTCCAATTGACCCAGCACACACAGCCTTTTGGGGAAAGCACTCAGACTGCCATTACCCTTTGTGTGAAAAAGTGCTTCCTGATTTCCCTCCTGTACGGCCTAGCTCTATTTTTAAGATTATGTCCCCTTGTTCTGAATTGCCTCACCAGAGGAAATAGTTTTTCACTACCTACCCTATCGAATCACAATCATTTTAAACACCTCAATCAGATCACCCCTCAACCTTCTATACTCAAGGGAATACAAACCAAGTCTATGCGATCTGTCCTCATAATGTAACCCTTTAAGCCCCAAGATCATTCTGGTGAATTTGCGGCCAATATATTCTTCCTGAGGTGCATGGCCCAGAAATGAATGCAGTACTCCAGATGGGGTCAGACCAAAGCTCTATACAATTGAAGCATCGCTTCCTTTCCTTTGTATTCCAGCCCCCTTCCATATAAAGGCCAACACTCCATTAGCCATTTTGTTGTCTCGGCTCCCACATGAAGAAGAGCCACTTTGGTCAAGGTACTGAAGGGCGGGAACTGTTCATGGAACTCAACCCAACGAGGGTCAATGCTCTAAGAAGAGGTTGGGCAAAAAATAGAAAGTTAAAAATGGGCACTGATTTATCTGTAAATGTTTAAATCCTATGCTATAATTTTTCCTTAAAGTCGCTTATGCTAACACAAATTAATGTGACCTGAAAACTCCCAGAGAGAGGAGGAAAAACACATGTTTTGGTAGGTTGAGAATTGGAATTCAGTTTTATAAACTGGAAATAAAAAGCCGGTATCAGTAAAAGTGACCGTGAAGCAGAATCTATAGAATCTCTGTTGTAAAATATGAATTATTGAATAGATGCTCATTACCATGAATCACTGAAGGCAGTTTGACAGTTAACTTGCCCAGAGGCCCAGAAGGAACACGCATCATAAACCTCTGAGAATTTATGTAACCAGTAACATCTACTGAAATGCTTCATTTTCTACTTATCAATTATAAAACACAGGAGGTTTAGCCAACTAGGAATTAAATTGTCAACCATCCTTGTCCCACGTAGGGTTTTGACAGTAGTGGCTGATGAATATAATTGTATTTGAGTCACAACACAGGAAATGGGCCTGAGTGCCAGAGAACAGAATTTTTGCACAAAGGTTGCCATGGACACAAAGCATGCAATCCCATAAGTGGAATACAGACCACTAAAGTTCAATGAAGAATGCAGCCATACAGTTGACCCGCAATTATGTTCCGTTATCTCGTTTTTGGCAAGAACCTTTCTGCTGGTTAGGTTTTCATTTTTACAAAGATCAGCTCAAATGCTGAGTGTTTTGCACTAATGTATTACAGACTCTGGGCTCATAATTAGGTTAAGTAGTTGTTGTATGGATGTCATGTTCCAGATAGAATTTACTATTGATGCCATTCTGATGCAGCTTTGGTTCAGGAAACCAGCAGATTAGAGCTTCAGGTCTGGAAACCAGCAGGAGTCAGAGCTTCAAGTCAGAACACCAGCAGGAGTCAGGAATTTGGGTTACAAAACCAACAGGAGTCAGGGCTTCAGGTCAAGAAACCAGCAGGAGTCAGGGTGGGTTAGTAAACCAGCAGGAATCAGGGCTTTGGGTTACGAAACCAGCAGGAGTTAGGGCTTCGGATCAGGAAACTAGCAGAGATCAGGGTTTTGGAATAAAATGGAATAACTAAGGCCGCAATTTCCTGATCTGTGCTCCCCACGATTCCCAGGCCTTGCCAAGAATTCCAGTCAGAGATTCAACCCTTTGATGTGAAAGTGTTAAGCAGTGTGCTATCCAGTCCGCATCATCGTTCTCTCTGACCTCAATTCCCTTGGTCCTTTTTCCTTGTATTACTGGTGCCAAGGGTAATAAGGCTTTGAGAAATAGTTGCTGGCTCTCCAATTTACTCTTCTCAGTATTCTTGTGTGAAGAATCACATTGTGAGGCCAACTAATTTTACTTTGATGACTGTTTGTGCCTGTGCTTGAGTAAAAACCAGCCTTCATTATTAAATAAGTGAGTGGGTGGGGGCTGGCTGAGGAATTAGATGGCTCAGTACATGAAATAGGAAGAGTGGACATTCTCACTGATGACAAATCCCATTGGTGCGTCATCTTATATGTGTGGTGTCAAAGGTCCTATGCAAAAGTGAAAGAGATAAATTGACGCCACAGTGCTTTGCAAGAACAAAACTGTTCTTAACAGGAGGGATTAAGTGCTTGCTCGATCATAGCCAGCAAGCTTGATTCACCAGGTTATCATGTACTAACCCCGACTTGCTCAGCACAAGCCATTGCTGGCATCAAGTCTCATTCATTCATCACCCCTGTGCTCACTGACCTACATTGGCTCCCGGTCCAGCAACACCTCAATTTTAAAATGATCACAAAATGAACTGCTGAGTAATTCCAGCATTTTCTGTTTTTATTACAGAATCTACTTCGTCGGAGGTAAGAAACAATAAAGGAGCTATTACGCTACTTGGTGTATTTTATAGGCCACCAAATAGCGGGAAGGAGATAGAGGAGCAGATTTGCAAAGAATGACTGAGAGGAGCAAGAACAGTAGAGTAGTGATAATGGGAGACTTTAACTATTGAATGGGGCAGTGATTGTGTGAGAGGGGAGGAATCTCTGAAGTGTTTTCAGGAGAATTTTCTTGATCAGTATGTTTCCTGCCCAATGAGGAAGGAGGCATTGCTGGATCTAGTCCTAGGGAATGAAGTGGGTCAAGTGGAGAATGTCACAGTTGGGGAGCACCTCGGGAATAATGATCATAGTATCGTAAAGTTTGGATTAGTTATATATTAGGTCAAGGAGCAATCTAGAATAAAAATACTTAACTGGAGGAGGGCTAATTTCAGTAAATTGGGGAGGGATCAGGCCCGGGTAAACTGGAGTAAAAGACTGGTGGGCAGAAATGTAATGAAGCAATGGGCGACCTTGAAAGAAGAGATGGTTCGAGTACTGTCTCGGTAAATTCCAAGAAGTGGGTAAAGGAGGGTAAACAAAGCCAAAGCTCACTGGATGATGAAGAAGTTAGAGAGTAGGATGAAGCAGAAAAAGGGGGCGTATGACAGATGTCAGCTTGATAATACAAGGGAGAATCAGGCTGAATATGAAAAGTACAGAGAACAAGTGAAAAAGGAAATAAGAGGGGCAAAGAAACAGTATGAGAATAGATTGGCGGCTAACATAAAAGGGAAACCAAAGGCATATTAACAGTAAAAGGGTTGTGGTAATGTTAGTAATCCAGAGGCCTGGACTATTGATCCAGAGACGTGAGTTCAAATCCTACCACGGCAGCTGGGGAATTTAAATTCAGTTAATTAAATAAATCTGGAATAATTACTAGTATCAGTATCAGTAACGGTAACCATGAAACTATCGGATTGTTGTAAAAAGCCATCTGGTTCACTAATGTCCTTTAGGGAAGGAAATCTGCCATCCTTACCTGGTCTGGCCTATATGTGACTCCAGACCCACAGCAATGTGGTTGACTCTTAACTGCCCTCTGAAATGGCCTAGCAAGCCACTCAGTTGTAACGAACCGCTACGAAACAAAATAATAAAATGAAACCGGACAGACCACCCGGCATTGACCTCGGCACCAGCTACGGACATGGTGACATGGCAACGGCACATCCAGCCCAGTCGACACTGCAAAGTCCTCCTCACCAACATCTGGGGACTTGTGCCAAAATTGGGAGAGCTGTCCCACAGATTAGTCAAGCAACAGCCTGACTTAGTCATACTCACAGAATCATACCTTTCAGCCAATGTCCCAGACTCCTCCATCCCCATCCCTGGGTATGTCCTGTCCCACCGGCAGGACAGACCCACCAGGGGTGGTGGTACAGTGGTATACAGTCGGGAAGGAGTGGTCCTGGGAGTCCTCAACATTGACTCCGGACCCCATGAAGTCTCATGGCTTCAGGTCAAGCATGGGCAAGGAAACCTCCTGCTGATTACCACCTACCACCCTCCCTCAGCTGATGAATCAGTACTCCTCCATGTTGAACACCACTTGGTGGAAGCACTAAGAGTAGCAAGGGCACAGAATGTACTCTGGGTGGGGGACTTCAATGTCCATCACTAAGAGTGGCTCGGTAGCACCACTACTGGCCGAGTCCTGAAGGACATAACTGCCAGTCTGGGCCTGCAACAGGTGGTGAGAGAACCAACACGAGAGAAAAACCTACTTGACCTCGTCCTCACCAATCTACCTGTCGCAGATGCATCTGTCCATGACAGCATTGGTAGCAGTGACCACCGCACAGTCATTGTGGAGATGAAGTCCCAACTTCACACTGAGAACACCCTCCATCGTGTTGTGTGGCACTACCACCATGCTAAATGGGATAGATTCAGAACAGATCTAGCAGCTCAAAACTGGGCATTCATGAGGTGCTGTGGGCCATCAGCAGCAGCAGAATTGTATTCCACCACAATCTGTAACCTCATGGCCCGGCATATCCCTCACTCTACCATTACCATCAAGCCAGGGGACCAACCCTGGTTCAACAAGGAGTATGGAAGAGCATGCCAGGAGCAGCACCAGGCGTACCTAAAAATGAGGTGTCAACCTGGGGACGCTGCATCACAGGACTACATGCATGCTAAAAAGCGGAAGCAACATGCTATAGACTGGGCTAAGCAATCCCACAATCAACGGCTCAGATCAAAGCTCTGCAGTCCTGCCACATCCAGTCATGAATGGTGGTGGACCATTAAACAACTAACAGGAGGAGGAGGCTCCAAGAATATCCCCATCCTCAATGATGGTGGAGCCCAGCACGTGAGTGCAAAAGACAAGGCTGAAGCATTTGCAACCAACTTCAGCCAGAAGTGCCGAGTGGATGATCCATATCGGCCTACGCCTGAGGTCATAACCATCACAGAAGCCAGTCTTCAGCCAATTCAATTCACTCCACGTGATATCAAGAAACAGCTGAGCGCACTGGATACAGCAAAGGCCATGGGCCCTGAGCACATCCCGGCTGTCGTGCTGAAGACTTGTGCTCCAGAACTAGCTGCGCATCCAGCTAAGCTGTTCCAGTACAGCTACAACACTGACATCTATCCGACAATGTGGAAAACTGCCCAGGTATGTCCTGTCCACAAAAAACAGGACAAATCCAATCCAGCCAATTACTGCCCCATCAGTCTACTCTCAATCATCAGCAAATTGATGGAAGGTGTCATCGACAGTACTATCAAGCGGCACTTACTCACCAATAACCTGCTCACTGATGCCCAGTTTGGGTTCCACCAAGACCACTCGGCTCCCGACCTCATTACAGCCTTGGTCCAAACATGGACAAAGGAGCTGAATTCCAGAGGTGAGGTGAGAGTGACTGCCCTTGACATCAAGGCAGCATTTGACCGAGTATGGCATCAAGGAGCCCCAGTAAAACTGAAATCAATGGGAATTGGGGGGAAAACGCTCCACTGGCTGGAGTCATACCTAGCACAAAGGAAGATGGTTGTGGTGGTTGAAGGTCAATCATCACAGCCCCAGGACATCGCTGCAGGAGTTCCTCAGGGCAGTGTCCTAGGCCCAACCATCTTCAGCTGCTTCATCAATGACCTTCCCTCCAACATAAGGTCAGAAATGGGGATGTTCGCTGATGACTGCACAGTGATCAGTGCCATTCACAACTCCTCAGGTAATGAAGCAGTCCATGCCCACATGCAACAAGACCTGGACGACATTCAGGCTTGGGCTGATAAGTGGCAGGTAACATTCGTGCCACAGAAGTGCCAGGCAATGACTAACTCCAACAAGCGAGAGTCTAACCACCTCCCCTTGATATTCAGTGGCATTACCATTGCCGAATCCCCCACTATCAATATCCTGGGGGTCACTATTAACCAGAAACTTAACTGGACCAGCCACATAAATACTGTGGCAACAAGAGCAAGTCAGAGGCTAGGTATTCTGCGGCGAGTGTCTCACCTCCTGACTCCCCAAAGCTTTTCCACCATCTACAAGGCACAAGTCAGGAGTGTGATGGAATACTCTCCACTTGCCTGGATGAGTGCAGCTCCAACAACACTCAAGAAGCTCAACACCATCCAGGACAAAGCAGCCCACTTGATTGGCACCCCCTCCACCACCGGCGTACCGTGGCTGCAGTGTGTACCATCTACAAGATTCACTGCAGCAACTCGCCAAGGCTTCTTCGGCAACACCTCCCAAACCCACAACCTTTTCCACCTAGAAGGATAAGGGCAGCAGCCGCATGGGAACACCACCACCTCCAAGTTCCCCTCCATGTCACACACCATTCTGACTTTGAAGTATATCGCCGATCCTTCATCGTCGCTGGTCAAAATCCTGGAACTCCCTACCTAACAGCACTGTGGGAGTACCTTCACCACATTGACTGCAGCGGTTCAAGAAGGCGGCTCACCACCACCTTCTCAAGGGCAACTAGGGATGGGCACTAAATGCTGGCTTTGCCAGCGACGCCCAGATCTCATAAGCGAATAAATTTTTTTTTTTTTTTTTTAAAAGAGGAGCGGTGGGGCCGATTAGGGACCAAAATGGAGATTTATTGGTGGAGACAGAAGGCAGAGCTGAGGTACTAAATGAATACTTTGCGTCGGTGTTTACCAAGGAAGAGGACTTTGCCAAAGCTATGATAATGAGAAGGTTGCTGGGATGCTGGATGAGATAAAAATAAAGAGGAGGTACTAGGAAGGCTGGCAGTACTTAAAGTCGATAAGTCACCGGGTCTGGATGGGATGCATCCTGGGTTGCTGAGGGAAGTAAGGGTAGAAATTGTAGAGGTGCTGGCCACAATCTTCCAATCATCCTTAGATACAGGGGTGGTGCCAAATGACTGGAGGATTTGATAAAGTATCACATATTAGGCTTTTTAGCAAAATTGAAGCCCATGGGACAAAAAGGGGCAGTAGCAGCTTGGATACAAAATTAGCTCCATCACTGGCGGTCGTGCCTTCAGCTGCCGAGGCTCTAAGCTCTAGAATTCGCTTGCTAAACCTCTCCGCCACTCTACTTTTCTTTCCTCCTTTAAGACGCTCCTTAAAATCTACCTCTTTGACCAAGCTTTTGGTCATCTGCCCTAATATCTCCTTATGCAGCTGGGTGTCAAATTTTGTTTGATACCGCTCCTGTGAAGCGCCTTGGGACGGTTTGCTACGTTAAGGGTGCTATATAAATGCAAGTTGTTGCTGTTGTTACCTTGAAAACTTCAATCAAATCACCCTTAACCATCTAAATTCCAGGGAATACAATCCTAGTTTGTGTAATCTCTCTTCGTAATTTAACACTTGAAGGGCTAGAAATTCGGTACCTTAGCATCTCCTGTTAGCACCCGGGCAGGCGATTCCAACGCCGCCCGCGAAATTCAGTTGGAATTTAGCGCTGGCGTTAACACTTAGGGCCTGGCCCTCTAGCGCCGCTCAGACTGTGACGTCAATGAGTGTGCAACGCCCCGTTGGCGCCCCGGATGCAAAATTCAGTCGCTTCCCCAGGCTTACTGCCTGGCGCTGAGAACGACAGAAATAGCAAGCGTTGATACCTGGGATTGCCGCTCCCGGGGCGCTATTTAAAGGGATCACTTACCGGTTCATTTGAAGGTCAAGCAGCAATGATCAGAGTGAGGCTGTGCAGCATGATTAAACCTCCCCTTTAAGAACTGGAAGGCGGCAGTTTGACTGACGACTTTCTAATTTACAGCGTCAAAACTTGATTAGCACTCTGAAGGTAGCGCCCCGCTGTCCGACGTTAGCGCCCTAAGAGAAATGTGTAGCGCTTGATTTAGCGCTCCACTTCCCTCTTGGGGTGCTAAAACTCAATTTTGCGGTCGCTGGCGCTAAAGTTAGCGCCCAGGCGATGTTAGCGCCTCAAAATGGTCAATACCGAATTTTTCCCCCTTGGAGTCCCAGTATCATTCTGTTAAATCTACGCTGTACTCCCTCCAAGACCAATATATCCTTCCTAAGGTGTGGTTCCCAGAACTGATAAAGACCAGCACTCCATTTGCCTTTTTGCTTATTTTCTGTCCCTGTCCATGACATTTTAACAATCTATGTAAATGGACCACTAAGTCTCTTTGGGCATTCTCTGTTACTAGTTTTTCACCATTTAGAAAGTACTCTGATCTATCTTTTTTAGATCCAAAGTGGATGACCTCACACTTGCCTACATTGAAATCC
Organism: Squalus acanthias; assembly: GCA_030390025.1. Lineage (NCBI taxonomy): Eukaryota > Metazoa > Chordata > Chondrichthyes > Squaliformes > Squalidae > Squalus > Squalus acanthias. The sequence goes on from CM059427.1 coordinate 126,711,039, forward strand.
ATTTGCCACATTTTTGCCCATTCACTTAACCTATTAATAGTGTTTCATAATTTTATGCTTCCATCTACATTGCTTACAATGTCGCCTGTCTATGTGTCATCGTCAAACTTGGATATATGGCTCTCTATCCCATGATCTAAGTCATTAATAAATATGATGAATAGTTGAGGCCCCAACACAGATCCCTGTGGAACACCACTAGTCACATCCTGTCAATTAGAGTACCTGCCCATTATCTCTACTCTCTGTCTCCTGCCGCTCAGCCAATTTCCTAACCAAATTAATAATTTGCCTTCAATTCCATGAATTTCAACTTTAGCTAACAGTCTCTTATGAGAGCCTTTATCAAATGCCTTCTGGTAGTCCATATAAATAGCATCCATAGACATTCCTCTGTCCACTACTTTAGTTACCTCTTCAAAAAATTCAATCAGGTTCGTTAGGTATGACCTACCCATTACAAATCCATACTGGCTCTCTCTGATCAGCTGAAAATTTTAAAGGTGTTCAGTCACCCTATCCTTAATTATAGACTCTAGTAATTTTGTGACAACAATTTTTAGGCTAACTGGTCTTTCATTCCCTGGTTTCCCTCTCTCACCTTTCTTAAATTGCAGAGTGACATGTGCAATTTTCCAATCTAACAGAGACAAGACAAAGAGATAGAGACAGCATGATACAGAGAGAGAGAGAGAGAGAAAGAGAGCGAGAGTGACAGCAAGATAGAGAGAGATGGTGTCAGAGAGACAGAGAGGCAGTGAGATACAGAGAGACAGGGAGAAACAGATAGAAAGAGGGAGAGAGACAGACAGAGAAAAAGAGACAGAAAAAGAGAGACAGACAGAGATACAGATAGAGAGAGACAGGAAGATACAGATAGAGGGTGAGAGAGAGACAGATAGGGAGAGAGAGAGACAGATAAAGAGAGTCAAGGAAAGAGAAAGAGAGACAAGGAAAGAGACAGAGAAAGGGAGAGAGAGATACAGATAGAAAGAGACAGGAGATACAGACAGAGGGGAAAGATACAGAAAAAGAGAGACACAGAGATATGGATAGAGAGGCAAGGAGATACAGATAGAGGGAAAGAGACAGATAAAGAGTGAGACACAGAGAGAGCAACATACAGATAGAGAGATAGCAAGATAGATAGAGAGATACATAGAGAGGGAGAGACAGAGCGAGACAGAGATACAGATTGAGAGAGATAGGGAGATAGAGAGAGAGATAGGGAGATACAGATAGAGAGAGACACCAAGACACAGATAGAGAGACAGCAAAATACAGACAAATAGAGAAAGGCACACTGACAGAGAAGCAGAGAGAATGTGAGAGACGGAAAGAGGGCGTCATATCCAGAGAGTTTCCTCTATTCACTAAGGTTAGCAAAAAAGTCATGAGACCGGCACTGAAAGAATTTCTAAGAGGGGAGAAATTATATAGGCACACAGATTAATAGTGATATTAAAATGGTGAGCAATTCAGCTTTAATTGTATTTTTTTGCAAGAAAAATTTTCACAAGCCATAATGTTGCTTGCAATTACAATCATGAACAATATTTACAACCAATAAAATACCAGGCCACAAGTATCAACAGTTACTGTTTAGGAAGTTACATCACTTGAGCAGCCCTTCCTCAGACATTAAAATAAACCAGTTTATGACCAAGGAAATAAATATATTGCAGTCAGTGCCACTGATAGAGGTTCTGCCAAGGCAGATCCACAAAATACATCTATAGGGTTGAAAGAAGAGTTGACTTTATTTGGGCCTGACTGCGGTAACTTCTCTTGCCCCACAGCTCCTCCTTTAACCTCACTGAGGTATATCTTGTGTTCCGGTTATATCCAGCATCGCTGTTACAAACTCCATCCTTAACATGGAACTTGTTTGTAACAGGGATACAGAATAAAACTGGAACAAAATCTGGAAATAAAAAGCTGGTATCAGTAAAATGACCCTGAATCTATGGGATTGTCATAAAAATCCAATTGGTTCACTAATGTCCTTTTGGAAAGGAAATCTACCGTCCTTACCTGGTCTGGCCTATACGTGGCTCCAGTCCCACACCAATGTGGTTGACTCTTAACTGCCCGCTGAAGAGGCCTAGTAAGCCACTCAGTTATATTAAACTGCTACCAGTATTTGAAGAAGAAGGTCGACCGCCACCTTCTTAGGGAAGCTAGGGATGGGAAATAAATGCCGGCGTTGCCAAAGAAGATCACATCCCGAGAATGACACAGACACACTCAAAGACACACAGACACACCGACCCCTAGGCGTGAGTTTAAGTACAGGCTTCTACATGTAACGCCCACAACCACTTTTTCACTGACAGTCTTGATTTGGGAAGAATAATCCCACAGTATTGGGAGCCTTGGCCGTTTCTACCTTCTCCCTTCCGTAGTCCTACGTTGCATTGCTGGTCAGCTGAAATTAGCTAACCTTTGACCTTAGATAGAGTCAGAGAGTTATACAGCACAGAAAGAGGCCCTTCGGCCCATCGTGTCCGCGCCGGCCATCAAGCCCTGTCTATTCTAATCCCATTTTCCAGCACTTGGTCTGTAGCTTTGTATGCTATGGCGTTTCAAGTGTTCATCTAAATGCTTCTTGAATGTTGTGAGGGTTCCTGTCTCTACCACCCCCCTTTCAGGCAGTGAGTTCCAGATTCCAACCACCCGCTGGATGAAAAAGTTTTTCCTCAAATCCCCTCTAAACCTCCTGCCCCTTACCTTGAAACTATGCCCCCTGGTTATTGACCCCTCCACCAAGGGGAAAAGTTCCCCTCTATCTACCCTATCTATGCCCCTCATAATTTTGTACACCTCAATCAGATCCCCCCTCAGCCTTCTCTGCTCTAAGGAAAACAACCCCAGCCTGTCCAGTCTCTCTTCATAGCTGAAGCGCTCCAGCCCAGGTAACATCCTGGTGAATCTCCTCTGCACCCTCTCCAATGCAATCACATCCCTCCTATAGTGTGGCGACCAGAACTGCACACAGTATTCCAGCTGTGGCCTAACTAGCGTTTTGTACAGCTCCATCATAACCTCCCTGCTCTTATATTCTATGCCTCAGCAAATGAAGGCAAGTATCCCATATGCCTTTTTAACCACCTTATCGACCTGTCCTGCTGCCTTCAGGGATCTATGTACATGCACACCAAGGTCCCTCTGATCCTCTGCCCTTCCTAGGATCCTACCATTCATTGTGTATTCCCTTGCCTTGTTAGTCCTCCCAAAATGCATCACCTCACACTTTTCAGGGTTAAATTCCATTTGCCACTGTTCTGCCCATCTAAGCAACCCGTCTATAGCGTCCTGTAGCCTGAGGCTTCCCTCCTCGCTATTTACCACTCCACCAATTTTCATGTCATCTGTGAACTTACTGATCATACCTCCTACATTCATATCTAAATCATTAATGTACACTACAAATAGCAAAGGACCCAGCACCGATCCCTGCGGTACACCACTGGACACAGGCTTCCAGTCACAAAAACAACCTTCGACCATCACCCTCTGCCTCCTGCCACTAAGCCAATTTTGGATCCAATGTGCCAAATTGCCCTGGATCCCATGGGCTCTTACCTTCTTGACCAGACTTCCATGTGGGACTTTGTCAAAAGCCTTACTGAAGTCCATGTAGACTACATCAACTGCACTACCCTCATCCACACACCTAGTCACCCCCTCGAAAAATTAAATCAAATTGGTTAGACATGATCTCCCCCTGACAAAGCCATGCTGACTATCCTTGATTAATTCTTACCTCTCCAAGTGGAGATTAATTCTGACCCTCAGAATTTTTTCCAATAATTTCCCTACCACTGATGTTAGGCTCACTGGCCTGTAATTCCCTGGTTTATCCCTACTACCCTTCTTGAATAATGGTACTATGTTAGCTGTTCTCCAGTCCTCTGGCACCTCCCCTGTGGCCAGAGAGGTTCTGAAAATTTGTGTCAGAGCCCCTGCAATCTCCTCCCTTGCCTCACACAGCAGCCTGGGATACATCTCGTCTAGGCCTGGGGATTTATCCACTTTTAAGCCCGCTAAAATCGTTAGTACCTCCTCCCTCTCAATACTAATTTGTTCAAGTACATCACAATCCCCCTGCCTGATTTCTATGCCTACATCGTCCTTCTCCATAGTGAACACAGATGCAAAATATTCATTTAAAACCTCACCTACATCTTCCGGCTCTACACACAGATTGCCACTTTGATCCTTAATGGGCCCTACTCTTTCCCTGGTTATCCTCTTGCCCTTAATATACTTATAAAACACCTTGGGATTTTCCTTTATTTTGCCCGCCAGTGTTTTTTCATGCCCTCTCTTCGCTCTCCTAATTTCTTTTTTTAAGTACCCCCCTGCACTTTCTATACTCCTCTAGGGCTTCCACTGTTTTTAGTCCTTTGTATCTGCCAAAAGCCTCCCTTTTTTCCTAATCCATTCTTGTATATCCCTTGACATCCAGGGTTCCCTGGGCTTGTTGGTCTCACCCTTGACCTTTACGGGAACATGTTGGCGTTGTACTCTATTTCCTTTCTGAAAGACTCCCACTGCTCTGATGTGGATTTTCCTACAAGTAGCTGATCCTAGTCCACTTTGGCCAGATCCTGCCTTATCATATTAAAATTGGCCTTCCCCCAATTTAGAACCTTTATTTCCGGTCCATCTTTGTCCTTTTCCATGACTACCTTAAATCTCACCAAATTATGGTCACTGTCACCAAAATGCTCTCCGACTGACACTTCCACCACTTGCCCGGCTACATTCCCTAGAATTAGGTCCAGTACCGCCCCCTCTCTTGTAGGACTTTCTACATGCTGGCTCAAAAAGCTCTCCTGGATGCACTTTAAGAATTCCGCACCCTCTAAGCCTTTCACACTCTGACTATCCCAGTTAATATTGGGGAAGTTGAAATCCCCTACTATTATTACCCTATTATTTCTACACTTCTCCGAGATTTGCCTACATATCTGTTCCTCTATCTCCCCCTGACTGTTTGGGGGCCTATAGTACACTCCCAGCAAAGTTTTTGTTTTTAAGTTCTACCCATATGGCCTCATTAGAGGAACCTGCTAAGATATCATCCCTCCTTACAGCAGTAATTGACTCCTTGATTAATATTGCGACACCCCCTCCTCTTTTACAGCCTCCTCTATCTCGCCTGAAGATTCTATAGCCCGGAATATTGAGCTGCCAGTCCTGCCCCTCCCTCAACCATGTCTCTGTGATAGCAACAATATTATACTCCCATGTGTTCATCAACACCTTCAATTCATCTGCCTTACTCGCAAGACTCCTTGCATTAAAATAAATGCCATCCAGCCTTGCCATACTCCCTTGTGCCGTTACATATTTGCTCTGCCTTCCAGGCTGACTTGTTTTTTCCTCTATATTTGGCTGTGCATCACCCCCTACTATAGCTCCACTCCGTATCCCATCCCCCTGCCAAGTTAGTTTAAACCACACACAGCACCCGCCACCCCCCCCCCCCCCCCGCCCCCAACAGTACTAGCAAACCTCCCTGCAAGATTGTTGGTCCCGTTCCGGTTCAGGTGCAACCCGTCCGACTTGTACAGGTCCCACCTACCCCAAAAGCAGACCCAGTGATCCAGGAAACTAAAGCCCTCCCTCCTGCACCAACTCTTTAGCCACGCATTCATCTGCTCTATCCTCCTATTCCTATACTCACTAGCATGTGGCACCAGCAGTCATCCAGAGATTACAACCTTTGAGGTCCTGCTTTTTAATCTGCTACCTAGCCCCCTAAATTCTTGTTGCAGGACCTCATCCTACTTTCTACCCATGTCATTGGTACCAATGTGAACCACGACCTCTGACTGTTCGCCCTCCCCCTTCAGAATGCCCTGCAGCCGGTCAGTGACATCCTTGACCCTGGCACCAGGAGGCAACATACCATCCTGGAGTCACGTCTGCGGTCACAGAAACGTCTATCTGTTCCCCTTACGATAGAATCCCCTATCACTATTGCTCTCCCACTCTTTTTCCTCCCCTGCTGTGCAGCTGAGCCACTCGTAGTGCCACAGACTTGGCTCTTGCTGCATTCCCCTGAGAAACCATCTCCCCCAGCAGTATCCAAAACGGAAAATCTGTTGGAGAGGGAGATGGACCCAGGGGACTTCTGCACTACCTTCCTAGTTCTTTTACTCTGTCTGGCGGTCACCCATTTCCTGTCTGCCTGTGCACTCTTTACCTGCGGTGTGACCACCTCGTTAAACGTGCTATCCACGAAGATCTCAGCTTCGCGGATGCTTCACAGTGACTCCAGCCGCAGCTCCAGCTCCAAAACGCGGATTTCAAGTAGCTGCAGCCACTTCCTGCACATGTGTTCGCCCTGGACACGGAAAATGTACCTGACTTCCCACATAGCACAGGAGGAGCACTCCACACTGCCGAGCTGCCCTGCCATGTCCTACCCTTAATTTACTCCCTTTACTTCCTTTAAATTAAAGAATATTAAATACACTAGGGACCTTACTTCCCTTTAAACACTACTTACTCTAAACTAGAGACCTTACTTTTACTTTAACGACCTTCCTGATACGCGTAGCTCTGTGCTATCAGCGAGGACTCGCAGTCTGTAGTGAAGCAGAGCTGACACAAACAGCCCCTGAACCAGCCACACAAGATCGACACATTACTCTCAAAAATATTCTCACAAGGCCGTACTTATAATGGGAATCCAAACAGGTTATTGCTCAGGTTTTGACAGCCACTGTGCATATAGGACTGATGGACAATATTTAGTGAAAGGATGGCTGTCTGGTTCTGATTTGTAAATGAAGCTGGTTTTGTTTTGTGAGTATAAAACCATCCCTTTGGATCAGGGAACCATGCAGCCTGCTTAATCGCAGGCAGACAGCTGATATAGTCCCACTGAAACAACAGGCTAGTGTTCCTCTGGGAGTTAGTGGCATTATTTGGTAGCCTGCAGATCATATCCACACAGAAACTTTTTCGCTGTCATTGGGGCTTCTCATGTGTTTTACAGCAAGGGTAGAAACTGTAGGTTGTCACCAACGTTCCCTCTAACATTTTATTAGGACGTGCGACCCATTTAAGGGGCCGCGCGGCCCATTCAGAAATCCGTGCATTCCCACATCTTCCCACATTCTTCAGTGATCTTAGATCAAGAACAAAAAATATACAAAGACTCTCAACAACAACAGATGTATGTAAACAAAATGGAGAATGGATAAGTGCGTCCGTTGAGGTGCTCAAGTCACTTTGGAATGATCCGGAAAATGGCTAGAATTAAGATCAGTCAGGTGTCTACATCTTTGATCCGAGTGTCTGGCAGTTTAAGTCTGCCTTCCTGACCAAGTGTGCATTTCTCTGAGTACGAACAGGTTCGGAGTAAAATCCAAGCTGGTCCTCCTTAAGTTCAACTAATTCAGGTTCATTGCACTCAGCAGCGATAGCGGGATATTAAAATGGAGATAAATTATGAAGACGAGCATCCTTCATTAGCGGTGGCCTACTGCGACAGTGCTGCCTTCAGATCCAATATTCACTATTATTTTTTTCACAGCTTGGTTTCTGTAAAGTGCCTTGAGCCTAAAATTCATAGAATCATACAGCACAGAAGGAGGCCATTTGACCCATCTGGGAGGAAATGCAGTTCCGCCGCCATTGGAGTGTCGTAATCAGGCACAGTGCCGAAGGACTCGGCACTGTCAGCTCATTGGGACTCAACGAGTATCTGATAACCTGCCCTGTCGTGCTTGGCCGACAGTTGGGGAACAGGAGGAGGTGGAGCGGCTGCTCTAAGCTTGGATCCCACTCTGCAGGCCACGGCTGCACTGTTTCTCCGCCGTTAGAACTCTGTCCGGGAGCACAGACTCTTCTGGTCCATCGAAGCTTCCTGCTGTGCGCCCTGTGAAGTGGAGATCTTTGGGGTTGGCTTCTCACCCGGAGCTCCTGGGCTCCGTTCACCCCTGGTCGTACCTTTCTTTGGATGGGTTTGATTTCCTGCGCCTTTCTCTCTCCCAGTGTCTGACTTGGGTGGGTGAAGGCAGATCCCGGCCAGTTCTTCAGGAAGCTGCAGAAAGTCTGGAAGCACCAAGTCTTCTTTCTTCAGAAGGCCACGCTGATCGTTGACACGGCAACTCTGTGCTTTTGACAACATCTCGAACAGTGCTGCAAGAGGAAGAACAAAACTGCAGTTATATCGTAGCTTTGTTGTACAAGTGACTTTCGCTACCCCAATTCTCTCCCTTCCTGAAGGCGAGAGTCAAGAGACAATGATCAGGAATGAATGCCAGAGCTGCTTCCTCTCATCATTCAAGCCCAGGGATGCTGAGTCCAATTGCAGGATCTCCACTACTGCCACAGATGAGGTCAGTTAATTATGCACAGTCCAGCAATTTAACCTTTTTGATCAGTACAGCTCAAGTCCACATTAGACAGTGTTCGCACCAATCGACCTGACAACAATTCTCAAAGAACCCTCCCCTTGCACCTCACTCCCTCTGCTACACCATTGGTCGTTGTCTGTTCCTCAATGTTCCTGTCCTCTGGGATTGTCTGGTTGGACCATATTCCGGGAAGTTGCATCACATGACCTCCCACCCATGTTCCCGCTATCACCTGACACATCAATCCTCCTGGCAATTGGTCAATAATAGCGGCTATAATACCCACAATCCTCCACACCCCAGAAACTGCTCTATCCATTGCATAATTTTACTGGTTCGAGTATGCATGCGCCAGGGCTGCACTGCATTCTGGGCATGCTGCGGCCCTGCTGTTTGTTGTGAGTCGCTCTGGAGTGATTTTTTTTTTCTCTCGGATCGCTTGCAGCAGAGTCCTGGAGATTAATCTTTAATTCCAGGGGACTCTAGGACAATCCAGCAGGGTTGGCAACCTTACTTGGGACAGCCTGACAAGATCCCCCCTCCCCTCCCGCCTCCAACCTCACCTTGCAACTCCTTTCTTACTTTCAAAATACCTCCTGAATCCTTCTCCTCTTCAAACTGTGCATTTCCACCCTTCCGCTACCCTAGCCCTCTCTGTTTCTCCCTTTTCCACTCCTGTTCCTTGAATTATAGGGATTTAGCAAGTATTCCTACCCACGAGCGGCAAAGTTGGTTTTTGTTTGTTTTACCTTCCACATCATAAGTCTTGCGGTACAGCTCCTTCTGCTCTTCATATTTTCCTTTACCTCTGCTTCTCCTAGTGGTCCGGGAGGACACGGAGGGACTCTCGCAGGCTTCCTTTATGTCTGTGGAAGACTCCTGCTGCTTCTGTTGATGGGATAATTGGATAAATCACAGTGCTCCTTTGTCATAATGTACCTTGACTAATCTGTCCTTGCAAACTACCGCCCCATCTCCAACATCCCTTGGGGTCAATTCAGTACTCCCGCACGCCCAGTGGAAAGTTGCGCTCAAAAGGAGCGTGGAGTGGCGATAGTGCTGCAACATCGATTCTCCGTCCCATGCTCCCTTTGTCCATAAACTTGTGCTCATCCAAAACTCTGCTGCCTGTACCCTAACTCGCATCAAGTCTCATTCACCCATCACCCCTGTGCTCGCTGACCTACATAAGCAATGCCTCAGTTTCAAAATTCTCATCCTTGTTTTCAAAGCCCTCCATGGCCTCACTTCTCCCTATCTCTGTAACCTCCTCCATCCCTACAACCCCCCAAGATATCTGCGCTCCTCCAATTCTGGCCTATTGTACATCCCTGATTTTAATCGCTCCACCACTGGCGGCCGTGCCTTCAGCTGCCTGGGCCCTAAGCTCTGGAATTCCCTCCCTAAACCTCTCCGCCTCTCTCTCCTCCTTTAAGTCACTCCTTGAAACCTACCTCATTGACCAAGCTTTTAGTCATCTGTCCTAATATCTATTTATGTGGCTCCGTGTCATATTTTGTCTGATAACCCTACTGGTGAGGCACCTTGGGACGCTTTACTACGTTAAGGGCACTTTATAAATGCAAGTTGTTGTTGTTGTCTGCAACTGCCATCGGTCTCCTGATATTCAGAGAATCATGTGTTTCAGGCAGAGCACTCTCCCCTAATGTAAAGGTGCCTTTAATAGTGCATGATTGGAGGACGGAAGATTCTGTTCCACTTACAAGGCGTGTGGATGATTGGTTTGAACTCGTTCTCTCTTCTTGTCCACCTGTGAACAATGAAAACAGGACTGATGGTTAGAAAGCACTCAGCAAAACGTTGATTATCACCTTTTCTTTCTCAACCTGTCCCATTACTATCTCGTCTTGCCTTGAGCATCTCTTAATGTCTCTACTTACCATAGACCACCCCTTTGTTCTTTTATTCCTCCCCCCAGCCTCCCCCTTGCTTTTTCATCTGTTTCATTTCCTGCTTTTTTCTCAGTTCTGACGAAGGGTTTCGACCTGAAACGTTAACTGTGTTTCTCTCTCCACGGATGTTGCCTGGCCTGCTGAGTTTTTCCAGCGTTTTCTGTTGTTGATTATTTCTTACCCACTGCTCTTAGGCTCAAAGATACTAAATCATTATGGATGAGATAGGCCTTTCGGCCCATCTTATTTCAGCCAGCCAAAACAACCCTACAGTGCCTTCCCACTGCAATATTCAACTGTTCTTAAGAGCTTCCAGAGTTTTTACCTCCCGGATTCTGCGTGGAGTCCAATCCGTGTGTTGCCCTCTCTTTGTGTGAAATATGTCCTGATATCAGTCCTAAATTTGAACTCATTTTAACCTTTGTCTCCTTGCCCTATTGTCACTGTTTAGTTTGAAGCAATTTTAAGGATTTACTTGTTCTATACTGTTTACTCTCTGATGTCCTTCTATCAGATCACTTCTCAATTGCCTCCTTTTAAAGCCCAAGATCCCAAGTTTCTCCAGTCTTTCCTTGTAACTCAGATGCCCAACACTAAGCTGCACTGTCTCCAGCACTTGAATGCTTCCCTTGTGTCTCCGTGACCAGAATTGGAGACAGTATACAAGATGCGATCTGACTAAAGCACTCATTGATCTTTATACCCTCTGACTAGTTTTAACTATGTAGTTCACCAATCCAGTAGCTTTGTTAATAACTGCTCTGCATTGATTGGACATCTAGACCATCAAGTTTACTACCACTCCTAGGCTTCTTTCAACTTCTTCATCCTTAGCTATTTCATCAAGACATATAAATAAGACTGGCATTAGCTGTATGTTCATAGCCCCCCCCCCCACACCGGGCTAGTGCCCATTGTAGCACTAAGCCATACAGCTCAGAAGAGGCCATTGTTCAATTCCCAGTCTATGGTGAGGTAACTGATCTCAGTCAGGTAGAAGTGGTACAATTGACTTCAATGATGGTCATCTAGGGAGGGCGAAAGATTATGGATGAGTTAGGCCTTTCGGCCTCCACGTAAAGTTCTGGAGGTTAAAACCCTGGATGCTTTTAAGAAATAATTGAATGTTGCAATGGGGAGGTACTGTAGGGTCGTTCTGGCTGGGTGAGGATTTCTCCGACTGATTGCTGTCCACTGACTTCTTCTGGAGAAGGAACAGAGGGTTAGAAGCACCTGTGGAATATCAGAGTAACCTGCGGAACCCTACTCTCATGGAAGTGAGAGACAACATTGGAGAAAAGAGTAACCTTGTTACTCAAGTGAGGCAGAGTGCTTAATTTATCCTTAACTAGACTAATGGTAAGACACTACAATTATCCTCAGTATCCTTGGGCTTGGTGGGGAAGGGGAATCAGCCTGCCAATTGTTAAGCATTTACTCCTAGAATACAAGTGGTGATGCCTTCCAAATAGCCAACCAATATTCACTGTCTCGTTCACACCTGAAGAGATAGCCACTCGGGTGAGCTAAGTCAATGCTCCAGCATAGGTCAAGACCTTCAAGAAAGTTGGAAGGACAGAAATTCGAAGGTGTTTTTTTTCTCTTCCAAAAGAAAAGTAGATTTATATCAGACATTTCTTTGTTAAGTCTTCACTTTATGAATTGAAGTGGGCTTGATTAATAGCTGTCCATTGAAGTTCAAAGAACAAAAGGTTCATTCTACCATCAGCAGCCAAAATCAGGCAATGAATTATTTCGATGTGTGGGAGAATAATGAAAGCTCATGTTCCAGGATCGCAACTTGAGAAGAATGAAATAAAAATAGAAAATGTTAGAAAACACTCAGCCGGTCAGGCAACATCTGTGGAAAGTGAAACAGGTAGGGGGAAAAAGTGGGGCACGCCCCCTTTGGGGTGCTAACTTCGCTAAAAGTAGCGCCCCGAAAAAATTATCGCCCCCGCAGCCAAAATTCACCGGTAGCGCCCCAAGAGGGATGCCCCGCCTCCCTCTTGGGGCGCTGCGAGTGAAAATCGCGCCGCGGTACTGCAGGCTTTCCGCCCCTTATTAAAGGGGAGGGGCCTAGCGCAGCATGACCCGGGGCCCAGCTGGGCCACCGGGCATCAGAGTGCCGGCAAAAGAGCCCGGCACTCAAGAGAAATGCCGGTCTCATGGAGCGCAGTCGACACTCCGCGGGGGGGGGTGGGTGGGGGGGCTGCTCAGGAGGCCGGGGACGGCAACGGGGGCAGGTGTTGATAGGCGGCCGGCAGGCGGCCAGCAACAAAAATGGCCGCCCGGCACTTCCTCTTTAACTTGCGCTGCCCCGGCTGCAGGTAGGTCCCCCTGACCCCGTCGGACATAGCGTCTGGTGGCAACTCAGGGGGCGCTACCGAAGATCGTGGCCAAGGCGTGAGCGGGGCGCTGTACACAGCGATGACATCATCGCCAGCGGTGCAGCGCCGCGGGGCGCTAACGGTTACCGCCGCCGCTAACCTCCCGCTGAATTTTGCGGGAGGGGTTGGCGGCGCCGCGCCCAGGCGCTATTTGCTTTGTGCCCCGTTAGCGCCCTCTTCGGGTGCTAATGGGAGGCACAAAGCAACCAAATTTTTTAGGCCTCAATGTTTCAGATCGATGACCTTTCATCAGAACTGGAAGATGTTGGGTATGAGCAGCTTTTAAGAAATACAGAGCCAGAGAAAAAAGGGGGCAGGGAAAGAATGAAAGGGAAAGGTCTGTGATAGGGTAGAGGGTGATGATGGTGCAAGATAAAAGGGGGTGATAATGAGACAAGTAAAGAACCAAAAAAAGAGGTATAAATGGGTACAGCAGAATAGCAGAGAGGGAGGGAAGGTTGGAAAATCTGGCATAGAGAAAATGGCTCCCATGGCCCAGAATGAGGCAGAGAAAGACAGGTAGATCCCAGGGGTGCAGACCACCCCACCAACCATGAACCGATCGGGTAATCACCACCCTCTCCACACACCAGCCCACACCTCCACCACTCCCAGTGTCTCTGGTGCAACCACCCACCGTTCCCAGCACCTGCTGTCCAAGAGAAACAAAAACAAAGAGAAGAAGCAACTCTTTTGGGGACAAGGTCACAATGGCCTTGTACTTATAACCCACTGCACAGCCATGTCAATCACAGCAAAAATACAGGCACAGTTTGCAGTTACAATCAACACCAGTTCTGGTAAGGTTAGTCCCGAATGTGTTTGTGAGTTAGTCATGCACAAGATGTATCCATACTTCACATCAGACATCTTGGACTAAAACCCACTGATGTCCAAATGGATAAAGGCTCTGGGAGGCAATAGTCTGTGAAAAGGAATCAACGGCTGTGGGACAAGCGGAATGTGACAACCTAATACTGCGACTGAGAGCTTGTGTGTGCTCGGAGATGGCCAGTGAAAGGTCAGCTCTGTGGGAGCTGCATTTACAGTTGGTTGTTTAACATTTAGAGCTGGTATCTGGTGACTCACACACAATAAGAAGCAGAGAGCGAGTCTCACCACCCAATTATTGCCTGCTATTTGAAACATCGATCTGAAACATTGCCTGCGCACAGAAAGATGTGGTTTGTTTCTTAGAATGCATAGCCCAACTGCCCTCCTTGCCTCAGTTAGTAAATGCACTCCTCAATTTGGTCGACCAGAGAGGACCCTGAGTTAGCTGACCTCAGCTGGGGGAAATACTGGGTTGTGATCATTTACCTTTGTACCCCTGGCCTTGGAAATGGGGCAAAGAAAATTCCTGTGTATATATATCCATGTGTACATATATCTTTGATAGAGATGTATCAATAAAGAAACTATGTGAGACTATCTGATATCGAGGTTGAATCTATTACTTATTGTAAGTGTCTTCCCCTTGACGTGGTGGGAAGGCTCACCGAGCTCCTATGGCCCTGAGAACTACGCTGTCTGGTGTGTAACTCCTGGTCGGGCCTCCCAAACCAGACAGGTCAAAAGGTAGGAGCCAGTCTAAAGACAGTGCACCGCCCTCCTGGTACGGGTTGTGAGTCAGGCTAATGATCTGTCCAGGTAAAAATGCCTCTTGTTACGGAAACAACCCAGGGTCAAAAGAAGTCTGTTACCGACTGGCAAATATAAACATCAAGGCCTGGACTTCCCTCCGCATTTGCGCCCAGTGACGCACGTAATCTGGGCACACATCAATCACGTGGCGTAAAAGATCGTGGCATTGTGGGAGTAAGTGAGTTACACATAATTATAATACGCACAAGTCGCCTCGATCTTACACGTCCGTCCAAAAACCCTCCGCCCGAACTAATCCACAAAACTGGCCACGATCCCAAATGTGAGTATCCTCCAACTGCGCTTGTTCAGGCCTATTCTAATGAGATTGGGGATGATTCTAATGAGATTGGGGATGATACTTGGGTGTAACTTGACATCGGCAAATGAGGGCAGCATTGGGGCGTATTTTCGGGTCTAACTTCCCGATTGCGACCAAGGAGGAAACTCCAGACCCAACTGGGGAGAACCAGGATCTGCTGGGTGTAAAGCAAGATGATACTCCGATCGGAGTCAAAGATCTTTCTCTGGATAAATAGCATTGGAAAAAATGGGTTGCCTCATGTGCCACAAGGCACAGGAGACTCTTAACGAATAAACTAACCAACTAACTTACTATAAATGGCTTTATCCTGTTTTCTCTGATTATGTCCTTAAACAAAGCATGTTGATTACTCATGTAACAGATAGATAGGAAGCACGGATCCCACAGCATTCTTAAAGCAGCATTACCAACATCTTGGACATTACAGGTTCTCATTCCTGTTGGCTATCTAGTCACTCTCACTTAGGGTTGCCAACCCTCCAGGATTGTCCAAGAGTGTCCAGTAATTAAAGACTGATCTCCAGGACACTGCTGTGAGCAACATAGGAGAAAAATCATAGTGGCTTTAAAAAAAATTGTGTTTTATTTTAAATTTTCTTTGAACACTTTTGTTTCCGAGTGATAAAATTATTGGATATGGGAAAGAAAAGGCTGTTTGATTGACAGTCACGAATCATCCAATCGGGTAATGAAGAGTCTAGTCACTTTCCAATTGGTGGGGGAAGGCAGTGCACCATGATGACGGACATGTTGGGCGACCAATGGCAGGTTGTGGGAGTGGAGCACTTGGAGGCAGGAGGTCATGTGATGACACCTCCAGGAATATGTCCAACCAGAGTTGGCAACCCTACTCCCGCTAGAAAGTCCGCATGTGTCAGCCTGGGTGAGGACCGAACGGGCTCAGCTGTGTAGCCCCACACCCCCTCACTGTTGATGCTCAAATACAAAGGAGGAGGCACTGAAGGGGTCCCGGAGCCCGCAGAGCGAAACTCAAAGGAAGAGTCGGCGCCTTTGGGAGGAGAGAGGAGAAAACTGAACAAGAGAAAGATGTCCGTAAAATACATACCCCGCTCGGGTTTCTTTATCTTGTCCAGGATCACTCGCTGACTCTCCAGGCAGGACACTGTGACATCCAGTTTCAGAGGCTGGGACTCTCCACTCTATATTACACAGATTTAAAAAAAAGTCATTCACCACACAGTTCCAATTGCTGTCAGTTAAATCTACTTCACCAGAGTCTGCGCCAACAGCACTTCACAACCAACTTGCTTTAGGGGCCTGTAATAATATAGTAGTCGGAGTATGAACATTTTGAGACTTTCCTTTCATACCTCAAGTGAGAGCTGGATCTGTATCTGGCTGGGGCGCAGATCACCCTGTACAAAAAGGTGGGTACTGCATAGTATTATCAGGGCCAGAGCGATCTCCTGGACTAGTTTCCATTGCCTAGGGGGTGGGAGAGGAATTGGCCAGATTTCCTCCCCCCCGCCCCCCAAATTGGCCTGGGTTTTTATCTGGTTTTTTGTTTCTCCCAGGAGATCACATGGTTCCGGGTGGGGTGGGATGGGGAATGCATATATTATGATGCACAAGGTATCACAAATTGTGTGGGACAAGTTGGATGGACCAGAGGGCCTTTTCCTGTCCATCATTGCTCATATGTTCGTATCAGTAAATATCTAGGTTTTCAAATAAGCAACCAGTTAGATCCAGACTGGTGGAGTTAGTCTGCAAGATGGAGTTTGCAAGCCAGCAGTGAGCTGCTGTATATAAAGTTCTGTTAAATCTAGCTGTTTTTCATTCATCATTGGAAATCCTGTCAACAATACAGCATAAGAATAAAACACAAAGTTCAGCTCCTTCCTGATTGATTGGTTCCACATCCTAGTGACACGGCAGTACTTGAGCAGGAATGTTTGCCTGAGTCTGTTTAGATGAAAGGTTTCACCTTCAAAAAATTGCCACTTTCCCAAAGGCTCAATGTCAGATGTCAGTCTTGGCTCAGTTGGTAGCACTCTCGCCTGACTCAGATGGTTGTGGGTTCAAACCCCACTCCAGCAGCTTGAGCACATAATCTAGGCTGATACTCCTGTGCAGTACTGAGGGAGTGTGGCACTGTCGGAGGTGCCGTCTTTTGGATAGGAAGTTAAACCGAAGCCCCGTCTGCCCTCTCAATTGGCAGTAAAAGATCCCATGACACTATTTGAAGAAGGAAAGCAAGGGGAATTCTCTCACTGTCTTGACCAATACTTATCCCTCAACCAACACCTTAAAGAGATAAAAACAGAAATTGCCAGAAATGCTCAGCAGGTCAGGCAGCATCTGTAGAGACCTGAAACGTTAACTGTGTTTCTCTCTCCACAGATGCTGCCTGACCTGCTGAATATTTCCAGCATTTTCTGTTTTTATTTCAGATTTCCAGCATCTGTAGTATTTTGCTTTTGTATTAGTCCTTAAAGAGATTATCTCGTCATTATCTCATTGCTGTTTGAGGGACCTTGTTGTATGCAAATTGACTGCCATGTTTCCTACATTACAACAATGACTATACTTCAAAAATAATTAATTAGCTGTGAAGTGCTTTTGGGTATCCTGAGGATGTGAAAGGCGCTATAGAAAAGCAAGTTCTTTCTTTTTTCTGTGTTAATACGTACGATTTTAGCCTCCACCTCCTTGGCATTTAAGTTATATTTGATCAGAAATGGCTGTAAAGCCTCGGACACTGTTTTGGTAGGTTTAGCCGTCACCCAAAGTTTTCGATTTACTGGAACAAGTTCCAACCTGAAAGGGAATCAGAATGAAAGATGGGTAATGAATGAAAGTCAACACCGAGCAAACTTCCCCGAACTCGTGGGTTAAAGTTATTTCACTTTCACCACAACGTCAAAAACAAACTGGAGGGTAAATTCACCAATCCCTCGCTCCTCATATACTGCCAGTGTGGGTCGGTGGAATTGCCCTTATTTTCAAGGCTGAGATCAATAGATTTTTGGACTCCAGAGGAATCAAGGGATAAGGGGATAGTGCGGGAAGGTGGAGTTGAGGTAGAAGATTAGCCATGATATTATTGAATGGCAGAGCCAGCTCAAAGGGCCATTTGGCCTACTCCAGCTCCTATTTCTTACGTTGTTATGTTCTGATACTCTGGTTACTTATAGCACGACAGGTGTGGCTAACTTAGTCACTTCACAGCTGCTCACTGCTTCACAAGATCATAAGTGAATTACAGATGAAGGCAACCATTTGGCCCAAGGATGGTGGAAGCAGATTCAATAGCAAAAAAAAGGAACTGGATATAAACTTGAAGGGGAGACAATTGCAGGGCTATGGGGAAAGAGCAGGGGAGTGGGACTAATCGGATAGCTCTTTCAAAGAGCCGGCACCGGCACAATGAGCCGAATGGCCTCCTCCTGTTCTGTAAGATTCTATGATCTTTGGCTATCGATCCAGGAAGACTCTAATGTTCCCCGCTGTTGCGGTCAGTTGGCTCATAAGTGCTTCCAGTGCTTTCGACTCCATTTCTCTATCGGTGAGTAAATGTCATGTGTTGACCACTCTTCATATGAAGAGCTTCCTGTTGTCAGGCCTAAATTTGCCTTTTACCTTTTTGAACCTGTGTTCCCTTGTCCTACACTTGTTGTTCAGTTTGAAGTACTTTTCCAGGTTTTCCTTTCCCACAGCAGTCTTATATACTGCTGGAAGATCACATCTCAGTCACCTCCTTTCAAAAGCCCAGATTTTTCCAATTTTTTCTCATAACTCAAAGCTCTAACAGGTGTCAACAGAGGTGAAAAATGTTCCAATCACTTTGCGTACTGAAACTGTACCTCCCTTCCTAGAAATTACTATTAGTAAAAAAACAGTACTAGCAAAATTAATGGGACTAAAAGTCGATAAATCCCAAGGACCGGTTGACCTACATCCTAGGGTTTTGAAAGAGGTGGCCATTGGGATAGTGAACGCATTGGTTGTCATCTTCCAAAATTCTATAGATTCTGGAACGGTTCCTGCAAATTGGAGGATAGCAAATGTAACCCCGCTATTTAAGAAAAGAGGGAGAGAGAAAATCGGGGAACTACAGACCTGTTAGCCTCACATCAGTAGTTGGGAAAATGCTGGAATCTATTATAAAGGATGCAATAACAAGGCACTTAGAAACTAAGATTGGGTAGAGTCAACATGGATTTATGAAAGGGAAATCCTGTTTAACAAACCTATTGAAGTTCTTTGAGAATGTAACTAGTGGAGTAGATAAAGGGGAACTGGTAGATGTGCTGTATTTGGATTGTCAGAAGGCCTTTGCTAAGGTCCCACACAAGAGGTTGGTGAACAAAGTTAGGGCACATGGAATTGGGGGTAATATACTAGCATGGATTGAGAATTGGTTAACAGACAGAAAACAAAGAGTAGGGATAAACGGGTCTTTTTCAGGATGGCAGGCTGTGACTAGTGGGGTACCGCATGGATCGGTGCTTGGGCCCCAGCTATTCACAATCTATATCAATGATTTGGATGAGGGGACTAAATGTAACATTTCCAAATTTGCTGATGATACAAAGCTAGGTGGCAGTGTCAGTTGCGAAGAGGATGTGAAGAGGCTTCAAGGGGATCTCGACAGGCTCAGTGAGTGGGCGAGAACATGGCAGATGGAATATAATGTGGATAAATGTGAAGTTATCCACTTTGGTAGAAAAAACAGAAAGGCAGAGTATTTCCTAAATGGAGAAAGATTGGGGAATGCAGATGCTCAAAGGGACCTGGATGTCCTTGTACATGAATCACTGAAAGTGAATGTGCAGGTGCAGCAAGCCATTAGGAAGGGAAATGGTATGCTGGCCTTCATTACAAGAGGATTTGAGTACAGGGGTAAAGAAGTTTTACTCCAATTATATAGGGCCTTGGTGAGACCACACCTGGAGTACTGTGTACAATTTTGGTCCCCTTACCTAAGGAAGGATAAACTTGCCATAAAGGGAGTGCAACGAAGGTTCACGAGATTGATGCCTGGGATGGCGGGACTGTCGTATGAGAAGAGATTGAGTAAACTAGGCCTGTATTCTCTTGAATTCAGAAGAATGAGAGGGGATCTCATTGAAGCATACAAAATTATTACAGGGCTTGATAGGGTGGATGCTGGGAGAATGTTTCCCTTGGCTGGGGAGTCTAGAACCAGGGGCCACAACCTCAGGATAAAGGGTATATTCAAAACAGAAGTCGATAGATTTCTGACTAGTAAAGGCATCAAGGGATATGGCGATAGGGCCGGTGAATGGAGTTGAGGCAGAAGATCAGCCATGATCTCATTGAATGGCTGAGCAGGCTCAAAGGGCCAAATGGCCTACTCCTGCTCCTATTTCTTATGTTCTTATGTTCCTGTGAAGATTTGCTCTGGTCGGTATTTGTGAAATTATGCAAAAACAATTCTCACCCAAATCTCCTGTGTTAACATGTGATCAAGCCTGGCAATCACATGTAGTGTGGCCTTTTCATTGCACCCCCAGAGAGGGATTAGAAACTGACTGACCTTTTGATCACAAGATCATTATAGATGAGGAAGGCCAGTTAGTTCATTTGATTCACACAGAGAGATACTAACGTCCCCCACCTTTGTATCGTCCAATGTACCTTCTTAAATGATTTGCCTCCACTGCTGTAGCTGAAAGTTTAATCCATACATTGATCACTCTTTGTGTGAAGAATAATTTCCTGATATCAGTCCTAAAATTACCCTAGTCTAGTTTGAACACATGTCCTCTGGTTCTACTCTCAGTTTAATTGAATGTAATTGGGGTTTAATGTAAAGTAATTGCCCAGCAAGTCACTCAGTTGTATCAAACCGCTACGTCAGGGCAACTAGGGATGGGCAACAAAGGCCGGCCTTGCCAGCGGTGCCCAGATCTCATGAATGAGTAAAAAGACTGTTAAGAGTATTAAATATGTTAACAGAATAAGGGGTATAAATTTGTCTTGGGCGATAGCGCATCGGCAGCCTGGTTTATAATCTGTCCGACTTTCTTTGACCTTAGTGGAAAATAAAATCGGAAGGAGTGCCAAATGGGCTGAGATGGGACGTCTCATATTTTGTTAACATTTCTGATACCCTTAACAGTCTTTTTACTCATTCAAGGGCCACTTCAGAGGGCAGTTAAGACATTGGTGCAGGACTGGAGACACGTACAGGCCAGACCGGTTAAGGACGGCAGGTTTCCTTCCCTAAAGGACATTGGTGAACCGGTTGGGTTTTTACAACAATCTGACAGCTTCACGTTTGCTTTTACTGGTACCAGCTTTTTATTTCCAGATTTTTAAAACTAAATTCAAATTCTCAAATTGCCGTGGTGGGTATCAAGGGATTATGGAGCAAAGACGGGTAAATGGAGTCGAGGTACAGGTCAGCCATGACCTAACTGAATGGTGGAACAGGCGCGAGGTGCTAAATTGCTTTCAGTCGCCTCCTTACCAGGCTGAAAATCCCAAGTCTCCCCAGTCTTTCCACTGACCAGATTGCTGGACAGTTTGATGATTAACATTCTACGGTACTATTCTACTGATCTTACACTAAAATGTAACACTTACTCAAACAGTATTTTCCTCTCCACGCGAAGCTCCTGGTCACACAAGATCATACTATCCTGATCCAGCACGAGGGGCTTCTGAAATTGAAAGTAAAACTAGGCCGTAAACAACGTGTTTCGCAAGTCGGAAATGCTTGTGTTTGGGACTCTTCCACTGTCTCAGTTGGTTTGTCCAGTGAGAGATAGATGAGATGTACAGACCAGGAAGGTCCTTGGTTCAAACCATGCTCTGAGCTGAGTTAACTGGTCTCAGATAAGGTGGCGGTTAGTGATGTGACAATTGGCTTTGGTGCTCCTGGGCTAGGAAAGGCGGGGGAGGGGGAATCAGCTAGGGTTTTCGCTCCCGATCGCTATCCAGTGCCTGAACAGTATTTGCGTGGACGTCAGGTGAGAACAGAATGGGGAGTAGCTGCGATTTCCCTCCCCACCCCCACCCTCCATGTTGAAATGGCTTGCCAACATTCATTGTCTAGACTTATCCATGAAGAACATAAGAAATGGGAGCAGGAGTAGGTCATTTGGCCCTTCGAGCCTACGCTGCCATTCAATAAGATCATGGCTGATCTTCTACCTCATCTCCACTTTATTGCACTATACACATAACCCTTGATTCCCTTCATCAAAAATCTATCGATCTCTGTCTTGAATATACTCAACGACTGAGCCTCCACAGCCCTCTGGGGTAGAGAATTCCAAAGATTCACCACCCTCTGAGTGAAGAAATTTCTCCTCATCTCAGTCCTAAATGTGCGACCCCTTATTCTGAGACTGTGAACCCTGGTTCTAGACTCCCCAGCCAGGGGAAACATCCTCCCTGCATCTACCCTGTCAAGCCCTGTAAGAATGTTGTATGTTTCAATGAGATCACCTCTCATTCTTCTAAATTCTAGAGAATATAGGCCTAGTCTACTCAATCTCTCCTCATAGGACAATCTCCCCATCTCAGGAATCAGTCTGGTGAACCTTTGTTGCACTCCCTCTATGGCAAGTATATCCTTCCTTAGGTAAGGAGACCAAAACTGTACACAATATTCCAGGTATGGTCACACCAGGGCCCTATATAATTGCATCCTCACTGCAAGGGGTGGGAAACATCTAAAAAGGTTGGGAAATTCCTCAAAATATGAACTTGTAGTCTGTAGGCAATTGGGAAATAAGTCCAACGGCTCAAGTTTACTTTGTATTGTCCAAATTGTTGGCACAATTATAACGTGTTAACACCTCTGAATGTGCAGGACTGGAGTGTGGCAACTAATGGATAGGTTTGTCTTAATGGATGAGAACTTAGTCAGGTGCCAGCAGCTCCAAAATACAAAAAACAAAACATACAGGGGATAAGCTGGAAAATGGCAATTCCATCACAAAAGTCAAACGATCAATGGTAAAAGCCTGAATCCTTAAATTCAGGAACGCAAAAGGATTTATTTCTCATTTAGTGCTGTGGAGCAGGGTATTACCAAACCTGCAGCCCTCCCGTCGAGCCCATGAAATCCGGCAAATCTATCTTGTGCTTACATTTCTCATTCACTGTTTTTCCCTGTTTAAATTCCGTTGGGTCTGTAGGTTTGGGAAGGGCTGTTCTTCATTAGGTATTGGTGGACACATCCTAGATCAGAACACCGAGATCTGTTAGCATAGGCAACTGAAGATATCAGCAGTTTAATGAGAACAGGGATTTAAAGTGTTTATGTGGGCCTGGAGGCTGAGGAATGATCTGATCGAGGTGCTTAAAATTATAAAGTCGCTCACCCTGCCCCCACCCCGTGCCTCTTACCCGCCGCGCAGTGTAAATACCCTTCACAAAATGGATTGGTCCTCGGACCTCATTATCATGAAGCTAGTGTGGAGGGAGGAGCCCTCCGGAGAGGACAGAATGAAGATCGGGTCATTGCTTCTGCCATAGCCACTCTCAGGTAAGTGAAGGTCGGGCGGCAGGTGGTGGTGGGGAGGCCGGGTAGGGGGTGTTATCGTGGGCCTCGGGGGAACGATACGTGGATATTGGTGATCGGTAACCTGGTGGGGTACCTGGAGTGGTGGGAGTGGGAACTCGGGGGCCAGGGGAGAGGTGGGAGATCGGGATTAGGGTCAGGGACAAAGGAGGTTGGGGGTCGGGGATCTCGGGACCGGGGGAGCGGGAGGAGGGAGGGAGTTTGGCGGAAGGGGGGCTGGGAACGTCAACAAATGAGAGTGCCCTTTAATTTGGAGCGGGGAGGAGCATTACTGCTCCTCCTGGCTCCACATTCAGCGGTAAGTAAGTTACCATTTGTGTTGCAGGTGAACTGTAGGACTGGTTTCCCTGAATTCAGCCCACGATGGCGCTGTATGTCTCAGGGAGCAAATTAATGTTACAGTAGAGACCTCAAACATGCATTAAGCCCTTTATTTGCATATCCAATGGGCCTAACGCCTGCTTCAGATGTGGGTATGTGAAGGAATAAGCCATATAACCTATTCAGAAAAATACACCATTCTATGAAAGAATTCTGGCCTTATTAAAACATGACAAACTGGGTCTGGAAATCTGGAAACCTAACTATGAAAAAGCTGGGATAGCATTCTGGCTATTGAGATAAGATAGTTGTTGACACTGAATCAATAACCTTATTGAAACAGAAGGTTAAAGGCTCCTGACAGGCTGACCTTTGGGAACAAGACAATGGTTCACCCTATACAAGGTGTTCTAATTTACACTTCGTAAAGAAGCACAAACATCTGCCTTCGTAAAAATGACATCAAGTAAAACGCACCTGCCGTTACACCGTTTTTTATGGTAAACTTAGAACACCTAGAGAAGAGATATAATTCTGTAATGCTACCAGCTGAGGTGACTGTAAGAATTGCAGGCGTCAGCAGAAAAATGACTAAAGATAATTAGCTTACATCAGCAGAAAACCTTAAAGGAAATACCACTGGAAAAGGGTATAAATATTGAACTCTCAAATGGGATAGTAGACTCGCTTTAAAGGGGCAAAGCAATTCTCAGCTTCAGAGGCAGCTCTGTAAGTCTCCAACTCTTTGTACCTCGAGGATCAAAGGTATTTGATTTTGGTGGATATCCTGTAGAAAATTAAGAACTGTAAAACTGTAGTGAAGTTAAGATTTGAGAGTAAGGATCTCTGATAATAGAATTGTAAGTTTTCTCTTTTTGGAACTGTTAATGTTGCGATTGACTCTCCAACTGTAAATTACATGTCGGTTCTTTAATAAATCTATATATTTTTAGAATTGTCTCACATAAGACTTCTGTATCAAACTCGCAAACTCAATCTCTGTACACTCTTTGGTGAGGAGTTGCCGAATTCTGGGGGAGTTTTCCGGACCCTCATAATATCTGCAATGTTACAGTCTAGCTAAACTTATTAAAAGTGCTATCTGGAGGATGGTAACATTTTCAGGTTGTTCCTTTCCTTTAGAGAGAGATAGTCCAGAACTTTAGACCCAATTAAGCGTCTTTAGGATTCGGCTAGCTCAAACTTTAGTTGAAAGTGAACATCTGAGGAATACGCCTGATCCAGGGTAGCCCTAAAGGGGCTAGGACTAGTAAATATCCCTTCAGGTAAAGGACACCGCTTGTTTGTCCTTACCCAATATAGCAGGTAGCACATTTCTGGCCGGAAGTGTGCGCAGGCTTCCTGCCTGACAGTGAGAGACCTTAGGTGTCCACGAAGTGCCCGTTTTTCAATTCCCAATTCCTAGGATAGTGAAACTATATCCCCAAGTGAGGGAATCA
The DNA here is from genome assembly GCA_030390025.1 of Squalus acanthias. Classification (NCBI taxonomy): domain Eukaryota; kingdom Metazoa; phylum Chordata; class Chondrichthyes; order Squaliformes; family Squalidae; genus Squalus; species Squalus acanthias. The sequence continues at coordinate 126,735,997 of CM059427.1, forward strand.
TGAACGAGCGGACATAATCTTAAAATTAGAGCAAGGCCATTCATGAATGAAATCAGGGAACACTTTTTCACACGAAGGGCATTGGAATTCTGGAATTCCCTCCCCAAAAGGCTGTGAGGCTGGGGGTCAATTGAAACTTTCAAAATTGAGATTGACAGGTTTTTATCTGGAGTTCAGGTACATGACATAATTGAATGGGGGAATAGGCTTGAGGGACTGAATGGCCTCCTGTTCTTCCTATTGCTATGTTTCTCTATAGTATACACTTACATGACCAATGAAACCCTTGTGATAGACCTGGACCTTAGAGCAGGTAGCGATCATAGAATCATAGAATGATGCAGCACAGAAGGAGGCCATTTGGCCCAATGTGCCTGTGCTGGCTCTTTGGTAGACTTATCCAATTAATCCCACTCCCCTGCGCTTTCCCCATAGTCCTAAACATGTTTTCCCTTCAAGTAGTTATCCAATTCCCTTTTGAATGTTACGAATGAATTTGCTTCCACCACCCTTTCAGGCAGTCCATTCCAGATCACAACAACTCGCTGTGTAAAATAATGTTTCCTCATGTCGCCTCTGGTTCTTTTGTCAATCACCTTAAATCTGTGTCCTTTGGTTACCGGCCCTGCTGCCACTGGAAACAGTTTCTCCTTATTTAATCTATCAAAACGCTTCATGATTTTGAACACCTCTATCAAACCTCCTCTTAACCTTCTCTGCTCTAAGGCAAACAACCCCAGCTACTCCAGGCTCTCCACATAACTGAAGTCCCTCATCCCTGGTACCATTCTAGTAAGTCTCTTCTGCACCCTCTCCAAGGCCTTGACATCCTTCCCTAAAGTGTGGTGCCCAGAATGTAACATTATACGCCAGCTGAGGCCTAATTAGTATTTTATAAAGGTTTAGCATAACTTCCTTGCTTTTGTGCTCTATTCCTCCATTAATAAAGCCACGGTTGCCATATGTTTTTTTAGCAGCTTTCTCAACTTGTCCTGCAAAGATTTGTGTACATACACCCCCCAGGTCTCTCTGTTCCTGCACCCACTTTAAAATTGCACCATTTAGATCATATTTCCTCTCCTTATTCTTCCTACCAAAATGTATCACTTCAACACCTCTCTGCGTTAAATTTCATCTGCCATGCGTTGAAGTCTGTTAGTATCTGCCTCATTGTTTACTACATTTCTAAGTTTATCATCATCTGCAAACTTTTAAATTATGCCCTGTACACCCAAATTGAGGTCATTAATATATATATCAAAATAGTGGTCTTAATACCAACCCCTGGGGAACACCACTATATATTTCCCACCAATGTTTCCTCTAACTTTTTTTTTCTTGCACGTTCCCTTTAAATTTTGTGTGCAGCCGCGCATATGCTGTGTCTTCTTGTGAGCAGCCTGCTCGGGACCTCCCGATTGATGGGCGCCTGCGCACTTTAGGGAGAACATTGCTTCCCACCAGTCAGATAAACAACCGTTCACCATTACTCTCTCCTTTCTCTGTCCCTTAGCTAATTTCGTATCCATGCTGCCACTGTCCCTTTAATCCCATGGGCTTTAATGTTGCTAACAAGTCTATCACGTACTAAAGACATGTGAAGCTTGGTTTAACAAAAAAAATGCCTTCAGAATATCACGTGATGTTAAAAACACTCCTGACTTCACTAAATTAACCTATTTATTACAAAACTACTTTTACTTCCTACAGTAGTGTAAAGTAAGATTGTAACTTCCCCCTTCCCATGTGGCTAGCACTCACTTCACCCTGAAGTGAAAGCATTGTGTCAAAACTAAGAGCTAAGGACAGAGCAGAGCCCACCCAAACAGGGTAATACATGGAATTATATCGAATGTACAGCACAGAAACAAGGTCATTCGGCCCAACAGGTCTATGCCGCTGTTTATGCTCCACACAAGCCTCCTACCACCTTACTTCATCTCACCCTATCAGCATATCCTTCTATTCCTTTCTGCCTCGTACTTATCTAGTTTTACATTGGGCTGTATTTTGCGACCCCTACGGGTGCCTACGAGGTGTGTACGCGCCCGTAGGGGCCGCGCAAGTTCCGGGTTTAGGCATGCAAAGCGCATGCGCTAAAACCCGGAACTTGCGATCTGTCAAGAATCGTCAACAACAACTTCTATTTATATAGCCCCTTTAACGTAGTAAAATGTCCCAAGTTGTTTCACAGGAACGTAATCAGACAAAAATTGACCGAGCTAAAGAAGCAAATATTATTGACAGTTGACCAAAAGCTTGGTCAAACAGGTAGGTTTTGAGGAGCATCTTAAAGGAGGAGAGGTAGAGATGTGGAGCGGTTTAGGGATGAAATTCCAGAGCTTAGGGCCTCGGCAGCTGAAGGCATGGCCGCCAATGGTGGAGCGATTAAAATTGGGGATGCGCAAAAGGCCAGAATTGGAGGAGCGCAGAGATCTCAGAGGGTTGAAGGGCTGGAGGAGGTTACAGAGGTAGGAAGAGGCGAAGCCATGGAGGGATTTGAAAACAAGGATGAGAATTTTAAAATCAAGGCGTTGCTGGACCAGGAACCAATGGAGGTCAGCGAGCACAGGGGTGATGGGTGAATGGGACTTGGTGTGAATTAGGATGTGGGCAGCAGAGACTTGGATGAGCTCAAGTTTATGGAGGGTGCAAGGTGGCAGGTCAGCCTGGAGAGCATTGGATTAGTTGAGTCTAGAGGTAACAGAGGCATGGATGAGGGTTTCAGTAGCAGTAGATAGGACTGCGTGTACTGCTCTGTACGTAGACATATAAATTAAGTTAATTGTCAGACATATTACTGCCTCTAGCTTTCACGAACCTGTTATTAAAAGAGTAAGGATTATTCTTTCAATTACCAGTGTTAATTTTCTCCACGCCTCTTCTGAAGGTGCTGACTAGTGCTAGGCTTGTGGATACCCCGTTAATCCGTGAGTAACTCACCCAAAGGGCTAGCCGCCATGTCTGGGCCGAGACACTAAATATTGGCAGGCTAATTGACTGTAGGGTGTCACAGCCAAGCCTGTCGTAAACCCATACTTTGCAGTAGGATGGCTGGGATCAGGAACCCTGGCTGACCCTCCCCCTCCCTAGCGCACAGGGACCAAAGCCAATTACGTTCTACATCCCCACCCCTGAACCCTCTGCTCAGTTGACTCTGGCCTTTTGTAATCATCTTCCTCTCTTTGCCCCATTATTAGTGGCAGAGCTTTCAGCCTCCTGGGTCTTAATCTCTGGAATCCCTTCTCTGCCCTCCTTTAAAAACCTTTCCCACCAAACTTTGGGCCACCTTTACTAATCCGCCTCCCGTGTCTCTGTGTTTATTCTCTATTTGCCTAATTATAAAGCATCCTGGAACATTCTTTATGTTAAAGGCATGATGTACCTGCAAGTTTTTGCTGCAGTATTTCAGATTCTGCCCCAGCCGAGATCAGCTCACTCAGCTTGGCATGGGAATCTATATCAATGGGAATCTATGTCAATGGGAATCTATGTCAATGGGAATCTATGTCAATGGGAATCTATGTCAATGGGAATCTATGTCAATGACTTGGATGAGGGAATAGAAAGTTGTATATCCAAGTTTGCAGATGACACTAAGTTAAGAGGCACGGTAAGTCGTGCAGATGGGGGCAGGAAGTTACAAAGGGATAGAGATAGACTGAGTGAGTGGCCAAAACTATGGCAGATGGAGTTCAATGTGGCGATGTGTGAGGTCATCCACTTTGGATCCAAGAAAGACAAATTGGACTGTTTTCTTAATGGGGAAGAGTCTAGGAACTGTGGAGGCACAAATCAGTTTAGGTGTCCAAAACAAGGGGGCATCTTAAAATTAGAGCTAGGCCATTCAGGAGTGAAATCAGAAGCCTCTTTTCATACAAAAGGTTGTGAAGATCTGGAACTCTCTCTTCCAAAAGGCTGTGGATTCTGGGGGTAAATAGAAGCTTTCAAGACTGAGATTGATAGAGTTTTATTGGGTAAGGGTATCAAGAGATATGGAGCAAGGCGGGTAAATGGAGGTGAGATACAGATCAGCCATGATCTAACAAAATGGCGGAGCAGGCACGAGGGGCTGAATGGCTTACTCCTGTCCCTGTGTCCCTATGTTAACTTATGCCAGCTAAAGAAGTTGGCCTCAGTGCCCATGGGCTGAGAGAGGAAAAATAAAAGTCAGCTCCTCATCTGCAGAGAAATCTCCTTGTTCTACCTGAAGGAACGTGGTTGAGGAGACTTGTCTGTCACACCGGGGATCGGGAGGTGGCGCAGGGGATTCAGGATCCTGTCAGCATATCAAGGGGTATGGAGAAAAGGCAGGTAAAAGGATTTGAGGTACAGATCAGCCATGATCTAATAGAATGGTGGAACAGGCTCGAGCAGCTGAGTGGCCTACTCCTGTTCCACTGAATCGACCCCAGGGCCTTCTGCTCTGTATGAAGCCTACACCAGTTAGTGACTTTACCCATGAAGGTAGCAGGGGATGCTACCTAGAAATAAAATGGCCTTTTGCATTGTACAGTGCTAAACACCAGCTTACCTTCTCACTTCCAGCCAGATAGATGCTTGTGGCAGCCAAAGGAATCCCATGTCTTTCACATACTCCAGACAGTAAGTCTCGGATGGTCAAGCCAGGCCGAACCATTGCTAATGAGGCAGTTTTGTCGGGGAGGTAAATGCAGCAGTATCTCACTTTCTTTTCTTTTTCTGTCTCTGGGTTCGGTCTGTCACTCTGCAACAAAAAGCACAGATTGTGTTAAAATGCCAACGTGATTCACTCAGTACATCTCAGTATAGTTTTCTTTCTGGTCATCCATGTTTGGAAGCCCTTCACTGCAACTGAAAGATCTACACCTATCTGTAGGGCCCCTCCCTGTAACCTCCTCAAGCCCTACAAGCCTCCAACCCTGGAGTCCTGTACATCCTCCACTCCCTTCGCCCCACCAGTGGTGGCTATGCCTTTAGCTGGCTAGACCCTAAGCTTTACAATTGCCTCCATAAATCTCTCCACCTCTCTCTCCTCCTTTAACACCCTCCTTAAAATCTATCTCTTTGACCAAGCTTTTAGTCACCCCTCCTAATAGCACCTTTTGTGGTTCGATGTCTGATTACACTCCTGTGAAGTGCCTTGGGATGGTTTCCTACGTTAAAGGTGCTATATAAATGCAAGTTGTTGTTGTTGTTGTTGTTTGTTTGCCCATTATGTAATGCACATTGTCCCTCTTACCCAAGTCCAGAGAGCTTAGGCGCAGATTGGCAGAGCCAAGTCTTAGGGACCCTCTATTAGGGTCAAGAGTCAGCTTACCAGAGCTGCTTCCCACACCTTGTCCATTTAGAGACACCCTGCCTGTTGCGGCATTAACTTGTAGGGTTATCTGGGGCAGAATGGAAAAACATTCCCGCTCCCAATGACAGGTCTACCCCCTCCAGGTTTCATAAGCGAGTCAAGCTTGATGGTCAATCGTCAACAGTGCCGTAGAGGACTGAAGACCAGACTGGCTCAGGTATCAGATGAGTGAATCTGCCACAGACTTGGTTGTGAGCTTCCATCACATGTTACCAAAAAGACCCCGCTCAGCTCTCAGCTCCCCTCAGGAGGATAGTCACTAGTTGGTTGTCAGACAGCTGCCGACCATAGGGCTGAGTCCCCAATGGATAGATAACAGGCACCAGGAGCTCCTCATAGGTGGCAGGGTGAGCAGCCCAACTCACCATAAGATGTGCGAGTGCAGTGTCACCATCCTCTTGACCACTGAATGGGTCCACACCACTGAATGGTGGTTCCACCAGTTAGAGGTGCTGAGCTTCAGCAGCAGAAGCTTGCCTCTTGGCAACCCCAGTCGTGGTAAGCACCGAGCCCATTATACATGAGCACATGTTGTCATACCCAGCTTCCTGGCAACGCCTTCCAGTGGCTGTTGTCCCAGGTCTCCCAAGTCTGAGTTGTTTATCAGCTACAGGATGGACAGCTGCCCTCAACATGGTGAAAGGACCTACATAGGAGCTTCTTACCTCAGCAGCTTGAGGTTGTAGATGCCTAATCCAATGCCGCAAATCAAATTTACCTATCACCTATTGAACACAATCTACTGCATAACTTCAACACTATTTTCTTTTCCATAAAAAATAAACCACAAGATTACAAGATAGATACAGATAAAGAAAGCCATTCGACCCATCTTAGCTCATCCATGTAGAGAAACCTACAGTCCTCCCACCACAGCATCCAACTGGTTCTAATTGATTCAAAAGGGTTTGCCTCCACTATCCAACTAGTCCATTGCAAGTATTGACTAGTTAAATGTGAAGAAGATCCTCTTGGAAGAATTCACGTTAAGAAAAACTCACAGAGGGTCTAAAAGAAGTTATTTTTCCCTGTTCCAACCCAGTCAAGAGGGGATTTAGCAGGGTCTGGTCCATCCCTGGACAACTTGTCCAAGTGGCCATTCTTCAAGTACAAGCATGGACAATGAGCATCAGCATGCTATTCAACCGTGGCAAGTAACACAGCTAAGAGCAATCCTGTCTTCGTCTGAAATCCATATGTGTGACTTTCCAGCAGCTCTCACTGGATACTGATCAAGGAAATGTGGCTGAGCTGTCCTTCTTTGTCCCTGAAAACACTGAGGCCGATTGGAGCATCTCCACCACTGCCCCAGCTGAGATCAGCTGCCTCGGCAGAGACCAGGGATGTAATCTGGGGCCTTTCTGGTCTCTATGGCTTCATTTGCACATATTTAAGGTGATTGGCAAAAGAACCACAGGCAACATGAGGAAAAACTATTTTACGTAACGAGTGGTTAGGATTTGGAATAGGGTTAGGGTGGATACAGATTCAATAGCAGCTTTCAAAAGGGAATTGGATAAATACTTGAAGGAGAAAAAAATTGCAGGGATATGGGGAAAGAGCCGGGGAGTGCGACTAACTGGATTGCTCATCGAAAGAGCTGGCGCAGATTCGATTGGCCGATTGGCCCACTGGCCTCCTTCTGTGCTGTACTATCCTATGATTTTATAATTCTATGACACAGCAGTGGGAGATCTGTTTTCTGATGATAAATGGTTGGAATAACTGTATTGATCTCCAACTGCTTTCTGTATTGACATCGACCTTTGATAAATAACTGAAGAAGTCTTTTACAGGTTTGATATATATGGTCAATAACTAGATAATTAAATGCAATAAGCAACTATCACTGTTTTTCAAACTTTGCCAATCATCTTGGCAAAGCTGAGGTGAGCATTGAAATGAAAATCATATATAAAATGCAATACATGCACCTAACTGGAATGCAGATAAGTGGAACATCTTTCCGTAAGGTTGGCCCATTTGGAACCAATTTCCTTTAAAGAATTCCTATGGACTGACCCACTAATGTAGCGGGAGGCCAAATCTTATCCATTTAGGGTGACTGCTGCTGAGTCTCAGTCATTGAAATACTGAGTCAGGGTAGTGTGCTGCGATATTCAGTTCTGGATATCAGTAGAACCAGCATGTCATGCAGTTGGCTGTTCTGATCTTCCTTGACTCAGCGATATTCTAGGTCAAACTGGCCCGGATTGCTGATTGTGCCCAAAGTGGATACTCTACCCCGTGATTTCTATCGCCTGCTGTAGATTTGTGCGGATTGAATGGTTAACCTCAATCACAGAGATTTTGTTCCCCTCTGTCGTACCTCAGTTCTGGCTGTGAGAGAGCTGAGCAAACCCAGATCCACACTGGCCGTGGAATACACAGACCCCTGGGACTCACGGCGAGACAGGGAGAGGCCATTAATCTCTGAAAAATCTACTAAAAAAAGAGAAAGAGAATTGTTAGTCACATTGTAAAATGCTTTGATATGACCTAGATCAAGTTATAAAAAGCATGAATTAGCTTCCCTGATGGGTGAGTGGGTGAAGGCACCTTCTAGTTTGGCATCAAGTTACATAGACCACAAGGTCACTGGATCGATCCTTGCTCTGCACCAAACGAGCTAATCTCATCCAAGATAGCAGATGGGAAGGCTACCAAATGACACCCAGTGACTCCCTTCTGGAAAGCGCTCATGTGTGAAGGGGGATCGGTGAGGACAAGGTCAGTTTACACTATGATCACTTACACAGTCAAATAGCCTGCCACACACACACCATCAAAGGTTACAGCTGAAGAATGACCTTTTGGGTGAGGTCCTGGAGCCCAGCTGGGTCCTATGGAAATGCACTCCAGCACGAGTGATCCTTTCAGAGGATGAGGGGAAAAGGAAAAAGGAAAGGATCTGCATTTATATAGCGTCTTTCATGACCTCAGGACGTCCCAAAGCACTTTGCAACCAATGAAGTACTGTTGAAGTACAGTCACTCTTGTAATGTAGGAAACATGGCAGCAAATTAACACACAGCAAGAGCCCACAAACAGCAATGAGATACTGATCAGATAATCTGTTTTATTGAGGTTGGTTGAGGGTTAGATATTGGCCAAGGACATCAGGGAGAACTCCCCTGGTCTTCTTCGAATAGTGCAGTGGGATCTTTTATGTCCACCTAAGACAGGACCTCAGTTAACGTCTCATCTGAATGACGGCACCTCCAAAAGTGCAGCAGCCCCTCAGTATTGCACTGGAGTGTCAGCCTAGATTTTGTGCTCAATTCTGGGAGTGGGGCTTGAACCCACAGGCTCTGACTCAGTGGCGAGAGTGCTACCAACTGAGCCATGGATGACACCTGAGGGGTTGGGGATGGGGGAGGGAATCAATTACAAAAAAGCTTGATTGTCATTATAAATATTTATAATATTCAGAATTTGAAAACCACAAAAAAAAACACATAAAAGCTGGGATATTTCTCTCAGTTAAACAAATGCAACGTGGAGCTGCACTCAAAGCGGTTCGGGTAACGGACGATAGTGCTGTAGCAATATCTCCAACCCATGCAACCTTTGAGTGTAGTACCCCACCAGGAGTGTGGGAGTGGAGAGTTAGCACTATCATCATTGATTGGCAAAACGTAGCCTGTTGAAACTTTATGCTCTCCTCCTGGCAGAAAGTTAAATGGAAATAAGAAATCTTTGACATTTAAAAAAAAAAAATTCTCATGATATGGGCATCACTGGCAAGGCCGGCATTTATTGCCCATCTCTAGCTACCCTTGAGAAGGTAGTGGTAAGTTATCTTAAACTGATGCAGTCCATATGATGAAGGTACTCCCAGAGTGCTGTTAGGTAGCGAGTTCCAGGATTTTGGTCCAGTGACGACGAAGGAACAGCGATACATGTCCAAGTCAGGATGGTGTGTGACTTGGAGGGGAACTTGGAGGTGGCGGTGTTCCCATGCACCTGCTGCCTTGGTCTTTCTAGGTGGTGAAGGCTGTGGGTTTGGAAGGTGCTGTCGAAAAAACCCTTGGCGAGATAGTATACACTGCAGGTGGAGAGGGTGATGATTAAGGCAGTGGATGGAATGTACTTTGCATGATATGGAGCCCATTCCAAGGCAGTAACAAGAGCTGACAGTTAAGATAACTTACAATGTGGGACAGAACTGGTATTATCAGTAGGATTCAAGCTCAGTTCGGTGTCAAGTGAGAACAGGATCAGGATAAGATGTGATAATATTCAGTGTCAGGCTTATCTGGGTGGGATACCGAGGGCAGCTGGTGCCTGTGGAACTGTAAACCGGCATAGAGCTACCAGGTTCAGGAGAGGATGGAGGAGGTAGAAAGTTGGGGAAAGACACACAGAAATCAGAATTAAATGGTCCTCTAACAGGTCTGTTAACTAATAAGAAAATTCCATTACACCCTAGAGTATCCCATTAAATTGTATTGTACCCCATTATAACTCATTGCATCCCATTAAATTACATTGCAACCCATTACATCATACTGACCCCATTACAGCCCATTGCACCCCTTTACATTGCATTACAACCCATTATGTTATATTGCACCCTATTACATTCCATTTATTAAGTACAGTTTTTCATTAGTTTGAGCAGCTCTAGCTAGTGCCTGACCTCCCAAAGAGTCTCTTTTCTCTTTCCGCCGAGTTAATTTGCTTGTACTCCTCCAGATCTGTTTTTCCAGGTTTCCTCCTCTTCTCTCATAGCTGTCCTGTGGAATACCGCTGAACGACTTTCCCGACTTCAGTTTCTGCTTCTGCTACAGGATAGTAAGCAATGCATCACTATGGTTATCACCTTGCTCACTGAACGCATGCATTTGGAAGTGAAAGTAATCCAACGCCTGTCAACATGTATCTTCTGGAGTCAGTGCAAAAGACCGTGGGCCAGATTTTGCTGAAAAAATAAAGGTGCGTGAATGACGCACGCCATTATTAATAAGCAAATAGGCCAGCAACTTGTAGCGAGGAAGAGATACCTGGTGAATTGCGAAGCACCACAAGGCGCTGGACAATTTGCAGCGCTCCACCATTGGCCTCGCGAAAATGGCCACTCACGCTTAACCTCCCGTGATTTTTATGAAATTACTGCATTTGCACATTAATTGTTAAACTTGCCACAGAAAGTTAAATCTAGAAATTAACAGAATAAGTACCCTTTGAATGATGTGATAATTGTTAATGACTGCCAATAAACCTCTTTGGCCCAGAAAGTGAACAATTATAAGTGTGGAGTCTCATTCCTTCAGGTTGTGAATAGTTGTTGGATATTTTAAAAATTTCACATTTTTAATTTTTACATTTTGTCTTTGTCTTTTTTTAATCTCTCTATTAATCCAATTGTTATTTCCCTCTCTTTATTTCTCTTTCTGTACCTGATTTGACATTGAATTCACCCACTCTAATTCACCCTCCTTCTCAGTCCTTCCTCTGTTTATTTCTCAATCCTTAAATCTCATCGGTTAAGGAGATACATTGTTTGTCCCGTTGTCCACCAAGGTCACAGATGCCCTGTTTCCCTCACTGTGCCGTTATCAGCTCGCACTTCCACAAACATTTTTTAAAACCTAAACGAGCATGAACATGTCTAACTAATGGGGCATAACAATGATGCCCCGCTCCAGCAAAATCTGACCCATTCTGTGCTTAAGAGACTCCAAAGTATGAAACTGAGAGATCCACATAAGGAGATTCCATTTACCTGATATGGAGTCGACACACCCCATCCACCACAAAGCTAAGACATAGGCTGGCAAGAGCTGAGGCTTAGGTAAGTCCAAATGGAGCACAGTAGAATTTAACCAGTTAAAAGGTAACACATACCCCTGGTGTGTTGCATAAAATTGGTTTGTATTCCCTCGAGCTGTAGAAGATGGGGGCGATCTGATCGAAGTGCTTAAAATGTTACAAGGATTCGTTTGTAGATATGGAGAAAATATTGAATCTGATGTGGGAATCAAGAATGAGGGGACATAATCTTAAAATTAGAGCTAGGCCATTTACAAGTGAAATCAGGAAGCATTTTTTCACACAAAGGGTAGTAGAAATCTGTAATTCTCTCCCAAAAAGGCTGTGAATGCTGGGTCAATTGGAGCTGTCAAGACTGAAATCAATACATTTTTGTTAGATAAGGTTATCAAGGGGTTTGGAACAAAGGCGGGTAAATGGGCAGATTAGCCATGAGCTAATTGAATCAGGCTCGAGGGGCTGAATGGCCTACTCCTGTTCCTATGTAAATTTCCCACTATTTTTCCAGCTAGGACATTGGCTTGTAAGGTTATCTGCAGCTGAGTGGGAAGAATGAATCTCCGAGCTCATCAATAAGCCAGGCTGGCTGGTCAATCATCAACAATGGATCGGCCTGGCTCAGTATTAGAATCTGTCACTGAGGATAGTCTCGGCTCCAGGTGTGTGACCTTGGACTACCTCAACCCCAAAGAGGTCCACTTACTTCCCTCCCCGCGATAGGCACAGGTTGCTCACAGGACAACTGGAAGTGTGAGTTTGAGTTCTCGCTCAGTGGGCAGCAGATTCTGTTTATCAGTGTTGCAAGCCAATTAAATAGGAGTACTAAAGAGGGTAATGTTTTTTCACTGTTGCAAGGCAATTAAATAGGAGTACCAAAGAGGTCGTAAGTCAGAGGTCGTGTCAGATTCTGCATCATCCCATGTTAGGCACAGGACCTTACCTTCTTGGAGCCAAAGGGGCTTGCTGTGTCATGGCTGTATTCCAAGGCCGGGCTTCTTTGCTGTGAGTTACTACCAGGAAGAGGCTGACCCTCGACCTCCGCTAGCACACACTGCTGGTAAAGTGGGGACTTCACAAAGCGTGTGTAGCTGTCAAACTTCATCAGGTTAAAGATCTGCAGGGAGGGAAAATATAGTTTGGTGTGGTAAATCCAAAATCTATTTGCATAAAAGTAGCATAATCTAGAACTCATTACAGCACTAGAAAGGGATGATGTAGTTGAGGGTTCAAAGACAGAATCTATTTGGTTAAAATTAAGGAACAATAGAGGAACTATTACGCTACTGGGTGTATACTATAGGCCACCAAATAGCGGGAAGGAGATAGAGGTGCAAATTGCAGAAAGGTGGAAGAACTATAGTGTAGTGATAAAGGGGGACTTCAGTCATGCTAATATAGACTGGGATAGTAACAGTGTAAAGGGCAAAGAGGGGGAGGAATTCCTGAAATGTGTACAAGAAAACTTTCTTAATCAGTATGTTTCCAGCCCAATAAGGAGGGAAGCAGTGCTGGATCTAGTTCTGGGGAATGAAGTGGGGCAATTGGAGCATGTTTCAGTGGGGAAGAATTTGGGGAACAGTGATCATAATATCATCAGGTTTACAATAATTATTGAAAAGGACAAGGAACAATTAACATAAAAATATTTAACTGGAGGAGGGCTAATTTCAGTGAGTTTAAAAGGGATCTGGCCCAGATGGATTGGAATCAAAAATTGTTAGACAAAACAGTAATTGAACAATAGAAGCCTTCAAAAGAGGAGATAGTTCAGGTACAGAGACATCCAAAGTTACAGTACAGGACATCCAAAATTAGAGTGGGATTAATTGGATAGCTCTTTCAAAGGGGAGTGGGATTAATTGGATAGCCCTTTAAAAGAGCCAGAACAGGCACGATGGGCCGAATGGCCTCCTTCTGTGCTGTATCATTCTATGATTCTTAGACTGAGTTCCAGTGCTGAGGAAAAAAAAATCTAATTAACTATTGCAGAGATTTTCCACTTTGGTGCAGCCCTCAGCCTATGATTATCTGTCCAATGATGGAAAATCATGTGCTTGAAGTGTGCAATGTCCCACTATATGCTCCCGGCATGCATCGGGCCTGCTCTGCTCAGGTTTTCCCAGGAGTGGTTGAGACCTAGTCAGCGGCTGCCAACAGAAAGGTAGGTTATGTTCTGACATGGAGCCAGAGACTTACCTTCAGGCTGCTGACGGCAAAGCAAGCAGCCCAACAATCATACATATAAAATGGGTGAGCTGCCTAGTGGAAACATAGCCATGTTAATGACCCCAAGGCCCAATTTCAGGCCAGCCTCAGGCCTCCTAGTTGGGGTGTGTGCACTGTGCATGGATCCATTCCAGGCCCAAGGAGCCTAAAGGGTTTACAGCCCCAAGGTTTTAAGAACCTGGAGCAAGCAAAGGCAAAGCGATAACAGTTATTTTTGTTTCAACATCTCTCTTCCCCCAACAAAATACTGGACAATTTTATTTTACCTATGAATCAATCCTTGGCCATCTCTGCTCTTCCAGGTGAACAGCCAGCATCTATCCCATTGAACCAAGTGTCAGCCATGGCTCAGTGGTAACACTCTCGCCTCTGAGTCATATGGTCATGGATTCAAGCCCCAATCCAGAGACTTGAGCACGTCATCCAGGCTAACACTACCGTGCAATACTGAGGGAAGGCTGTACTGTAGGAGGTGCTGTGTTTTGGATAGGATGTTAAACCCTCTCAGGTGGATGTAAAAGATCCCATGGCACTACTTTAAAGAAGAGCAGGGGAGATCTTGTGGCCAATATTTATCCCTCAACCAACATCACTAAAACACATTGGGGGAGAAATTCAGTATCGCCCTGTTTGGGGCGTGATTATCGGCCGGGTGCAAAATTTAGCGCCTGGCGTTAATTATTGCCTCCAACTGCAAACTTGGCTTTTATCACCCCTGGAGGTGATTGGAGCGCTAAATCAGGCGCTACACACCTCTCTTAAGGCGCTAACGCCGAGGAGCGAGGTGCTATCTCATAGCGCTGGTGAAGCTCATGTGATGTCAGTCAGCAATGGAACACAGACACACTGGCACTGGTCAGTTCTTAAAGGGAAGGGTCGATCTTGCTCTCCATCCACACCTTGCTCATTGCAGCCTTGAATCTCGGCCTGGAGAGACCTGTACATCAAATCTGCTGGAAAGAACAATGGAGAGGCCCAGGGAAAGAGCTCAGAGTGCAGCCCCCATAGTCTCTTCTAAATTGATGCAAGGAAGATCAAATCAAAATGAACCTGCAAAGTGCTGCTCTGTACCCAAAACTCCTCAACACAGCGTTGAATATCTCCAGAAGTCTCTCTCTCTCACTCAGAATGCGTGATGCAAAAATGTCGCCGAAAAAAAAGGCAGGAACCGGTCGCCTTTAAATATCGCTCCCCCAGTCCCTTCCCGACTGCAAAATGCTCCCCTCAACCTGTCGTTGCTAGTGGCAGGCGGTAAAGGCAGGGGGCGCCACTCAATATCCGGTCCGGGACGCTACCGGGGCGTTGCACGCTCGACTGACGTCACGATCTGCGGGTGCAGGAGATCGTGGCGGTAGTGTTTAGCGCCGCTGCAAAATGTCTGGTCAATTTCGCGAGCGGCGCAAACATCGCCGCACCCCGGGTGCTAGTTGCTTTGCGCCCCATTAGCGCCCTCTTAAGGCGCTAACAGGAGGCACAAACCAACCAAATGTTTCCCCCATTATCTTGTTATTATCTCATTGCTATTTGTAGGACCTTGCTCTGTGCAAATTGGCTGCCACGTTTCCTACATTTCAAATGTGAATATGCTTCAAAAGTACTTAATTGGCTGTGAAACAATTTGGGATGTCCTGAGGATGTGAAAGGCGCTATATAAATGCAAGATTTTCTTTCTTTCTAACTACCATATAAATTATATAGTTTCCCAAACAAACTCTTCCTGAAGGTTTTGGCCCTAAGATGGCAAGCCGATACGAGAGGTATCTTAACCTATTGGCAATGACACATGATTGTGAAGCGGAGTGAGACGAGGACTGGCATAGGGTACCTGAAGTTGTTGTGCTTTGAACATATCCGATGTGGGGTCATTGAGAACGTCCTCCTCCAGCTGTGCCTGTCTGTCGATGTTAATGGGACTGAGGCAGCTGCTGGACAGGTATGTGCTGTAGATCTCGCCAGCAATCTGTGAAAGCTTAACATAGGAACAAAGAGAGATGGGTCAAAGCAGCATCGTTCTTTAATGGTGGAAACTACACCCGAGTAATCAGGGGGATATATCGAAAAATATTATTAATAAACAATGGTGATATATTTCCCTTACATGCATCTATGCTATTCGCCTTAGCTAATTCATGTGGTAGCAAGTTCCACATTACTTAGTTTGTATCTGTTGTATCGGTCTTCACAGTAGAGGAAGAGGAGTAGGTAAACTAAAACCAAATCAAGGGGAGGAATTTAGTATAAGCAAAAAGATAGTAATGGAGAAAATAATGAGGCTAAAGCTAGATAAATCTCCAGGACCTGATGGTTTCCACCTCAGGGAATTAAAAGAAGTAGGTGAGGAAATTGTAGATGCTCCAGTCATGATCTTCCAAAGCTCTCATGATTCAGGAATTGTCCCCTGGAATTGGAAAATTGCCAATGTCACTCCATTATTTAAGCAGGGTAAGAGAGAGAGACTAGGAAATTAGAGGCCTATTAGTCTAACCTTGTTGTGGGAAAGTTACTAGAACCTGTAATTAGGGAGAAATATGAACTGATCAGAGAGAGCTAGAATGGATTTGTAAAGGGTAAGTCATGTCTAACTAACCTAGTTGAATTTTGTGAGGAGGTCACTAACGTAGTAGGTAAGGGAATGTCTCTAGATATTATTTATATGGATTTCCAGAAGGCATTCGATAAGGTTCCACATAAGAGATTGTTAACAAAAATGAGAGTGCATTGAATTGGAGGAACCTATTGACAAGGGTAGGAAATTGGTTAGGAGATAGGAGACAGAGAGTAGGAATAATGGGTATGTACTTCAGTTGGCAGGTTGTGACTAGTGGTGTCCCCCAGGGATCTGTACTGGGGCCTCAGCTTTGCACTATATTTATCAATGACTTTGATGAAGGAATAGAGAGCCATATATCTAAAATAAAAACTGAAAATGCTGGAAATGCTCAGCAGTTCAGGCAGCATCTGTGGAGAGAGAAACAGAGTTAACGTTTCAGGTCGATGACCCTTCATCAGAACTGGAAAAAGTTAGAGATGTAACAGATTTTTAAGCAAGTGTAGGGGCAGGGAGAGGGGGGAGGAGAGGAAAGAACAAAAGGGAAGGTCTGTGATAGATGGAAGGCAGGAGAGATTAAAAGACAAAAGGGATGATGGTGCGAGGCAAAAGGAGATGGTAATGGGACAAATTAAGAAACAAAAGATGAGTTTAGATGAGGTGTAAATGGAAATGGCAGAATCATCAACAGCTGCCATGTGAAAACAAAATAGGGGCAGAGGTTATGGTCTGAAATTGTTCAACTCAATGTTGAGTCCAGAAGGCTGTAAAGTGTCTAATAAAAAGATGAGGTACTGTTCCTCGAGCTTACGTTGGGCTTTGTTGGAACAATGTAAGAGGCCGAGGACAGCGAGGTCAGAGTGGGAGTGGAGCGGAGAATTAAAGTGACAGGCGACTGGGAGCTCGGGGTCCCCCTTACGGACTGAACGGAGGTGTTCCGCAAAGCGGTCACCCAATCTGCATTGGGTCTCCCCAATGTAGAGGAGACCACATCGTGAGCAACAAATACAGCATACTAAATTGCAAGAAGTACAAGTAAATCGCTGTTTCACCTGGAAGGAATGTTTGGAGCCCTGGACAGTGGGAAGGGAGGAGGTAAAAGGGCAAGTGTTGCATCTCCTGCACTTGCACGGGAAGGTGCTGTGGGAAGGGGAAGGGGTGTTGGGGGTGATTGAGGAGTGGACTGGGGTGTCACAGAGGGAGCAGTCCCTTCGGAATGCTGAAAGGGGAAGATGTGTTTGGTGGTGGGACCATGCTGGAGGTGGCGGAAATGGCAGAGGATGATACGTTGAATGTGGAGGCTGGTGGGGTGAAAGGTGAGGACAAGGGGAATCCTATCGTGGTTCTGGGAGGGAGGGGAAGGGATGAGAGCAGAAGTGCGGGAAATAGAACGGACAAGGTCGAGGGCCATGTCAACCACGGTAGAGGGGAATCCTCGGTTGAGGAAAAAGGAAGACATATCGGAAGCACTGGTATGGAAGGTGGCATCGTCAGAGCAGATGCGATGGAGACGGAGAACCTGGGAGAATGGAATAGAATCCTTACAGGAAGCAGGGTAGGAGGAAGTGTAGTCCAGGTAGCTGTGGGAGTCAGTGGGCTTATAGGGAATGTTTATCCGTAGTATTTTGCTTTTGTATTGTTGTAGCCATTTATCTAAGTTTACTGATGACATCAAGTTAAGTGGCATGGTAAATTGCATAGATGGAAGCAGAAAGGTGCAAAGGGACATTGATAGACTAAGTGAGTGGGCAAAACTGTGGCAAATGGAGTTCAATGTGGGGAAGTGTGAGGTCATCCACTTTGGACCTAAGAAAGATAGATCAGAGTATATTCTAAATGGTGAGAAGGTAGGAACTGTGGAGGAGCAGAGAGATTTAGGGGTCTAAGTGCATAAATCACTAAAGGTTAGTGGACAAGTACAAAAATTAATTAAAAAGACTAATGAAATGTTGGCCTTTATCACAAAGAGGCTGGAATACAATGGGTTGGAAGTTATGTTACGGTTATATAAATTTCTGGTTAGACCCCATCTGAAGTATTGCATTCAGTTCTGGGCACCCCACCTCAGGAAGGATACATTGGCCTTGGAGGGAGTGCAAAGTAGTTTCACCAGAATGACACCTGGGGTAAAAGGGTTAAATTATGAAGACAGATTGCATAGACTGGGCTTGTATTCCCTTAAATATAGTAGATTAATGGGTGATCTAATTGAGGTGTTTAAGATGATTAAAGGAGATTTTAAAATTGAGAGAGAGAAACTATTTCATCTGGTGAGGGAGCCCAGAACAAGGGGACATAAATTTAAAATTTGAGCTAGGCTGTTCAGGGGTGATGGCAGGAAGCACTTCTTCACACAATCTGGAACTCTTGGCCTACTCTTGATCCTATGTTCCTATATTCCTAACGGTGATATTTTAAATCCACCGTATGATGTGTCAGTTAATTCAGTCAGTACTTCTGTAGAGGGATGCACAGCGTTAGTTAAGGTTTAGACAATCACTGACACAAGACAGCACGGTTCACAGTTGCACTCCCACCACTGAGTCAGAAGGTCCTGGGTTCAAGCTCCACTCTCGAGACTTGAGCACAAAATCTAGGCTGACACTTCAGTGTAGTACTGAGGAAATGCTGCACTGAGAGGTGCCGCCTTTCGGATTGAGTCGTTAAACCATTTGCCCTCTCAGGTGGACATAAAAGATCTTAGGGCACTATTCGAAGAAGAGCAGGGAGCTATCCCCAGTGTCTATATTTATCCCTCGGCCAATATCAATAAAAAAACAGATGATCTGGTTATTTATCACATTGCTGTTTGCTGTGCGCAAATTGGCTGCCGCGTTTCCTACATTACAACAGCAACTACACTTCAAAAAGTACTCCATTGAATGTAAAGCGCTTTGGGACATCCTGAGGTATTGAAAGGCGCTATAGAAATGTAAGTTTTCTTTCTTTCTAAGGTCCCAGATTAAATCCCTTGATCTGCATTGAGTTAGTTGATCTCAAACAAGGTTTTGCAATTGGCCTCAGGATCTCTGTACTAGAAAAATGCCAGGAGATAGCGAATACATACAAGGTTCCTACTCCCAATCCCAAGGCTGTGTATGGGTGGATGGTGGGACAGGAACGAATCGGGCTTCACTGTGACTCCCAGGGTCAAATAGCCTACACTAAATTTGCTCTCCTGTTGTGATGCAAACAACGCCCTAATCCGGCACAGGTTGCAATTTGGGGTGGGACCCCATGGCACTGGGTTTTCTCCACTCCACGGCCCCTCAAGAGATACGCCAAATTTGGAGCAGCTGTGGCTCAGTTGGTAGCACACTCGCCTCTGAGTCAGAAGGTTGTGGGTTCAAGTCCCACTTCAGGGACTTGAGCACATAAAGCTAGGCTGACACTCCAGTGCAGTGCTGAGGGAGTGCTGCACCATCGGAGGTGCCGTCTTTCAGATGAGACGTTAAACCGAGGCCCCGTCTGCTCTCTCAGGTGGACGTAAAAGATCCCATGGCACTATTTCGAAGAAGAGCAGGGGAGTTATCCCTGGTGTCCTGGCCAATATTTATCCCTCAACCAACATAACAAAAACAGATTATCTGGTCATTATCACATTGCTGTTTGTGGGAGCTTGCTGTGCAAATTGGCTGCTGCGTTTCCTACATTACAACAGTGACTCCACTTCAAAAGTACTTCATTGACTGTAAAGCGCTTTGAGACGTCCGGTGGTCATGAAAGGTGCTATATAAAGGCAAGTCTTTCTTTCTTTCAAGTCACATAATACATCCGCCCACATAATATGATGACATACAAATGAGGGAAATATGTCATTTGATATATTCTGTCTTTGCCCCTTAGCACAGCTGCTTTCCAGAATTGCCATAGGCCTCTGAAGGATGTAAAATTGGAAAGGCTAATTTTTGCAATGCAATTGATTTATGAGCGATAGCATTACAGAAACCGGCAACTTTAACTGGCAAACTAATCTGTGGAAATCAAAACTAATCTGTGGAAACCAATATTTCAGTAAGTGGTCAATCCGTAGAACATGGTCCCTAGGGAGTTGGTGAAAGCAGTTAGTATTGATTCATTAAAATGCAAATTTAATAGATTTTCAGAAAATAACATTTTGGGATTCAGTATATGTGTAATTTGAGACATGACATGTGGTAAGTGTAGCATTCTTGGGAGGAATAAGGTGGCTTTGGACCTGTGGTTTCCAAATCTCTCCCCCACTGGGGTTTTCCTCATCTCATGTCTGGATCTGTTGTAGACTAATTGATAGAGACTGATTGCTATGATTAGTCATTCTTACTGTATCATGCAACTACCAGGATCAATTCCTACGTTAAGTATGTTGCAACACCTTGAAACACCTTCCCTACTCTCCCCATCCCAACCAGAGCTGGGCATTGCTGTAAATAGCCTCAGTACCCACCCAAAATATTTAAATACCCCCTGACCCCAGGGTGTTTCCAGGGGTCAGGGACGCAGGCAGGTGAAAGGTGAAAGTCCCATCCTGCTGAGGATCCCTTGTCATTGGGGAAAACAGGAAATCGGAGGCCTCATTGTCCAGGCTAGGGTACGATGGGTGTTCACTTGAAGAGAATACTGGAGGGCAACCAGTATCTGTGGAACCTTACCCCAGCTTCAGCTGGTGCCTTCTGGAAGAGAGGAGAAAGTTGGAGACCCACAACAAAGCACATGTAGAAAGTATAATCAGCCAACACTTACTTGGTCTAAGTCATCTGCTGGGATCTGCTGAAAGCGTTCACAGGCTTGCCAAAATAATATGTTTTCCGCACTGAATTCCTTCTTTAAAAACTCCTAAGGAAAGAGGAGACAACTCAATCACTGTAATAATGGGAAAGGTTCGCTCGGCCCAGCTAACCCGTTTCAGATTCAGAGATCAACCTCACCTATCTACCATACCCCTTTATCAATTCTCTTTCCAGAAACACAAATGCTGCAGCTACTACAACAACTACTTGCATTTATATAGCGTCTTTACTATAGACATCCCAAGGTGCTTCACAGGGGCATATTCAATAGAAAATTGACCTGAAGCTTGGTCAAAAAGGTAGGTTTTAAGAAGTGCGTCATAGTCCTACACTGTGCAAAGACCAGGAGAGACTCAACTCTACCATGTGGAGTTGAGACATCTGCCCACAGGATGGGGCAAAAATCTATTGGCTGTCAATCCCGGGCCTCCATCACATGCCATGAGATAGTATCTTGGCCAACTTGCATGCCATTTGGCTGCCTGGTTAGATACATTCAGTGAATTTCTAATTAACATGAGAAGTACTTCAAAACGTCACCGTTCCTAGCACAGAAGTAGTTTCCACAAACTCACAAAATGTTTTTCACCACAGAAAAAATATCTTTTTAACAGTAACATATGGAAATGACTGTCCACTGACTAATTTCATTTTCTTCCAGGTTTGTGCAGGTGTGGATTTATTGGCCACATTTCTCTCCAATCTATAACAAACCTATTCACAGAATTATTTCTATGTCGGTGTTTATGCTCTAAAAGGACCTCCTCCCACCCGACTTCATCTCACCCTGTCAGCATCTCCTTCTATTCCTTTCTCCCTCATGTGCTTATATAGCTTCCCCTTAAGTGCATCTATGCTATTCGCCTCAACTACTCCTGTGGTAGCGAGTTCCACATTCTTACCATTCTTTGGGTAAATAAGTTTCTCCTGAATTCCCTATTTATTGGTGATTACCTTATATTTATGGCCCCTAGTTTTGGTCTCCCTCCCTTCGTAATTTTAAAGGCCTCGATCAGGCCACCCCTCACCCTTCTCTTTTCTACAGAAAAGAGCCTCAGCCCGTTCAGCCATTCCGTATAAGTACATAAGATTTTAAGAAAGCATTTGACAAAGTACCACATAAAAGGCTGGTTAACAAAATTGAGGCTCATGGAATAGGTGGGTCAGCGTCAGCTTGGATAAGAAATTGGCTTAAGGACAGAAAACAGCGAGTCATGGTAAATGGTTGTTTTTCAGACTGGAGGATGGTAGACAGTGGTGTTCCCCAAGGGTCAGTGCTAGGACCACTGCTTTTATAAATGACTTGGATATTGGAATACAGAGTAAAATTTCAAAATTTGCCGATGATACCAAACTTGGAGGTGTGGCAAACAGTGAGAACGATACCAATTGACTGCAATGGGACATAGATAGCCTAGCAGAATGGGAAGACAAGTGGCAGATGGAATTTAATACAGAGAAGTGTGAGGTGATGCATTTTGGCAGAAGGGATAGGGAGAGGCAATATAGACTTAATGGCACAGATTTAAAGAGTGTGCAGGGACAGAGGGACCTGGGGGTTCATGTGCATAGATCTTTGAAGGGGGCAGGACATATTGAGAGAGTAGTTAGTGAAGCATATTGGATCTTGGGCTTCATAAATAGAGGTATTGAGTACAAAAGCAGGGAAGTTATGCTGAACCTTTAAAGCTCTGGTTAGGCCACAATTAGAGTATTGCGTTCAGTTCTGGTCACCACACTTGAGGAAGGATGTGAAAGTCCTTGAGAGGGTACAGAGGAGATTTACCAGAATGGTTCCAGGGATAAGGGATTTTAGTTACAAGGTTAGGTTGGAGAAGCTGGGGTTGTTCTCCTTGGAGCAAAGGAGGTTGAGGGGAGATTTCATAGAGGTGTACAAGATTATGAGGGGTTTGGATAAGGTAGACAGAGAACAGCTGTTCCCATTAGCTGATGGTACAAATACTAGGGGACACAGACTTAAGGTTTTGGGGGAAGAGATACGGGGGGATGTGAGGAAGAACTTTTTTACGCAGCAAGTGGTAATGACCTGGAACTCGCTGCCAACGAGGGTGGTGGAAGCAGAGACGACCAATGATTTCAAAAGGAAATTGGATAGGCACTTGAGGGAAATAAACTTGCAGGGCTACGGGGATAGAGCGGGAGAATGGGACTGACTGGATTGCGCTACAGGCTCGATGGGCCGAATGGCCTCCTTCTGTGTCGTTATGACTCTATGATTCTATCATCTTAATTCTGGTATCAAGAAAGTTAAAACCGGATGGAAGATCAGTGGAATAGACAATTTCTGTGAACATTATGGTTAACCCTTTGAATACTTCTGAAAATTTCACAATATTCCCCAAAAATACCTCTGAATATTTCTGACTACGTAAATTAATCCAACAAGCATAGTGGTACGGGTAGTGTCGTGGTTAAGTTACTGGACTTGTAATCCAGAGAATGTGAGTTCAAATCCCACCATGGCAGTCTGAGAATTTGAATTCAGATTTTAAAAATCATCAGGTAATAAAAAGCTGGGATCAGTAAAAGTGACCATGATTCTGTCTTAAGTGGTTCGCTAATGTCCTTTAGGGAAGGAAACCTGCTGGCCCTACTCGGTCTGGTCAGTTCCATACCAATGTGGTTGATGCTTAACTGCCTGCCCTCTGAAGTGGCCGAGCATGCCAAGACTTTCCCAAGGCAACTCGGGTTTGGCAATAAAGGCTGGCCTTGCCAGCGATGCCCACATCCTGAGAACACATTAAAAAAAAAGTAACAAGTGTCTCCAGAATTACATTCCCCTCCCCCATCAAGAACAACAACTTCCATTTATTGAGCACCTCTAACATAGAAGTATAAAAAAAGAAAAGAAAGACTTGCATTTATATAATGCCTTTCACGACCTCAGGACATCCCAAAGTGCTTTACAGCCAATGAAGCAAAATGGAAAATGAGGCAAAGAAGGAGATATTAGGAGGAGTGACCATAAGCTTGGTCAAAGGATGGTCTTAAAAGAGGAGAGGGAGATGGAGTGACAAAGTGGAAGAAGGGTTTTTCCGGCGGGAATTCCAGCGCGTGGGGCCTAGGCGGCTGAAGACGCGGTCACAAATGTTGGTGTGTAGGTGGGAGGGGGTGCATAATAGGCCAGAGGAAGAGGAAGGGGGTTGTAGGCCCTGCCAGAGATAGCATGAGGGTTTATGGGAGAGAAACCTGACAGAGAGAGATAGAACGACAAAGAGAGAGAGGCAGGTTCAGAGTTTGATTTATTGGGAAAGGGGAAAGAGGAGAAGCACCAGATCAGCTGAACGGATGACCTCAATCTTAGTGACACACTTGTCGGAGGTGAAAATGGGGGGGGAACAGGGAGAGAGGTTTAAGGATACAGTTGGTAGTGGAGAAAAGAAGCCGGGGTTATCTTTGCATTCCAGGAAGATCCTGGAGTAGTTGCCGTTTGTGACAGATGTGCCTTTGGTGCTGAACGGTGAAGTGTGGTGAATACTTACTGTGAAATACTTCACACCAACGGGGTCCTGCAGAAGCCTTTCGAAGGACACTGCCCAGCTGGCCACTGATCTCTCTGCGTAGCCTGAACTGCTCTGGACATTGGGCAGACTGACATTGCTGTTTAGACTCTGGTTACTTCCACGGCCATCAACCTCACCGATGTTCAACTCTGTGGAGATTGAATCAGGTTATTGTCTTTGGATATCAAAGCACTAAGCTGAACAAAAAAAACTTCAATGGATATGGCATTGAATTTGTTTAGCTAAAACAATACGTTGGATACAATATCTACATAGGATCTATTCATCCCCTCGAGCCGATGATTCAATTAGATCATGGTTGATCTGTATCTTAACTCCATTTACCCGCCTTTGCTACATATCCCTTGATACCTTTACCCAAAAGTATATTGATCTCAGTCTTGAAAATTTCAATTAACCGTCAGCAACCACAGCCTTTACATGTTTATTCCATGGCTACCATGCAGAAAAAGTAAGCCAAAAAAGGGGACAGGGCAGATAGAAGCATACGGGTTCCAGTAGTTGAAGGGTTTAGAATGAGGGGTCACGGATAATTGATGTCAGAGATTTAGATCAGGGACAGGAGAAACATCTTCACACAGAAAGTTGTACGGCTGTGGACTTCACTTCCAGGATTAGTGGTTGAGGGAGAACCTACGTCAACATTCAAGATTAGATTGGACAGGTGGCTGAAGGTAAAGAAGGTGAAGGGCTAATGGAACAGGGTAGGTAAATATGATAAAGACTATATGCTTGCATGGAGGGTAAATGCCAGCACGAACTGGCTGGGCTGAATGGCCTGTTTCTGTGTTGTAACTTTTATGCATCTCCTCCTTACATCCTCACTGTGTTGCTACAGAAGACTCAATGCATCTCGCCTATTCTCACTCATTCTTACCCAGAACTTTGAAACTGCAGAATTTCATACCTCCCTCAGTCTTCCATTTCTCCAACAACTGAAAGACATTTAAAATTCAAGTTTGGTGTCTCATCTTCCATCCTACTCTTTCCTGCTTTGGTAGCTTCCTGCTCCATGAGGCATGGCCAAACTCATTTCATGGAGACATTTATTATCAACTGAAGCTAAAAGATTATGCCTTGGACTCATTGCAAATCCTGTTAGTTATTGTAACAAGGGACTCACACCTACATCTGAATAACTAAGATGTCAATGTTTCAGCCAAGTTGGTGGTGGGGGGGGTGGGGGGGGATATATTGTGGTCTCTATAGAGCACTGCCAGGACTTGTGTTCCTCGGGAGCTGCATACACCTGCTCCCACTGAGCTGGCCTCTCCAATAGGGTAGGTTCAGCACATTTAGATATTTATTCATGCTCCTTATGCTTAGCATATATGTTGCAATCACCACAAGGGTCAGGGGTCACCTTACCAAGTGCCAGCAGCTATTAAAGGGCTTCTGCCGGACATTAAATTGGCAGCAGTTTTTTTTTTAATTGTAGAAAACCTTGGGGCATAATGACCTTTAAAGACTGACCTTGGAAGACCAAGCATGCAGAGGTACATCACAAGGGTGCTTCCACCCAGGAGTCAAAGTGTTTATTTCAGGCCTGCACCGGAATGTAAATAAGCCTGAAAGTCTGCATCATGGGGAGGACATTCCAATTTAAATGAAAGCTGGTGGCTTAATGAACCCATCCAGGGCATGGAAGATTTATCTGGTCCCGAGCCCCACAGTCACTTCAGGGCACAGTACAGCACGCTAAGTGAATGAAGTATAGGCCTCAGGCTTGAGTGCCACTTTATATGGAGAGATAGCACACACTGCACTTCCAAACTATGGGCGCCGAGCATTGCGTTATTGACCCACAGAAACAGGGAGGAGTCTGCTGAGATCAAACCAAGAACATGCATGTCATGAATCTAAAGTCAGGCCCCTTGTACTAATGAGGCGCTCTGCAGGAGCCTCACTGTCCCCCCACAGTGTCTACCTCACATTACCAGTCCTACACACCAGCTCATTTAGATGTTGTAACAATTACATATGAAGGGGTGTTTCTCCATTGTCTCAATTCAGTCCCTAGTGGACTTGAGCCCAATGTACAAAACTGCCTTAATTTGGCACAAATTGGCATGAAATGAACATGTGTCACTCCTGGTCTCTGCACAGTGTAGGAGTACAAACCAATTTCACTCAGAGAGGCATCAGGTTGGTTGGTGCGGGAGATGGAAAAATATCACACTGATGCTGTTAGGGGTGCTCTTTTGAAGTCCGGGCAGAATACAAAGAGCTGTATTTGACTTAGGACGAGGCGTTAGCCTTGGCTTGGTGATAGCACTTTCTCCTCTGAGTCAGAGGGTCATGGGTTCAGGCCCCACTGTCGGATGAGACGTTAAACCCAGGCCCCATCTGTTCTCTCAGGTGGATGTAAAAGAACCCATGGCACTATTCAAAGAAGAGCAGGGAAGTTCTCCTCAGTATCCTGGCCAACATTTATCCATCAGCCAACACTACTTTAATTGGCTATTTATCTCATTGCTGTTTCTGGGACCTTGCTTCACACAAATTTGTTTACGCATTTCCTACATTACAAGAGTGACCACACTTCAAAAATATTTCACTGGCTGCAAAGTACTTTGGGATGTCCTGAGGTTGTGGAAGGCGCTATATAAATGCAAGCTCCTTATTTCTTTCTTTCTTGTTTGGGAGTGTTTAATGGTGACACTCACTCCCCCCAAAATAGAATGTGTCCTATTTCCCAGCACTAACATCCGTCACCTCAATGAGTACAAGACTCATACAAAAAAAGTGGTAATTTTCTTCAGTTTCATTTTCTGAGCTGTTGCCTTGAGTTACTGTCTGTCTCGGACACATCTCATTGTCTTGGCTGTGCTCTTAGTGTGTCTTTGATGTAGGGAAAGATTTGAATACATTTTTTCTGTGTTTATATTGTGAATTCTGGGAGATTCTCTCACAGCTACCCTACCTGAAGAAGGAGCGACAGCTCCGAAAGCTTGTAATTTTAAATAAATCTGTTGGACTATAACCTGGTGTTGTGCGACTTCTCATTTCTATTATAAATGTCTCTGCAATGAGATACCGAGGATAAAAACTGATACATGTTACTTCGTTTCACTTCCTGCTTTTGGTCCTTACTACCCTTGTCGCTCCTCACCGCCCCCCCAACCCCTTCCCTGTTTTGTATTTTTACTGGAATTCCTACTTTGATATTTCAGATCATGAGTGCACTGAGGCATGCCAGAAAAGGAACTACTCTGAACACTGTAGCATGTCGGCAGTCAAGACGAAATCAAACCTTTTATCACCTTGTCACAATTGGCATACAAAGTAAAGAGGCTTGACACTGGGTAAGGAGTAAAATCCAAATTAAAAACAGACAGAGAGCGTTAATGGGTAGTTATGTTGCAAAGTGTGCACAAGACACTATCAAAAGACACAAACTCCTTATATTTCAACCAATAAACACTATCGAGGAATAGTTTCTCTGTATTCTACTTACATTGAATTACATAGAAATTACAACATGGAAACAGGCTGTTCGGCCCAACCACTGGCTCCCGGTCCGGCAACACCTCAAATTTAAAATTCTCATCCTTGTGTTGAAACCCCTCCATGGCCTCGCCCCTCCCTATCTCTGTAACCTCCGCCAGCCGTACAACTCTCCGCGATCTCTGCGCTCCTCCAATTCTGGCCTCTTGTGCATCCCTCACTTGCTTTGTCCCACCATTGGTGGTCGTGCCTTCAGCTGCCTTGGCCCTAAGCACAGGAATTCCCTTCCTGAGCTTAGGGCCTGCATTTTTACTACATTACAACTTTCCAACATTACAACAGTGACTGCACTTCAAAATAGTACTTCATTGGCTGTAAAGCGCTTTGGGACGTCCAGTGGTCGTGAAAGGCGCTATATAAATGCAAGTCTTTCTTCTCTTTCTTTCCTAAACCTCTCCATCTCTCTACTTCTCGTTCCTCCTTTTAGATGTTCCTTAAAACCTACCTCTTTGACTAAGCTTTTGGTCACCTGTCCTAATATCTCATTACGTGGCTCGGTGTCAAACTTCGTCTGATTACACTCCTGTGAAGCATCCTGGGACATTTGTCTATGTTAAAGGTGCTATATAAATGCAAGCTGTTGTTGTTATTGATATTTTGACTGGAAGCAAAGTGCTGAACCGCCCTTGACCACCAGCCCGAGGATCTTCTTTCCAATACCATTTCTACTTAAGGCAGAAGCTCACGCAAGATGGATACAGATGAGGAAGGCCATTCAGTAAGTTATTTTCAATGAACAGTACTGGGCAAGGTTACACCAGGGGTTGCAACCAGATAGGGCCCTGTTATACTAGGAGTCAGCACTCACTGCCTGCATCACGCCCAAGTGACGTTACAAGTATAATCTCATCCTCAATGGAACCGCTTTTATGTCATATCTAAACAGATTTTATCGGTACGGTTTGTTATCAGGATAAAATGTTTCCGATGCAGTGGCGGCTGGTGACCGTTTTGACAGGTGAGTCATGCACAACCAAGCCTGCTCGATAACTGAGGCAACGAGCAGATGCCACAGTCCAGGACGCAAGCCGGTGATTTGCCGTTTTCAGGGAACTTTCTTGATAAAGCAACAAATAAAATGACCAGACTCCACCGGGAGATATCTGATCAGCATAAGGCAGAATCTATTTCTGGAGGCTACATCAATGACTTCCTTTAAGAAGCTGCTGCTGTTCGCATCCTTCAGTAGCAACCGTTTCCCACCCACCCCTGCTACAATGGTGAGCTTCTAAGTGCAGGCAGGAATACCGTTGGCCAATCGTGAGCAAATTCACAGAGGTCAATGGTAGATCAAGTCCAGTGGACACGAAGCCCACCCACCTATCAACCAGCCAATTTGACACCAGTGACCGCCCCCCCCTCCCCTCACGAGGTCTCAGCTCTCTCGGTCCTATTACTTTAAATCGAGCTTGAGGGTAATAAAATGACTCCTTGGCCCATCAATTCTCCCCAAACCACAGTAACCACACATCAAACTGGCACTCACCAGAGCTTCTGAAACTGTATCGGCCTTTAAAGAATCCTAAACGTCTTAAACTGAACATGTTAATCTCAGCACACGCCAACATGATCACTGAGGGCTCTTCAGAATCCCAAACTACTCCTTCCTCCTTTTCCCTCACACAATTCACAGGAAGTGACACTCTAGTTCCCAAACACATTGTGCTCAGTTAGTCTCACTTTTCATTAACTGTTTCACCAGCATTAACACGCTGTTGTGGTGCCTTTCTGTTGCAAGTGCCTGCCTGCCAGTACAACAGAGTCCCATCAGGCCATTCCCGTCTTGCACAGATCACTGGCGAGGCTGCATTTGGAACACTGTGTTAATTTTATTGCTCCCTGTGGGGAGTCACGCTCAAACGGAGCGCGGATTGGTGATAGCGCTGCAACATCGATTCTCCGCCCCATGCTCTCTTTGTCCGTAAACTTGAGCTCATCCAAAAATCTGCTGCCCATATCCTAATTCGCACCAAGTCCTATTCACCAATCATCCGTGTGCTTGCTGACCTACATTGGCTCCCGGTCCGGCAACGCCTCGATTTTAAAATTCTCATCCTTGTGTTCAAATCCCTACATGACCTCTCGCCTCTCCCTATCTCTGTAACTTCCTCCAGCCCTAAAGCTGTGTCAGCTGTGGGTAGCACACTCACCTCTAAGTCAGAAGGTTGTGGGTTCAAGTCCCACTCCAGGGACTTGAGCACATAAATCTAGGCTGACACTCCAGTGTGGAGCTGAGGGAGTGCTGCACTGTCGGAGGTGCCGTCTTTCAGATGAGATGTTAAACCGAGGCCCCGTCTGCTCTCTCAGGAGGACGCAAAAGATCCCACGACACTATTTCAAAGAAGAGCAGGGGAGTTATCCCCAGTGTCCTGGCCAATATTTATCCCTCAAATCAACAGAACAAAAAGCAGATTATCTGGTCATTATCACATTACTGTTTGTGGGAGCTTGCTGTGCGCAAATTGGCTGCCGTGTTTCCCACATTACAACAGTGACTGCACTCCAAAAGTACTTCATTGGCTGTAAAGCGCTTTGAGACGTCCGATGGTCGTGATTGGCGCTATATAAATGTAAATCTTTCTTTTTTTTTTTTTACAACCCTCTGAGATCTCTGCGCCCCTTCAATTCTGGCCTCTTGAGCATCCCCGATTTTAATCGTTCCACCATTGGCAGTCGTATCTCCAGCTGCCTAGGCCCTGGAACTCCCTCCCTAAGCCTCTCCGCCTCTCTACTCTTCCCTCCTCCTTTGAGGCTCTCCTTAAAGCCTACCTCTTTGACCAACCTTTTGTTTACCTGTCCTAATATCTCTTTATGTGGCTCGGTGTCAAATTTTATCTGATAACGCTCCTGTGAAGCACCTTTGGATGTTTTTACTACGTTAAAGATGCTACATAAATGCAATTTGTTGTTGTTGTTGGCTCCACCTCGGCAGCACAGAACCGGCACGCAGTTTTGGACACAGTCTCTTGTAAAAATTAAGCAACGTGTCGAATAGGGTAGCGAAGGAAAAAAACTCTGGAATCATTCAAGGATCGCAGGGCAATCGATTCAATCCTTCCAGCCGAGAGTTTGAAATTGTCGGGAGGAGAGGCCCCACTGCTGACACTGCCTCACTAGTGGCCTGTAGCAGCCATTTTACACCAACCCATGCAAGGGCTCCTTCACACAGGCGGGGACACTGCCAGGAATCTGCCTGAAACATGCAAATTAATCAGATCTAGGTCAATCGGGCAGGCGAATAAACCCAATCTGTGACAGCGAAGCTGCTGTTGGGGAGAATCTAAGCCGTAGGAACAGGAGTAGTTAATCCGGCCCATCGAGTCTGATCGGCCATTTTGTTACCAAGGCACCTTCATAGAATCGTACACCACAGAAAGAGGCCATTCGGCCCACCGTGCCTGTACTGACTCTTTGACAGAGCTATCTAATTAGTCCCACATCCCCGCTCCTTCCCTATACCCCTGCAATTTAATTTCCTTCTATAAAGCCAATTTCCTTTTGAAAGTTATTATTGAATTTGATTCCACCACCCTTTCAGACAATGTATTCTAGATCAGAACAACTCGCTGCGTAAAAAAAAATTCTCCTCATCTCCAATCTGGTTCTTTTGCCTATTACCATAAACGTGTTTCCTCTGGTTCCCGACCCTCCTGCCAGTGGAAACAGTTTCTCCTTATTTATACTATCAAAACCAATCATAATTTTGACTACCTCTATTAAATCGCCACATAACCTTCTCTGCTCTAAGGAGAGCAATCCCAGCTTCTTTAGTCTCTCTACATAACTGAAGTCCCTCATATCCCTGGTGCCATTCTGGTGAATCTCCTCTATCTTTTTCTTCTTTTCTCCATATCCCTTACTTCCAAAGTTTCTCCATTTTAAACCTCTCAATTGGCATTACATCTTTGGCCTTCAATGACAACGACCCCCCATTCTATGCCCTGTGTATTCTATGCGAGCTACGGTTCTAAATGTGAGGTGGGTTTGCAAGCTGCTGTGACTGTACGCCCTGGTTTCTCGAAATCGGGTACTTGGAGGTGCAGTTGTCAGGATTCCTTAAAGATATGAAACTCTCAAAAACCTCCCAACCTCAAACCGATCAAGTTATGGCCTTTATTCATTCCACAGTCACTTCTAACTACGATAACACTGGGCCCAAGTCCACATGCCTGCGATGTAGTCATGTTCAGTAGGCCTGCCCTGCTGGAAGCCAGGGGTTTATTTTAACCTAACCCGGCCCGTGGGAACGGGGGAGCAATGTTCGGATCGGACGCTCGTTTTACAGGTGTAAAACGGGACGTCGAATTGGAACCGGCCTCGTTCCCACCAGGCACGTTCGGTTAAAATCGATGCTCCCGCATAGTTACCTCTGGTGTCCCCCAAGGATCTATCCTTGGCCCCCTCCTGTTTCTCATCTACATGCTGCCGCTTGGCGACATCATCCGAAAACACAGCGCCAGTTCCACATGTACGCTGACGACACCCAGCTTTACCTCACTACCTCTTCTCTCGACCCCTCCACGGTCTCCAAATTGTCAGACTGCTTGTCCGACATACTGTTCTGGATGAGCAAAAATTTTCTCCAATTAAATATTGGGAAGACCGAAGCCATTGATTTCAGTCCCCGCCACAAACTCCGTTCCCTAGCCACTGACTCCATCCCTCTCCCTAACTTCTCTCTGAGGCTCAACCACACTGTTCGCAACCTTGGTGTCATATTTGACCCTGAAATGAGCTTCCAACCACATATCCGCAGCATAATAAAGACCGCCTATTTCCACCTCCGTAACATCGCCCGTCTCCACCTTTGCCTCACCTCATCCGCTGCTGAAACCCTCATCCATGCCTTTGTTACCTCTAGACTTGACTATTCCAACGCACTCCTGGCTAGCCTCCCACATTCCACCCTACGTAAACTTGAGGTCATCCAAAACTCGGCTGCCCATGTCCTAACTCGCACCAAGTCCTGTTCGCCCATCTCCCCTGTGCTCGCTGACCTACATTGGCTCCCGGTTAAGCAACGCCTTGATTTCAAAATTCTCATCCTTGTTTTCAAATCCCTCCATGGCCTCACCCCTCCCTAACTCTGTAATCTTCTCCAGCCCCACAAACCCCTGAGATATCTGTGCTCCTCTAATTCTGGCCTCTTGAGCATCCCCGATTATAATCGCTCAACCTTTGGTGACCGTGCCTTCTGTTGCCTAGGCCCTAAGCTCTGGAATTTCCTCCCTAAACCTGTCCGCCTTGCTACCTCTCTTTTCTCCTTTAAGACACTCCTTAAAACCTTTGACCAAGCTTTTGGTCACCTGTCCTAATTTATCCTTATGTGGCTCGGTGTCAAATTTTTTGTCTTAAAAAACTCCTGTGCAGCACCTTGGGACCTTTCACTATGTTAAAGGCGCTATATAAATACAAGTTGTTGTTGTAAAATGTCCCTGTCCGTCTTGAAGAACAGGATCCGGCAAAGACCTTTTTGTGTAAAATTGAGTTTCAGATGTTTAGTAATTTTCTGTTAATATTACAGTAATAAAGCTGTTCCTGATTGTTAAGTAGATTTATTACTGCAATATTGGTGTTTGTTTCAGCATAAAGGTCCTTCCCCAATTTAGTTAGAGGGAACCGAATGCAAAAGATGGAGCTCGTCATCTGTTCACTGCTGTCCCTCCAATCGGTATCCTTTCTCAAAGATTCTTTCGTTCCTCTCTTCTGTTTATGGGTTCAAGCCCCACTCCAGAGACTTGAGCACACAATCCAGGCTGACAGTCCAGTGGAGTCGTGAGGGAGCGATGTACTGTCACAGGTGCCGTCTTTAGGCAAGACATGAAGCTGGAGGCCAAATCTGCCCATTCCGATGGACACTAAAGATGCCATGGCACTATTCGAACAAGAGTGGAGAGTTCTCCCGGTGTCCTGGTCAACATTCCTCCCTCAATCATCACCACCAATAGCAGATTAACTGGTTATTCATCTCAATGCTGTATGTGGGATCTTGCTGTTGGCTAACAAGTCACTTCAGACTAATTTATTGTATTGAACTGCTTTGAAGCATTTCTGACAGTTGAGAATTGGCACTGTGTAAATATGCTGGACTTCCTTTCTCTCTCCTTCGAGTACTGTTCACTTGGACTCTGAAGCCGACGCTGCCACTTGTATAAGCTTGTAAAATGTTTGCAACTGTACATAAAAATTAGCAATCATCACTGACCTAATGTACCCACAAATCTCCACCACCCCCCCCTCCCCCACCAAATCCACAACCCCCCACCCTTCCTCTCACTAGGAATCCTGATTGGTTGATCGTCCCCTCCCTAGACCAGTCTTGTCCAATACGTTAGCCACTAGCCACATGTGGTTAATTGGAAATCCGGATTCGGCTAACTCCATGTCTGATTAGTAAATTAAAAATGAGTAATAGATACCGTCTTTGGGCCTGTGATTTCAATACTCATATTTGCACGACAGGTGCACGTGGACTTTAACCTTTTTATGTGTTTGTTGGTAAAATGGTAAGATGAAAAGCAGAGTGTGCGAGTGTTTTTTTTGATTGTTGTGATTGCTTTACTTCCTTGGTGAATGGTGTTCGATGTTTGTTAAGTAAATATACACACGTGCAGTACACTTACCTGTATTGTGTAAGGCGTTTTCGACTAAAATTAGCGCAGGTAACTAAATCGGTGTCGTTCTCGCAACACCTGTGGCTAGTGAGCGATTTCTATTGCACAATGCTGCCCTAGACCAGGACGCGGAGGCTAATTAACTCGACTCAAAAATGCTTGATTTCTTTTTGGAAATCTATTCTAGAACGTAGTTCTGTGAATATCGTGTAGCAACTGAAACTGTCTAATCTACTTCCTCTCAAACCCGTGTCTGAGCCACACCTAAAAAAAACCCTGAACCGCCACAGAAATTCTAGACAAACAGGGTTACACAGCCCTGCTGTAGTTTCACCAACCTCTAGCCAACACCCAGTCAAACAGTGGTTATGTTACTGGGCTAGTAGTCCAGTAGAATGTGAGTTGAAATCCCACCGTGACAGTTTGAGAACTTGGAATTCAGTTTGAAACAATAAACTGGAAATTAAAACCTGGTATCAGTAAAAGTGACTGTTGTAAAAACCCAATTTGGTTCACTAATGTCCTTTAGGGAAAGAAACCTGCTGGCCTCATCTTCTCTGGCCTATATATGATTCCAGTCCCACACCAATGTGGTTGACCCTTAACTGACCCTCTGAAGTGGCCTAGCAAAGCACCCAGTTGTACCATGAGCAACTAGGGATGGGTAATAAAATGCCAGCCTTGCCAGCGATGGCACATCCCAACAATAAAAAACAGGAGATCTCATCACTCCCTGCAGTTAACATGTTCTGTTCATTACCTCATGCGCTACTTGAACCCAGTTTTTTTTTTATATATATATATATATATATCTCATGTTACCAGGATAACCATCCATCTGATCCCAACTCGGATGGTTTGGATTCGAGGGTGACTGCCAGGTCACTGGGAGAATTGGATAACAGAGGGAATTGCTTAGCTTTCCCGCGCTGTTTTTGAGGAAGGTTCCGTGCCCCCTCCACTCCCCTCCCCGCAATGCTGAGTGGCTGCGCACTCGCCCATTGTGACAATCCTGAGGGACTGAGCTGTGGGAAGGTGGAGCTGTGGCTCCTTCCGCTCTGGGGGGGGGGGAGGGGGGGTGTGGTGGTCAGGGGAAGTTGGGTATACAAGGGAAAACTCAGAAGCTTCTGGGGAGAGGGGGGAGAGGGGAGAGAGGTCAAAGGTGAAGTGTTATGTCCTGATCTGTACTTCAGATACTATTTATTATTCAGAATATTGAAGTCAGTGAAAAGCAGAATCAGGCCGGGTGTAAAGCTGGCGGCCGATTTGATCCCGTCAGTATCACGCTGGGCGAGTTGGGCTAAAAATAAACCCACTCCGTATCACATACTGTTGTGTTTGTGAAGACTCACATTCAGCACAAAGTATCTGGGTCTTCACAATGTACATACCCTGATTTCAAATAACCTGCCCCCTTCTGGTTTCCGGCCGAATGACAGGCAGCCATTCTCCCCATCGCAGTCCGCACCTCAAAGCACCCACTGATAATTAGTCACAATTGCTGAAGCCTCAGGAAACACTTATCGCTAACAAGGTTTTGTCAAAGCTTCGAAAACCTAAATATTTTGATTGTGATTTAACCCTTAGAGTGCTGACAGTTCAGGGAATTTCAGGCTTCAAGGGCTGGCCGTTTAAATATCTTTTTTTTTTTAATTCACACACTCCGGCACTCAAATAAGCTTCTAACATTGCAGTAATAAAACTACCTAGACTCCAGGGACAGCTTTCTTTCTGTGATATTAACTTTATATTACTAAAATAAACAATTCCATTTTTAATTAGCTCTGTACTGCTCTTTGCCCTATCTTCTCTGTTCTCCAATCACACTTGTACTATAATAACTCCAGGTTCACTTCACCATGTGTGAGCATCAATGGTGAGTGCCAGTGGGCTATTCTACCTCAGTGGGCATCGTAGCTGACCACGATTCTGTCCGAACCTGCCGTCCACTCATCCCATCAGACAGCCGGAGACACGATTCCTTCTCTCAGGCCCTGTCCTCCCTGCATTTTGCCTTGCTCACTGTGGCCGGAATTTTCCCCAGGTAGGTGGGTTGGAGGCGGGGGGCCTCCGAGGTGGGCGGGAAACCCGGAAGAACGACAGGGTGGGGCGAGGATCGGGGCTGGCCACCAGAGGATTGTGGCCGGCCTCATCATCATCGTTGGGGTGGGGTGGGGGGGGTGGTGGGGTGGGAGGCCTAGGGTGGGAAGGGGAGGCCTGGAAGGTGATCAGAGGCCTCGTGAGGGGGTCTCCGATCGTGAGGGATGGGTATGGTCGGGACCCTAGATCCAGGAGGTAGGTATAAAGCCACTTACCTCCTGGATGCAGTAGTCCCCGCCTCGGCTTAACTGCCGGGTTTCACGAATTGTGTGAAACCCATCCACATGCAATTAAACACAAAATGGAGGGGAAAAAAAGTCTTCCAGCCTCATCATAATATTTAAATTGACATACTGCCACCTGGGAGCGGGTTGGTCACCCACCCTCCCACCTTGCCTCTGGTAAAACCGAAAGTGGGTGGATTTGAGGCGGGATCAGGTCGGGAATCCCATTTTTAACACTTTAACTGCCCCCATGCTCCAAATCCACCCATTTTTTTGGGGGGGGGGGAAATTCCGGCCGTATGTCTCTCACACAGTGCTTGAATTAAATACATGGCGGCAGTTGAGGCAGCTGAAAGAAAGGGACTGCATGTGACACACCAGTTCTCTGATTCAACTTTGATTGGGTTTAAGCCCTGTGATATACCGAGTGTGCGGGTTAGACATCTGTCACCGTCCCCTTGTGCATCAGGCATCGCCTGGGCGAAGCACACACTGCAAAAACCGCAGGGAAGATCCCACGCCGGTAACACAACCCACCCGGCTTTCATCCCATGGAAACTAATGGGAGAAAATCTGGTGAGTTCTGGACTTTTTCTTCCTGCATTCTCTCTCTCTCAGCAAGTGAAATTTCTCTTGGGTGACAGCACCAAATGGGCACCAGCTCATCGCCGGCCCGTTTACACTCCGTCCCATTTAAAGGGAGAACCCATCCGCTGTCGCCAGTTTTCCGCTACTGCCATGTCTCCATTTATTTTGATTGAGTCTCTCTTTCTTTCTAGAACTCTATCTTCCTTCTTCTTCTTCTTCTGGTCCTCTTCTCTATCTCCGTCTCCCTCTCACCAAGAAAGGAGGATTCTGAAAGGGGTCCGCAATTCTCCTCGTGCCCGACTTTCCTTCCTGCGCTTCGCCCAGGCGGTGCTTAATGCCCAGGCGGGAAAGGCAAAAATCAACCCCAATGTGTCAACCGTGGTAGCACTCTCGCTTCTGGGTCAGAATCTTGTGGGTTCAAGTCCCACTCCAAAGACTTTGAGCACATAATCTAGGCTGACACTCCAGTGCCGTACTGAGGCAGTGCTGCATTGTCGGAGGTGCCATCTTTCGGTTAAACTGAGGCCCCGTCTGGCCTCTCAGTAGGGTGTAAAAGATCCCATGGCACTCGTCGAAGAAAAGCAGGGGAGTTCTCCCAGTGTCCTGGCCAATATTTATTCCTCAATCAGCATCGCTAAAACAGATTATCTGGTCATCATCTCATTGTTGTTTGTGGGATCTTGCTGTGCGCTAATTGACTGCCACGTTTCCTACATTAAACAGTGACTACACTTCCTCAGTACTGCACTGGAGTGTCAGCCTGGATTATGTAGTCAAGCCTCTGGACCTGGCTCCATCTACTGGATATTCCAGTACTGTAGTTATCATGTACTAAGCTATTGTTCATTCCCTTAAATAAAGTGTATCTTACACGACATCCAACAGGAATCTAGCTCCCCTGTACTGCCCAGTGTGGTGATAAGAAATATAGGGGGAGAAATTTGGTATCGCCCCATTTGGGGCGCTAACTTTTAAAAGTTGAAAAAATTAGCGCCAGGCGCTAAAGTTTTTCAACTTTAAAAAAATTCAGGGTTTGCGCTCCAGGAAGGAAGTGGTGCGCTAAATCAAGCGCAACAGGCAGCAGGCAGGGCGGTAGGTGTGCAGCGCTGCCGCGTTGGAAGACTCCTTCCCTCCCTTAAAGGCCCGCGATACTGCCCGATCAGCCCGATTCACTGCAGCAGAGTGCCGGGCTGATCGATCGCTGGTGAAGACAAGGAAAAAAAAAGAGAAATAGCATTCCAGAATTTTTATTTATTTATTTATTTATTTATTTAAACTTACCTCTGCCAGTTATCCTTTAATTATCGCCCCTGAAGCGCCCGGCCTCCCGATGAACGCCTCCTGCAGCTGCTGGTGTTTTCACCCGGCAATGCTGCAGGGGGCGAAACCGAAGTTCGGGTCTGGGGCGATGTGCACGGCGATGATGTCACGATCTCTGCGCGAAGGAGATCGGGGCGCAATGCCACATCGCCACCGCAAACCTCCCGCCGAATATAGCAGGAGTCGATCTTCTCGTCACACCCAGTCAGTAAGTGCTTAGCCCCCAGAGGCGCTAACGGGAGGCGCTAAGGTGCCCAATTTCTCCCCCATAGATCTAGTTTGATCCCTGTCTGTGTTTGCAGAGAAACTATTTCTCTGGAGGGGAGAATTGAGAACAAGGGGGCACAATCTTAAAATTAGGGCTAGGCCATTTAGGATTAAAATTAGGAAGCACATTTTCACACTAAGGGTCGTGCAAAACTAGAGCTCGTTC
Source organism: Squalus acanthias (assembly GCA_030390025.1). Classification (NCBI taxonomy): domain Eukaryota; kingdom Metazoa; phylum Chordata; class Chondrichthyes; order Squaliformes; family Squalidae; genus Squalus; species Squalus acanthias. The sequence continues at coordinate 126,774,987 of CM059427.1, forward strand.
CCCAAAAGGCTGTGGATACTGTGGGCCAATTGAAACTTTCAAGGCTGAGATCGATAGATTTTTGTTGGGTAAGAGTATGAAGGGATATGGAGCAAAAGCGGGTAAATGGGATTGAGGTACAGATCCGCCACGATCTAACTGAATTTCAGAGCAGGCTCGAGGGGCTGAATGGCCTACACCTGTTCCTATGTCCCTATGTTAACTGATGTCAGCTAAAGGGTTAGTAGGCTGTTACTGTTGTCCTCAATGCCCCAGAGCTGGTAGAGGAAAAAATAAAAATCTGCTATTCTGCAGACAAATCTCCTGACTTCCCTTGTCCTACCTGAAGGAATGCACTTCAGGAGACTTGTTTGTCACACTGGGAGTCAAGAGCTGGCCCGGGTGATTCAGGATCCTCTCAGACAGATCCAGGCATGTGTGCGGTGTAATATAGAAGGTTGTTCACCACATCACTATATTTTATCTAAACCAGTATAATTGGACCTGTTTCTAATAGTCTTTCTCCTTTAACCCCCAATGCCCCGAAACCCAAGTTTCTCAATCCTACCACAAGTGTCGTCCATTGCTTGTCTCCATACAAGTATACTAACCTCCGTCTGAAATGGCCATAGCCTAGAAAAGAACATAGAAAGAGATGAGAGATTCCATTCACAGTCTTGAAGCAGATTAAAATGCAGTTTTACTTTACAACATTCACATATGTGCCAGTACTTGGTATTACTGACACTGTCGCACACAACTGCTACCCTCACCCCTAAGTATCAGTTATAAAAACCAGCACTAATCCCTGGGTGTAATAATACAAAGTCTAAAACACTAATTGTTTCTGTCACAAGTCAAATAAATGTAGCTGGTGTCAATAGGTCAGAGTCGATGGGTCTGATGGCCTTTTCTCACTTTCCTTTTCTTATACTGAAAGGCCATACACTTCCACCTCCCTAACATTACCTACCACTTGTTTTCACATTAAAGGCACTATATAAATGTAAGTTGTTGTTCTGTTGTTTTTGGCTTTGCTTGCTACTTCTTAAAATAACTCACAGGTCCCTGAGAGTTCACTGCCTGAGTGTGATACTGAGACAAACAGAGCAGCAGGGTCCAGGGTTTGATCTCTGGTCTCTACAAAGTTAACTAATCTCAGCAAGGGTAGCAGCAGCAGTGCTTGATAAACCCATAGAATTCTTTGAGGAGGTAACAGACATGGTAGATGAGGGAAATGTAGTGGATGTAGTGTATATCAACTTGAGGAAAGCCTTTGGCAAGATACCAGGTGGGAGATTAGGGAAAAGATTAAGGAGTATGGAATTAGGGGGAAAGACAGCAAACTGGATTAAAAATTAGCTATAAGGGAGCAAACAGAGAGTAGGAGTTAAGGGCAGCTTTTCAGATTGATTGGAAGTGGGTAGTGGTGTCCCACAGGGTTCAGTTCTGGGGCCACTTCTGTACACTGTGGATATCAATGATTTGGATATAGGCCTAGAGGGAGCTGTGTCAAAATTTGTGGATGACACCAAAATAGGAGATATAGGTAAGTCTTTCGAAGACCAAAGGAAGCTCCAAAGGGCAACACGGTGGCATAGTGGTTAGCACTGTTGCCTCACAGCGCCAGGGACCCGGGTTCGAATCCGGCCTCGGGTGACTGTCTGTGTGGAGTTTGCACATTCTCCCCGTGTCTTCGTGGGTTTTCTTCGGGTGCTCCGGTTTCCTCCCACAGTCCAAAGATGTGCGGGTTAGGTTGATTTGGCTATGATAAATTGACCCTTAGTGTTAGGGGGATTAAATACGTGGGGTTACAGGGATAGGGTGGGATGTGTGTCGGTGCAGGCTCGATGGGCCAAAATGGCCTCTATCTGCACTGTGGGGATTCTGTGATTCTTCTGTGATTCTGTGATAAGATGAGGGAATGAGCTAAAAAAATGACAAATAGAATTCAATGTTAATAAGTGTGAGGTGATACATTTTGGTAAAAAAAAGTAACAGCAGTAATTATACACTGAATCAAAGTAGGGTTGATGCTGTGAAAGAGCAGAGGCATTTGTGGGTACAGGTTGACAGGACATTAAAGGCAGCACCTCAGGTACGCAAGGCTGTTAAAAAAAAAAAGCTAATGGAATTCTAGGCTTTATCTTAAGAGGTATATATATATATACACCTATCAGGAAAGATTGAACAGGTTGGAGCTCTTTTCTCTAGAAAAGAAAAGGCTGAGGGGTGACCTGATTGAGGTCTTTAAGATTGTGAAAGGGTTTGATAGGATAGATGTAGAGAAGATGCCAGAAATTTTCAAGGCTGAAATTGATAGATTTTTGTTGGTTAAGAGTATCAAGGGATTTGGAGCAAAGGCGGGTAAATGGGGTTGAGGTACAGATCAGCCATGGTTTAACTGAATGACAGAACAGGCTCAATGGCCTATTCCTGTTCCTAATGCTCCTATGTTTATTTCATATGGACTGATTCCCGCTGGAATGTGACCTGGCTGGATGTTGGGTGAAGACAAGGTTCAGCCCCTCCGGCTGACACTCAATGTCCCAGCTTCCACCTGAAGAATGGCCAACCTAGCGAGACACAGGAGGTTTTCCAGTGCCAGTTGAACCAAACCCAATCACACTGAGAGGGAAGGAGACAAAAAGGACAGTAACAGAGAAAAGGGGAACTAGATCAAGCTGATGATTCTATATCTGACATTACATATTTCCTATGTTTTTGTTTGTAGGTAGGCTCCTGTTGTGCAAATAGGAACTTGTAAATATTGCATATTTTTAAGATGTGCATTAGTTTCAAATGCAACAGAGGGTAATTTTGACTTTGGGCAATAATGTAAAATGGCAATATTGGATCAGCCGCCCGCTATACATCTCTTCCAATTTTCAAGTCCATTCACTTCAATTGAGAGTGCTGTATAATGGGCAGCTGTCTGCTCGTTTTACACTATCGCCAAGAACCATCAGTTAGCACAGGATCTATGGGCCCTGTTGCTGACTAAGATAAGGTAACTCATAGTTTCACTTACATGCATTACATCGGGTTTCGTAGTGAAATCTGACTTCTCCCTCGGAGCTGAGTTAGCTGATTTCAGTCAGGGCAGTGAATGGCACATTACAATTGGCCTTCGCAGAAGCCTTGACTACCGCTAGTCTCCTCATCTGAAACCCTGATTTCTGCTGGTCTCCTTACCCAAAGCCCGAAGGCCTGACTCCCATTGTGTCAGCTGTGGCTCAGTGTGTAGCACTCTCGCCTCGGAGTCAAAAGGTTGTGTTTTCAAAGTCCCACTCCAGGGACTTGAGCGCAAAAATCTAGGCTGACACTCCAGAGCAGTGCTGAGGGAGTACTGCACTGTTGGAGGGGCTGTCTTTCAAATGAGATGTTAAACCGAGGCCCCGTCTGCTCTCTCAGGTGAACGTAAAAGATCCCATGGCACTATTTCGAAGAAGAGCGAGGGAGTTCTCCCCGGTGTCCTGGCCAATATTTATCCCTTAATCAACATCACTAAAACAGATTATCTGGTCATTATCACATTGTTGTTTGTGGGAGCTTGTTGTGCGCAAATTGGCTGCTGTGTTTCCTACATTACAACAGTGACTACACTCTAAAAAGTACTTCATTGGCTGTAAAGCGTTTTGAGACGTCCGGTGGTCATGAAAGGCGCTATACAAATGCAATTCTTTCTTTCTTCTTTTTTATTGGTCTCCTGCCTTGAACCCTTGACTGCTGCTGGTTTCCTGACCCGAAGTCCTGACTCCTGTTGGTATCCCCGACGTAAAGCTCCTGCTGGTCTCCCAGGCCTGAGGTCCTGATACCTACTGGTCTCCTAACTCAAAGCTCAATATGGGAGCTAGTAAATTCTACCATCTACTGGGCATTCTGATAACAGCTACTTGTCCTGCCTTCGCTCCAGCTCCTGCCAGCACTTATACACCTTGGGCCTTGATTTCATCAACCACCCTGGCTCGTACCTCTGGGCATGTATGGTGATCTGTAACCTTGGCCAACAGCGGGACCCTGAATTGACCTTCCTCCCCCACATCTCGTTCATTACCAAGATCACTATCTTCGATCTCCACATTACTCACCTCCACCCTACTTCTGCCCCCACTGGTGCTGAAACCCCAGTCCATGTCTTTATTACCTAGAAACTTCTCTAAGTGTCAACCTCGGCGCAATGGCAGCACTCACACCACTGAGTCAGATAGTTGTGGGTTCAAGCCCCATTCCAGTGATCTGAGGTCACAGTTTAGGCTGACACTTCAGTGCAGTGCTACACCATCAGATATGCCATCTTTTGGATGGTGTTAAACTGAGGCCCCCTCTTCTCACTCAGATGAATATAAAAGATCATGTGGCACTATGTGAGGAGCCTTTAAGAGGTGTCTCTGTATGTGAGGGGTTCATTACTTTGAGAAGTTTCTCTATATGCAAGAGGTTCAGTAATTTGAGTTTTGTCTCTCTGTACATGAGAGGTTCAATACTTTGAGATGTGCCTCTCTCACCATGAGGAGTTCAGTACTTTGAAATCTCTCTCACTGTATGTGAGGCATTCAGTACATTAGGATGTTTCTATATATGTGAGGAGTTCAGTACTTTCAGATCTCTCTCTCTGTATGTGAGGAGTTCAGTACTTTGAGATATTTCTGTGTGTGAGATGTTCAGTACATTAAGATGTCTCTCTAATAAAAACAGAAAATGCTAGAAATACTCAGCAGGTCAGGGAGCATCTGTGGAGAGAGAAACAGAGTTAATGTTTCAGGTCGATTACCCTTTGTCAGAACTGGAAAAAGTCCAGTTCTTTTTCCAGTTCTGATGAAGGGTCATCGACCTGAAACATTAACTCTGTTTCTCTCTCCACAGATGCTGCCTGACCTGCTGAGTATTTCCAGCATTTTCTGTTTTTATTTCAGATTTCCAGCATCTGCAGTATTTTGCTTTGTATAAGATGTCTCTCTATATGTGAGGGGTTCAGTACTTTGAGATGTCTCTCTATGTATGTGAGGGGCACTGGAGAAATGTAAGTTTTTGATGGACCCAGAACCTGTGAAAAATAAATGAAAAAAATTGCATTTTTCTTAATATTAATCTTAAATTTATATCCTGACTCACCAACAGATTTTTTGGCTTACATTCTCAAAATTCTCATAATTTCGTACACTTCTATCAGATCTCCTCTTAAAGTTCTTTGTTCTAATGAAAAAAAACTCCAGTTTGTTTAGTCGCTCCCCATAACTAAAGCCTCTCATCCCTGGGATCTACTTAGTGAATCGCTTTTGCACCCTCTCCATGGCCTTGACATCCTCCCAAAGGAAAGCAGCCAAAACTAGAGACAATATTCCAAAACTTCAACCTCCACCATCTAGAAACAATGGCAGCAGGCATGTGAACACAATCACCTCCAAGTCACACACCATCCTGACTCTGGCATATATCACCGTTCCTTCATTGTCGCTGGGTCAAAATCCTGAAAACACCCTACCTAACAGCACTGTGGGAGCATTGTCAACACACAGACTACAGCAGCTCAGGAAGAAGGGCCACCACCATCCTTCTCAGGGCAACTAGGGATGGGCAATAAATGTTGGCCTTGCCAATGATGCCCTCATTCCGAGAATGAATTATAAAAATATTCTAACTGCAGCCTAAACTATAACCGTGAGAAGTCGCACAACACCTAAACTATAACCGATGTCGGCTCAACATTACCTCTCTGCTTTTGTGATGATACTCTGAGTTGGGAAGACCGAAGCTATTGTCTTCGCTCCCCGCCACAAACTCCGTTCCCTAGCCACCAACTCTATTCCTCTCCCTGGCAATTGTCTGAGGCTGAACCAGAGTGTTTGCAACCTTGGGGTCAAATTTGACCCCGAAATTAGCTTCCGACCACAAATCCGCACCATTTCTAAGCCCGCCTATTTCCACCTCCGGAAAAATCACCCGACTCCGCCCCTGTCTCAGCTCATCTGCTGCCGAAACCCTTATTCAAACATTTGTTAGCTCTAGACGTGACTATTCCAATGCACTCCTGGCCGGCCTCCCACGTTCAACCCTCCGTAAACTTGAGGTCATCCAAAACTCTGCTGCCCGTGTCCTAACCCGCACCAAGTCCCATTCACCCATCACCCCTGTGCTCGCTGACCTACATTGACTCCTGGTTAAGCAACGTCTCGATTTTAAAATTCTCATCCTTGTTTTCAAATCCCTCTATGACCTTGCCCCTCCCTATCTCTGTAACCTCCTCCAGCCCCACAACCCTCCGAGATATCTGCGCTCCTCTAATTCTGGCCTCTTGAGCATCCCTGATTATAATTGCTCAAGCATTGGGTGGCCGTGCCTTCAGCTGCCAAGGCCCTAAAGCTCTGGAATCCCCTCCCTAAACCTCTCCACCTCTCTACTTCTCTACTTCTCTTTCCTCCTTTAAACCGCTCCTTAAAACTGACCTCTTTATCTGTCCTAATATCTCCTTATGTGGCTTGGTGTCAATTTTGTTTTATAATGCTCCTATGAAGCGCTTTGGGATGTTTTACTACATTAAAGGCGCTATACAAATAAAAGTTGTTGTTGTAAGTTATAAGCCCATGGTCCCCATATGCTTATTCACTTGATAATGCCTGTTAATGAACTGAAACAATATAGACCGAACTACTGACGGAATTCTACCATTCGATGCTTTCTCCTTCTCTCTGTGGATTAAATGTAGCTCTAGCAGTTGGAGACACTGGGTTAAAATGGCATTCTACAAAGGAGGACCAAGAAATTGATAAAGAAAGGAAAAATAGAATATGAGAGTAAACTAGCGAGAGACATAAAAACAGATTGTAAAAGCTTCTATAGGTATGTAAAAAGGAAAAGATTAGCAAAAGTAAATGTGGGTCCCTTACAGGCTGAGACAGGAGAAATTATAATGGGGAATGAGGAAATGGCAGAGAAATTAAACAAATACTTTGTGTTTGTCTTCACGGAAGAAGACGTAAAAAACTTCCCGAAATAGTGGACAACCAAGGGTCTAGCGAGAATGAGGAACTGAAAGAAATTAGTATTAGTAAAAAAGTAGTACTGGAGAAATTAATAGGACTGAAAGCTGATAAACCCCTGGACCTGATGGCCTACATCCTCGGGTTTTGAAAGAGTTAGCTATAGAGATAGTGGATGCATTGGTTGTCATTTTCCAAAATTCCATAGATTCTAGAATGGTTCCCGCGGATTGGAAGGTAGCAAATGTAACCCCACTATTTAAGAAAGGAGGGAGAGAGAAAATGGGGAACTATAGACCAGTTAGCCTGACATCAGTAGTAGGGAAAATGCTAGAATCTATTATTAAGGATGTGGTAACAGGGCGTTTAGAAAATAATAATAGAATTGGGCAGAGTCAAAACGGATTTATGAAAGAGTTTTTTGAGGCTGTAACTAACAGAATAGATAAGGTGGAACCAGTAGATGTGGTGTATTTGGATTTTCAGAAGGCATTCGATTAGGTGCCACACAAGAGGTTATTAAACAAAATTTGGGCTCATGGGATTGGGGGTAATATACTAGCATAGATTGGTTAACTGACAGAAAACAGAGAGTAGGAATAAACGGGTCATTTTCAGGTTGGCAGGCTGTAACTAGTGGGATACCGCAAGTATCAGTGCTTGGGCCTCAACTATTCACAATCTAAATCAATGATTTGGATGAGGGGACCAAATGTAATATATCCAAGTTTGCTGATGATACAAAGCTGGGTGGGAATGTAAGTTGTGAGGAGAATGCAAGGAGGCTTCAAGGGGATATAGACAAGCTAAGTGAATGGGCAAGAACATGGCAAATGGAATATAATGTGGAGAAATGTGAAGTTATCCACTTTGGTAGGAAAAATAGAAAAACAGAGTATTTTTTTAATGGAGAGAGATTGGGAAATGTTGGTGTTCAGAGGGACCTGTGTGTCCTTGTACACGAATCACTGAAAGTTAACATGCAGGTACAGCAAGCAATTAAGAAAGCAAATGGTATGTTGGCCTTTATTACAAGAGGATTTGAGTATAAGAGTAAAGACGTCTTACTGCAATTATATAGGGCTCTGGTGAGACCACACCTGGAGTATTGTGTACAGTTTTGTTCTCTTTACCTAAGAAAGGATATATTTGCCATAGAGGAAGTGCAACGAAGGTTCACCAGACTGGTTCCTGGGATGGGGGGATTGTCCTATGAGGAGAGATTGAGTAGACTAGGCCTATATTCTCTAGAGTTTAGAAGAATGAGAGGTGATCTCATTGAAACATACAAAATTCTTACAGGGCTTGACAGGGTAGATGCAGGGAGGATGTTTCCCCTGGCTGGGGAGTCTAGAACCAGTGGTCACAGTCTCAGAATAAGTGGTCGGCCATTTAGAACTGAGATGAGGAGAATTTCTTCACTCAGAGGGTGGTGAATCTTTGGAATTCTCTACCCCAGAGGGCTGTGGGGGCTCAGTCGTCGAGTATATTCAAGTCAGAGATCGATAGATTTTTCAATATTAAGGGCATCAAGGGATATGGGGATAGTGCAGGAAAGTGGAGATGAGGTAGAAGATCAGCCATGATCTTATTAAATGGTGGAGCAGGCTCGAGGGGCCAAATGGCCGACTCCTGCTCCTATTTCTGATGTTATTATGTTCTTATGTTCTTACCCGTAACTAATATACTTGCCTGTGTCGGCTCTTTGAAAGAGCTATCCAATTAGTCCCACTCCCCTGCTCTTTCCCTGTAGCCTGCATTTTTTTCCTTTTAAGTATATATGTAATTCCCTTTTGAAAGTTACTATTGAATCTGCTTTCAAAACCCTTGCATTCCAGATCATAACAACTCGCTGTGTAAAAAAAATTCACTTCATCTCCCCCCTGGTTCTTTTGCCAATTATTTTAAATCTGTGTCCTTTGGTTACCGACCCTCCTGCAAGCGGAAATATTTTCTCCTTATTTACTCTATCAAAACCCTTCATCATTTTGAACCCCTCTATTAGATCTCCCCTTCACCATCTCTGCTCTATGGAGAACAATCCCAGCTTCTCTAGTCTCTCATCCCTGGTATCATTTTATTAAATTCCTCTGGAGCCTCTCAAAGTTCTCCTGGTGTCCCAGCCAACATTCCGGTCCCTCAACCAAAATCACCAAAAACAGACTGACTGGTCATTGACCTCATTACTGTTTGCGGGATCTTGCTGCACACAAATTGTCTATTCCATTGGCCTACAAAACAGTGAATTCAGTTCAGAAGTAGTTCATTAGCGATAAAGTGCTTTGGGATGTTCTGGGGATGCAATTTATTTTATAATTGCCTCGATTATGTGGCTATAACACAAAGGAGACAGCTGTTTAGAGGATAGATACACTAAATTAAACAAGCTTTTGGCCAGGACTGAGATGCACGGGTAAGTGGCTCGTTTAATAGAGATTCAATTAGATTTGTATTATGGGCTGGATGCCTCGAGTCATAAAAAGGTCATTTAACCTAACCCCACCCCACCCCGGTGGGAAACTGACGTGATCGGATTGGAGGCTCACTGTACACCATGCTCGATTTTACTCTCCACTGACTTCAATGGAAAGTAAAATTGGGGGTCGTGTTAAGCCAAAAGGCAGCTCGCACTCGAGTCAATATATCTATATTTTTTAAATTGTAGATCACGGGACTTCCCTGCAGAAGCGGTGAGTGAAATCCGAATCTTCATTCATCCTTTCTACAAAGCACTAATGACAAAGGAAATGCAGCTGCCCTTAACAGGCTGGCGCAATGCCAGTTTATGACTTTACCGCAGCCATTATTCTCATTGCTGCCATCAGAGACTAGGGGGACCATTTTCCCAACACCGAGGAGGCGGGTTTGGAGGCGGGACAGTTGGCAAAATGGCAAAAACTGAGGGCGGGTTCGGAACCCGCCTCCAACCAGCCTCCGCACAATTTTGCCGGAGGCAGGTTTGATGGGTGCGATTCAGTCCCGCCTCCATCAGTCGGGAGAGGTAGTTAAGACCCTTAAATAGTAGTTAAGGGCCTCTATAATCCTATTTTGACAGGCCTTCGTTATTTTACCACATTTTCAGCGTGTTGCACGACCCTCCTAAACAACGCCAGCTAATCCTGGCGGGTTGACAAGTGGGTGGCCTCCTCACAGCTGCAGCTCCACCATTAAAACGGAGCTTTCATCAGGGAGCAGTTGCAGGTGGCAGAACTTTTGTTCCAAAGGTCTTTCAGCACTTTTAGCAGGCCTACCGATGTCGGAGGTGCTGCAGCTTCTATCTCTCAACTGTGGGACCTCCTTGGAAGACCCTCTCCCCGCTTGGACTGAGCGCTTCTCCAACGGAGGTATCTGCCAGCAGCATGGGAACCATTTACTTCCTTTCACCATGGACCTCAGATTCGGATGAGGAGCAGCCACGGCTGCAGCAGAACCAGGCAGCTCAGCAGCAACAGCAGCAAGAGCCCCAACCTCCTGCTCACCCACCTGATGCTGCACAGGGCAGAAGGCACCAGCGCATGGAGCACGTCGTGCAAGGAATGCACTCATCCTGGCCAGATTTGCATACATTGCCCATTGTGGCACATGTGCTTGGCTCCTTCTTAACACATGATAGACAATGGACATGACTCTCTGGCCTCCTTTCACTCTGACCACCAACCTGACCACGCAAGTGTCGCGGAGCCCGCAATGTGGAGCTGCCTAAGCCGAAATAACAGATGCCATCACGCCAACAGTCTGCCATCACCTAATTTTAATATATTCCCACAGGGATGGCATTTCATCAATAAACAGAAACAATCACCCAATCTGCACACAGATCTGGAGGTTATACCCCTTGCCAGCTGGACCCACACAGCCTTGGTTTCTTTGTGAGGCCTCTTCCTCCCAGATGAGGGGAAGAGCACCTCCCTGCTAGCTCTCGCCCCCTCAACCAGCATACCCAGCGCCTCATCCAAGAACCTCGGGGAGGACCTTGCCTTGGAGCTGGCCATTGTTCGAGGAGATAACAGCTTAGAAGTGGTGCAGCATCGACCAAAAACCAGTGGAATGAGCCAAGGCAGCAAGCAACCCTTAAATGAAGCTGGATAAGTGACATCAGCAGAGGCGAGTTTCAGTCCCAAAACACTAATTGGCCCAGGGGAACCCCCACCTCTGAAATCAACTGGCCAATTAGGGGAAAATCGCAAATTTTTCCCACCTCTCAGTGGAGGCGGGTTTGGAACCCACCCAAACTGAAACCCACCTCCAATCCACCGCCATTGGGAAAATCACACCCTAGGGTCCCGATGTCGACAGAGTGGTAACTGAGGAGGGGGTGCCTCGTAAAATTGCGGCAAAACATTTACTGCCCCATTCCTGCCATCGCTCCGCCCACCGGCAGTTCATTGGACCTCCACATGGGCGGCCCAGGTGTCTGCCTGTTTGAGGCGCGAGCCTACTTCAGATGAGACCTCAAAGCAAGGCTCCGTCTGCTCTCTCAGGTGAACGTAAAAGATCCCACGGCCACTATCACAAACAAGAGCAGGGGAGTTCTCCCCAGTGTCCTAGCCAATATTTATCCCTCAACAGGGTTACCAACCCTCCAGGGTTGCCCTGGAGTCTCCAGGATTTAAACCCAGGAGAAAAATCAAAGGGGCATTAAAAAAATTGTGGGTTTTTTATCATTCTCTTTGAACACTTTTGTTCATTAGTCATAAAAATATTAGGGTTGGGTAAAAAAAGGCTGTTTCTCTGACAGTGAAGAATCTTCCAATTGAGTAATGAAGTCTGTTTGCTTTCCAACTGGCGCAGGAATGGGGAGTCTAGAACCAGAGGCCACAGCCTCAGGATAAAGGGTAGGCCATTCAGGACTGAGATGAGATGAAATTTCTTCACACAGAGGGTGGTGAATCTTTGGAATTCTCTACCCCAGAGGGCTGTGGAGGCTCAGTCATTGGGTATATTCAAAACAGAAGTCGATAGATTTCTGACTAGTAAAGGCATCAAGGGATATGGCGATAGGGCCGGTGAATGGAGTTGAGGCAGGAGATCAGCCATGATCTCATTGAATGGCGGAGCAGGCTCGAAGGTCCGAATGGCCTACTCCTGCTCCTATTTCTTATGTTATGTTCTTATGTTGTGAATGTGGAGCTCTGTGAGGATGAATGTGTGGGGTGACCAATGTTATTACTTTTATTATGCTAATCCGGTCTATGACATTGGCGATATTAACAAATCAATATTTAATGCATTTGTTTGGCATTCCTATGTCTGCTATTTTAAACAGGTTACTGCCTCCACTAAAATGGGAGAAAAAGGAATACCATACAAAGATGTTAAGTGTTCATCAGTTAATACTACCGACAATCCTTTCTAGGCTTTGATTGCTTCTTAGTTAAGAGCCTAACCTCCCTATGCTTAGACTGTCACCCAAGGTTGAGAGAATAACCAATGAACTTGGTTTTGGAATTCCATTCGAGCCTGAAACTGGCTCCTAAGTCTGGCTACACAGCACACCCTTAGATCTTTCTTCCCTGACTATGAGCTTTCCGCATCTGAGTCGGAAGGTCATGGGTTCAAGCCCCACTCCAGAGATTTAAGCACAAAATCGAGCCTGACGCTTCAGTGCAGTACTGAGGGAGTACTGCAATTTTGAAAATGTAAGCTTTCGGATGAGGTGTTAAACTGCCCTCTCAGGTGGATGTAAAAGATCCCACAGCACTATTCGAAGAAGATCAGTGGAGTTCTCCCCGGTGTCCTGGCCAATATTTAACCCTCAACATCACAAAAACAGATTATCTGCTCATTTAATTGTGGAGCCTCGCTGTATTAATTGGCTGCTGCATTTCCTACAACAGTGACTACACTTCATAAGTACTTCATTGGCTGTGTTGCACTTTGGGACAAGTTCTTTCTTCTATTATTTACACATCAGATCAATTTGGTCAGAGGACTTAGTCAAGTGTAGAATTTTTAAGATTGCTCATTACACTATTACCAATTTGCTTGCTGCTCATATCTGAATTTTTAAATCCTACTATACAACAGTCTGGAACTATGTCAACACATGCAGTATTCTCAAAACATGCTCAGAAAATGTTGTGGCTGAAAGAAAGATATCGTATATGTTCATTAAAAAGATGAAACTGTTCAGGTTGCCCCGAGTCTGTTATACTGCAGCTACTCCCAACACAGTGTGCACCATTGCTGATAACTACCCACCCCACATGCACATATACACACACACCAACAGACACGCACACAGACAAAAACCACAGAGATAAAAACACAGAGGCACACACACTAATGCACAGACACACATGCACTCAGACGCACACACGCAAACACAGACACAAAAACACAGATATAAAAGGCACACAGGCACACACACACACGCACAAAAACAAAATGAGAAATGTGTTTCCACTTTATGTAGCATGGGGGTTGAGAGATCATAATAGTAGCCAGAAGTTAAACCCTCAGTCAGCAATGTAGAAATTTCCCAAAGCGCAGAACATAGACACAGAGTAGAAGTCAGTGCTAAAAGGTCAGATGTTCCCACTCACCCACACAGATTACAATGACTGAGAGATACAGACTATCTTGAGCATTACTTGGTTGTGATGGAATTTTTTTACATTTGGGATTCCCCTCTATACAGTGAATATGGATGGTCATTTCCCACACTCAACACAAAACAAGAAAAGCAGCGTCAACGTGGGGTTTATTTTGAGTTTAATGATTCCTGTTTTCGATGACACACACACACTTTACTCACCTTCAGCCCGAGCAGAAAATGATTACCTCACTGGAATTTACAACAGTACCTAGCTGAGCTAGGAAATGGATCCATTCTCTAGCCTACCATATCACACCATAACCTTAGCTTATTTTGATCAGCAATTCAGTCTGCTGAAACGTTGATTAATGCTCCATGTCTGGGCAGGATAGTTACAAAAGCACTTCCCTCATGCTCCTGGACAGGAGACTCCGAGCAGATTTACCAGAATGTTATCAGGGATGCAGGACTTCAGTTATGTGGAGAGGCTAGGGAAGCAGGGATTGTTCTCCTTAGAGCAGAGAAGATTAAGGGGCGATTTAATAGCAGTGTTCAAAATTATGAGGGGTTTTGATAGAGTAAATAAGGAGAAACTGTTTCCAGGGTCAGTAATGAGAGGACACAGATTTAAGATAATTGGCAAAAGAACCAGAAGGGATACGCGTGAGTTGTTATGATCTGGAATGCACTGCCTGAAAGGGTGATGGAAGCAGATTCAATAATAACTTTCAATGTGAATGGATATATAATTGAAAAGGAGAAATTAGCAAGGCTATGGGAAAAGAGCGGGTGGGACTAATTGGATGGCTCTTTCAAAGAGCCAGCACAGGTACGATGGGCCGAATGGCCTCCTCTGTGCTGTAAGAATCTATGATTTTATGATCTGTCTGCATCCTGCCCTACAGCCCAAGACAGTACTACTCTCCCTGTAGCCCCCTGTCTTTTGCAGCCTCAGGTTGCCTGTTTGAAAAAGCCCGACAGCCAATCCCGCAGACTTACCCGCTCGACGTGATTTTTGCACCGCTGGCAATCGACTTCCCACCCCGAACGGCCTGCAGCATTTAAATGAGGCTCAGGAGTTAAAATACCCTGGGCCTCTTTTTTTTTTCCCCAATCGGGTGAGTTTTGATCTGAAATCAAACCTCAGCCGCTGAAAAGTGTGTGTGCTCGTCTGTTTAAAAGTGTCGGACAAGCTTTTCCTCCTTATTGTATCAAAATCAAGGCTCATCACATTGTCTCCTACTCGAACTCACCAAGACCTCAGAACTGTGGTACTCCTCAATCTTCACTTCCTCATACAAGCTGCAATCTCTTTAAACCCAAGCTTGGAGTCACTAAGCCATTATTTTCTGATTAACCTCAGTACTCGCCTACTCTTCTCAAGGTAAAAGGTACAATTTTAAAGGGGGAGCAAGAAGAAAGAGACCTGGGGGTGTTGGTGCACAAATCTTTGAAGGTGGCAGGACTGGTTAACAAAGCAGTTAATAAAGAATATGGGATCCTGGGCTTTATAAATAGAGGCATAGAGTACAAAAGCCAGGATGTTATGCGAAACCGATATAAAACACTAGATCGGCCCCAGCTGGAGTATTGTGTCCAATTCTGGGCACCGCACTTTAGGAAGCACTTGCAGGCTTTGGAGAGGATACGGAAGAAATTTACTGCAATGGTGCCAGGGATGAGGGATTACAGTTACACGGTTAGACTGGAGAAGCAGAGCTTGTTCTCCTTAGAGCAGAGAAGGCTAAGAGGAGATTTGATAGAGGTGTTTAAAATCATGAAGGGTTCAGATAGAGTAAATAAAGAGAAACTGTTTCCAGTGGCTGAAGGGTCGATAACCGGAGGACACAGATTTAAGGTGATTGGCAAAAGAACCAGAGGCGACATGAGGAAATACTTTTTTACACAATGAGTACTTAGGATTTGGAATGCACTGCCAGATAGGGTGGTGGATACAGATTCAATAGCAGCCTTCAAAAGGCGAATTGGATAAATACTTGAAGGAGACAAAATTGCAGGGATATGGGAAAAGAGCGGGGGAGTGGGACTAACTGGATTGCTCTTCGAAAGAGCCGGCACAGACTCGATGGGCCGATGGCCTCTTTCAGTGCTGTACTATTCTATGATTCTCAACCTTGGTGGTGTCCTGAACTATGAGCCTCAGCCTTTCATCTAAGTTCCTCAATCAAGATTTATCTTTATCAATCTATATGTCTAACTGTCTGTCTATGTGTTTCTGATCCATTAACTTTCACACTTCTTTATCGGATTTAATTACAGATAATCTTGTTCTAGGCAAATTTCTTACAACAATCGTTCAATCAAAGCTTCCATGTCTTTGGAAATGTACAGAAAAACCCCTCCGACAGCATTGAATGCCTTATTAACATAAGATGCAGACTGCAGCCTGTGACATTAAAAAAAATAGCCATAGCCATCACATTTGTCCTTTAGGGAAGGAAACCTGCCGTCCTTACCCAGTCTGGCTGAAATGTGACTTCACTCCCACACCAATGTGGCTGACTCTTAACTGCCCTCTGATGTGGTCTTGCAAGCCACTCGGCTGCATCAAAACTTGCTCCCAAGGGTCCAAGAAGGCGGCCCATCATGACCTTCTCAGGGCAACTAGGCATGGACAATGAATCCTGGTCTTGCCAGCTATGCCCACATCCCGAGAATGAATAAAAAAAATAATTAACACAGGGAAAGAAGGGCAGATATTTTAACCAGGGTTCTTGCAGCTTGAAGAGAAATTAAGCTCTGATTGACCTCACTCAAACCTCACACCAAACAATTACATTGATTGATCTGAAGCTCGGTTTACTTAACAACAGTTCGGTTTTGTGGTGTTCAACTATATTAACTCATGATACATTACACGGAATAACACTCCTGTTCTTATTCAACAGTACATTGTTTGACTTACATAGAAAAATAGGAGCAGAAGTAGGCAATTCGGCCCTTCGAGCCTGCTCCGCCATTCAATATGATCATGGCTGATCCTCTACTCAATACCATATTCCCGCTCTCTCCCCATACCCCTTGATGTCTTTTGTGTCTAGATATCTATCTATCTCCTTCTTAAATATATTCAGTGACTTGGCCTCCACAGCCTTCTGTGGTAGAGAATTCCACAGGTTCACCACCCTCTGAGTGAAGAAATTTCTCCTCATCTCAGTCCTAAATGTCCTACCCTGTATCTTGAGACTGTGACCCCTCGTTCTAGATCCCCCCAGCCAGGGGAAACATCCTCCCTGCATCCAGTCTGTCTCGCCCTGTCAGAATTTTATATGTTTCAATGAGATCCCCTCTCATTCTTCTAAACTCTGGTGAATACAGGCCTAGTCGACCCAATCTCTTCTCATACAACAGTCCTGCCATCCCAGGAATCAGTCTGGTGAACCTTCGCTGCACTCCCTCTGTGGCAAGTATATCCTTTCTTTGGTAAGGAGACCAAAACTGTACACAGTACTCCAGGTGTGGTCTCACCAAGGCCCGGTATAACTGTAGTAAGACATCCTTGCTCTTGTACTCAAATCCTCTTGAAATGAAGGCCAACATACCATTTGCCTTCCTAACTGCTTGCTGCACCTGCATGTTTGCTTTCAGTGACTGGTGTACAAGGACACCCAGATCCCTCTGTACATCAACATTTCCCAATCTATCACCATTTAAATAATACTCTGCCTTTCTATTTTTCCTACCGAAGTGGATAACTTCACATTTATCCATGTTATACTGCATCTGCCATGTATTTGCCCACTCACTCAACTTGTCTAAATCACCTTGAAGCCTCTTTGCATCATCCTCACAACTCACAATCCCACCTAGTTTTGTGTCGTCAACAAACTTGGTTCCCTCATCCAAATCATTGATGTATATTGTGAATAAGCTGGGGCCCAAGCACTGATCCCTGCGGTACCCAACTAGTCACTGCCTGCCACCCCAAAAAAGACCCATTTATTCCTACTCTCTGTTTCCTGTCTGTTAACCAATTTTCAATCCATGCCAGTATATTACCCCCAATCCCATGTGCTTTAATTTTGCACATGGGAAATATGGATAAGTTTTTAGATGTGTCAGTCAAAATTCAGCAAAGAATCGGCCATGTACAATGTGAAATTCATGACAAAGAAAGTCCTGATTTGAATCTTGTTGTTGCAAAGTCCTAAAGCCAGTTGTGAGTCTTCAGAAACTTGCAGATGTGTCAGATCATGATGAAGTCTGACAAGCCCCGAGGTACATTGGTGGTCTCTGTGGGTCTTAGGCTTAATGTCAGACATGCTACGTGGAGCACAATAAGCCCCAGCAGCCTGAAAATTGGTATAGTTCGCCATTAACAGCAGGATACCTCGACCTGATGTCACGCGATACTGCCACACCTCAAAAAGCATGGACAACATGCCCATCCGAACAAGTGGTGTACAGACTCCACCCGGAGCTAGAGAAATAACGGGAAAACCGATCCCCCGACCAAAGGGCTCCGATTACAGTCCCTGTCGCTTATAGCGGGCGCGTTGGTGCTAACACGATTTTCCCGCTATACGCGGTGGATGGTGAGAGAACAAGTGTTGCGCGTCCATGTTATATTACTTTGAGCTAATCAATTCAACACAAAAATTGTATCAGCAGAGGCCCACAGCAATTACTGACATTTTAATTACTGAAAATTCCCTTTCATTAAAAATGCTTCTGTGTGTTCTTTCGAGACTATATGAGGATTTATTTATCAACCTGTCCCCACTGTTTGAACCTAATTGGAATCCTGAATACCTCCATCAGGTCACCCCTTAAACGGCTCAGCTCTAACTTCGCAAGTTTCTCTTCATAACTGCAAGCGCTCAGCCCTGGGAACATCCTCACGAATCTGGGGGTTAAATTACGAGGGCAGGTTGCATAAATTTGGTTTGTTTTCCCTTGAGGCTTTTAAAATGATAAAGGGATTTTATAGGGTAGATGCAGAGAAATGATTTCCCCTGGTGGGGGAAGATGCACGCACCTTCTTAGTCACACAATCCTCTCACTAGCAGTAAACACGCTCTGAGACTTTTCATTCAGAAGCTTCAACCGCATCCTGTTTAAAGAGTTAAGCAGCCGCACGGGTGACTGGCAGCCCACTTGATGCATGCCACACTCGCCATGCCCCACCTCTTGGATGGCAATTGGTCACGCCACATTAAAAGCCTCAATGCCATTAGCAAAACTTAATCTCCTGGCAAATACACAGGAACAAAACAGAACTGCTAACAGTGGAAATCAACTTGTCACGAGGAATAAAGATGCAAAAAAAAAACCCGAGTACCACTCTTGTCTGCCAATATTTTCACACTGTTTCTATCTTTTCCAGGATCTTCCCCATCATATAAATCAGGCTTTCTCGACAGCAGTGGGCGGGTGTTGCAGAAGTGCTTCCCAATTTGATTCTGCAATAAGAATATGACACAACGCTCCACAAGTAGGAGAAAGTAGACCTCAGGCCTCCAACTCCTACACCAAGGGTCGGGACTCTATCAACCCTTATGGAGATGTCATGCAAAGGGGAGCTGTTATTTAGGAGGGAAGCAACAGAGAATTGATAGGAGTGTCAGTTTAAGGTGGTCTCATTTACCTTGTGTTTTTAGGATGGTCCTAGGGCAGTTTCAATGACAATGGACAAAGAATTGGGTTGATGTGATAGAACATTTAATGCTCTCAGCGACTTTCTCCCTAAAATTATAAGTGGGAGGAATTTCGCCCTCATGTTGGTTGGAATCATGCTGTGCGATATTAGTGCTTGGCTGAAGTATTGGGAAGAGGAATTTTATAGGGACGTGTCAGCATTCCATGACTAATATTGCACCACAAGATTGCAACCCATTGTCTCGAGATCTGTGGCGATCGTGTTCTGGAGGTTAAGTACATCTATCCCCACCAACAACCCCATCTCAAAAATAAAACAGTCCAATTACAGAAAGCTTTACAGTCAGCGCAGATGCATTTTCATTTAAGTGAGTTTATCGCCACTATTACAAGTCGTACCAACTTCAGTGTCCGATTTAACACACACATAAGAAAATTAACACCCAAGTAGATTTAAGCTGAACATAGATAAAGATCAGTGAAAGGCATACTCGTTCCGTTAAAAGATATAGCTCAGCAAAGGCACACGCTTCAAAAATAAACATACTACAAGCTATCCAACACGTCAAAAGCCACTCACCATCCTTCCATTGAGGACAACCCTTGTTTTTCCTGCCATGTCTTTCATCTAGAACATTTGATAATTTCAACAGAGGCTTGCTGGAAAGAGAGAGGCAGTCCTACAACCGGTATAGTTCTCTAACGATTCTTTCGTACCCAGAGTACTGCTGTCACTCTTCCTCAGGAAGGACTGTCATAGCAACAAACCGCAGGAGGAAGTGGTGATCTCACCCCAATAAGCCACCCTTACTTCATTTTACTCTAAAAGAGATGGATGCTTGCACTGCATTAACAGCTGTGATATTCTACCTGAATATATATAAAATCTTCTCATAGGAAACTTGGAGATCAGACCCAGATTTTAATGGGGACGTAGAGGATGGGTAGGGTGTGCATGAGCCCCTAAACGAGCGACAAACCTGGGGAGCCTGTGGACCTGGACGATTTTAATGACTGGGCCTCATTTGTATAAATTTTCTCCAACTCCTGCCTGAACCCGGCCAGATCCATTATCTGGCTGGTGGGCGGAAGAAAGAAATTCAGCTGCAGGAGGTCGCAGCCAGACCTGTGGGAACGGTCCCCGGCAGTCAGTTGAGAAGGGGGGTTGCTTTGGAGGCAATTGGAAAAAGGGGGTTCTGGCCACGATCCGGGGGGGGGGGGTGGAAAGGGGGGAAGCTCGTGGCAAGGGAGGCCCAAGGCTCCTGGCCCACAAGGAAACCTAAAATAACATTTTTGACATTTACCTGCTGGGCCTCTTCAGGCCTACGATCGCCCTCCAGACAGATCGAGCCTGATGAGGAAGCCAGCACTGCTCCCTCCACTCAGGCCTCCGATTAATCTTGCAGTCAGGTCCCAATGACAACATCGGACCGGATCTGCATATTTAAAGAAGGACACTGCTGCCTTCCTGCGGGTGTCCTGCTCGCCTGCTCAAAAGTGGGATTGTAGAGGGTAAGTGACTGACCTCATTTTAACTGCCCCACCCACCTCCCCCCAGCCTGGTTCACATCAGGTGGGAAGAGTTAAAATTGGGGCCTTAGAATGGAATGACTGGCGAGGGAGTCTTGAACTGCATTAACTATCTAAGACCAGTAGCTGCAGGTTGCCAAACGCAGTCAGTAATGCCCGAGTTATACCGCAGGCTGCTAATTGCACGCTACCTACCAGTGGGGAGAGGCCTTCACATGCAAACATGCCATTTAGTTTTAACGTTAAGCGGTCAGTAGGAGTGTCTGCATTCACGTAACATTAAGGCGATCCAACAACGCAAACAGTGTTGTCAGCCGTGGCTCAGTGGGTAGCACTTTTACCTGAGTCAGAAGGTTGAGGGTTCAAGTTTCGCTTCAAGCCTTGACCTCATAATCTAGGGCAACGCTACAGTGTAGTACTGCCATTCTAAAGAAGAGCAGGAGAGTTCTCTCGGTGTCCTGGTGAACATTTCTCTCTCAACTAACACCACCAAACAAAGATTGACTAGGCATTCATCTCATTGCAAGGTTTGTAAGACCTTTCTGTGCACAAAATGGCTGCTGTATTTGCCTACATAAACACCACTGCACTTCAAAGCAACTCAGTGTGTTCCTGGCATTGAGTCGGCAGAAGAAGGACCAAGGTTCACAGTGCAGAACAACACCATCCTTGAAGAGTGTCGCAGAGAAGACATGGAAGTAGTGGTTTGGAGATGCCAAGTGTGGTTGTTTTAGAAAGTCAGTGGGTTGTAGGAGGAAAAGAAAACCGAGAGAGGGAAGGAGCTGCAAAGTTTTGAGGTCTATCTCAACTTTACCATAACTTATATAACATGTGCACCCACAAAACGATCAGCAGTTCATGATCATTATCATAGAAAAAGGACTATGGCATTTAAAAAAAATTGTGCTCCAGATGTGGGTAATGAGCATGGCCGCACTTATTGCCCAAATCACGTTGCCCTCAAAGAAAGAAAGAAAGACTTTATATATCGCCTGTCACAACCTCAGGATGTCCCAAAGCGCTTTACAGCCAATGAAATACTTTAAGTGTAATCACTGTTGTAACGTAGGAAACACAGCAGCAAATATGCACAGAGCAAGCTCCCACAAACGACGATGTGATAATGGCCACAAAATCGGTTTTTTAGTGATGTTGATGGAGGGTAAATATTGGCCAGAACACCTCTGCTCATCTTTGAAATAATGCAAGCAATTTTTTACGTCCACCTGAGAGAGCAGATGGGGCTTTGGTTTAAAATTTCATCCGAAAGACAGCACCTCCAGTACTGCACTGGAGTGTCAGCCTAGATTTTTGTGCTCAAATCTCTGGAGTGGGACAAGAACCCACAACCTTCTGACTCAGAGGTGAGAGTGCTACCAACTAAGCCACGGCTGACACCTCAGGTCATTAAGAGTCAACTATGTAGTGTGGGACTGGAGTCACATATCACTATTCCTTCATCGTCACTGGGTCAAAATCCTGGAACTCCCTCCCTAACAGCACTATAGGAGTACCTACATGGACTGCAGCGGTTCAAGACGGCTGCTCACCACCTTCTCAAGGGCAATTAGGGATGGGCAATAAAAGTTGGCCTTGCCAGCAATGTCCACATCCCATGAATGAATAAAAGAAAAAAACATGTAGGCCAGACTGGGTAAGGGTGGCAGGTTCCCTTGCTTGTAGAAAAGAGATATCGAGCATAAGGAATGCAAAAAATTCACCAAATGGGACAGTGTAGAGGGAGCTTTACTCTGTATCTATCCTGTGCTGTACCTGCCCTGGGAGTGTTTGATGGGACAGTGTAGAGGAAGCTTTACTCTGTATCTAACCCATGCTGTACCTGCCCTGAGAATGCTAGTTGCTGAAAATGGGTGCCTGAAATGGAGGGGGCTCATTTCCCCAGCGCCGACATCCCTCACTTTGAAGAGCATAAGATTCACAAAAGAACACAAACAAAAATGATGTTTGGTTAAAGTTTGAAATGGTTTGAAGTTTTCTAAAGTGTAAACCATTGAGTGGTGATGCTCTTCGGTTAGATTAATTGATACCATTAATTGCTACAGCACTCCTTGTAGCAGAAATGCATAATCTGTGTCTGTGGCCCACAACCCTCCTGTGGTGAAGTCACATCCTGCTGATATTCTTCAATAACATCCTCTGCCATTATTAAATTGAACTTGACCTCAATCGTACCGTTGAGATTTTTGACCCAAATGACTCAACATCTGAATAACTTGATTAGCTTTAGATTCCAGCCTCCTGCAAGATCTGAAACTTGTGCAGCCGAGGAGAGCAGGAGTCACCCAGGAGTGACTCATCACCTCTCATTCTGCCAGCATTTCACACCTCACCTTTTGTTTCTTAACCTGTCCTATTACCATCTCGTCTTGCCTTGAGCATCACTTAATGTCTCTACTTACCATAGACCACCCCTTTTGTTCTTTTATTCCTCCCCCAGCCTCCCCCTTGCTTTTTTATCTGTTTAATTTCCTGCTCTGTTCTCAGTTCCGACAAAGGGTTTCGACCTGAAACGTTAACTCTGTTTCTCTCTCCACGGATGTTGCCTGGCCTGCTGAGTTTTTCCAGTGTTTTCTGTTGTTATTTCGGATTTCCAGCATCCGCAGTATTTTGCTATTGTGACTCATCACCTGTTCTTGAGTTGTTCAGTTGTTCATTTGGGTTCTACCTTCACACAAACTACTGCTGGAAGCGGTTAAACCCTTTTCCTTATCATCAACTGAAGCTCCAATTCTGACTCATTTCAACACAGTTTCTGTCAGTAGACAAGGACAATGGAGTGCAGTCTCCAAATGAGTTGAGCTGGTGTCACACACTCCTGCCTGGTATCCCCCCACCCCCCTACCTAGGCTTGGACTTGTGGTGGAGTACATTGGCGCTGGGAGTTCTCTGGTACCTCGTGCCAAGTGTGAGCGGAGTGTCGGCAGGCTGTTTGGTCATGGACTGCATCACAGGTGAGGGCAATCCTGCCCCTGTTCATTTGTCCACACTTGCAGTCGTTCCAGCAGAGTAGCAAACAAGACCAGGACCCTGGATGGATTTTCCACCTCCTAACCTTGGGATACTGAGACCAATCATTGCATGTGCATTTACTGCCCTGGCCAAGATCAGCTCACTCAGCACTATCCAGGGTTAAAGAGAGTCGTCTTCCTCTCACAGAGACCATCTTTCAAATCTGCCCTCACCTTCAAATAAGGGTGGTAAATAGTATTGTCTTAACCAATGCTCCCTCTTAATTTTTTTGTGCCTGGTCCCTTTAAGTGGCTGCGCGGCCCATTCAAATTTTCGCCCACACGCGGTTTCTCCCATATAAAAGTCGCTGAGCGGCCTGCGTGGGACCTCTAGACTGCTTAGAGGGAATGTTGATCTTAACATGAAAGAACTGCGACTGGCATTGACCTGCTTGACCTGGCGTTGCTGTGCACTATTTTCTAAATGGCGAGAAGCTAGGGACTGTGGATGAGCAGAGAGATTTAGAGTTCCATGTACAGAAATCACTAAAAGCTAGTGGACAGGTACAAAATATAACTAAAAAGGCTCATGGAATGTTGGCCTTTAGCTCAAGAGGGCTGAAATAAAAAGGAGTGGAAGTTATGTTACAGCCGTACAGAGCTCTATTAGACCCCATTTAGAGACAAAATCCCCACTGACCTCGGCAACTTGAGACCCAGAGATTTTAACTCTCATATCTCATCAGGCACTCCCAACCTAATCTTTTGCTGGAATTCCACTTCCGGGAATGCCGTGAGCGCCCTTCTTTATGGGTTGAGGGGATGATTCCCCATGAAGCGAGCTCCCATGGGAAAACATTCCCCTTGGTCACGATATCTTCCCCACTGACTTCAATCAACCCACTACGGGCAGTTGCCAAGCGAAGACCTCACAGAACAAGAAAGGAGAAAAAATAAACAATAGGATCAATAAATCTATCAAATCGTTCTATTTCCTCTTGCTGTATTGAATCTCGGATAGATCTGTCAGTTAATAACATTCTCTTGGTCATCTTTGGCTGGAAAGGAGAGGGAACAGCACTGAATCTCAGGCTGGTCAGAATCGAACAGCACGGTCAGCCATGGATGGTGGTCCAAATGCACACAGAGCAACATCTGCTGAGGGGACACAAGTGAAGGAGAGTCATCCTGCCCGTGACCCCCAGACTTGTTCAGTGTATCATCGGGAACACTAATGGTTACTCCTGAGAGTGGAGTTAGGGTTAACTGTCAATAGGAGCTGAAAACTATTTCATTTTCTATTAATATGGAGCTTAATGTTCATTAATACTCACCTCTGACTTGCCACCGTAAGTTTTGCTTCTTCCAGGCTTCCTTCTGCATGAGGGACGCTGAATGTGTTGGCCGAACCTCTTTGGAAGATCCTTGAACTGCACGATCTTCTGTAGGAGAGAAAGCGCAGGGTTTAAACCATGGTATGCGTTAAAACCAGAAGGGAGGAGAGTTAGTCTGATATTCTCTCCTGAAGGTGGACTGACTCATGAAGAATGGATAGTTGGTGAGGTAGAGTGAGGCATTGAGCATTGGCAGGTTATCAAACCATGGGGCCATCACAGCCAAGTTGTGCAGTGTGTGCTGACTTTATTTTAATTCATTCACGGGTTGTGGGCGTCACGGACAAGGCCGGCATTTATTATCCATTCCTAATTGCCCTTGAGAAGGTGGTGGTGAGCCGCCTTCTTGAACCACTGCAGTCCGTGTGGTGAAGGTACTCCCACAGTACTGTTAGGGAGGGAGTTCCAGGATTTTGAACCAGCGACAATAAGGAACAGTGATATATTTCCAAGTCAGGATGATGTGTGACTTGGAGGGGAACTTGGAAGTGGTGGTGTTCCCATGCGCCTGTTGCCCTTGTCCTTCTAGGTGGTAGAGGTCGCGGGTTTGGGAGGTGCTGCCGAAGAAGCCGGCGAGTTGCTGCAGTGCATCTTGTAGATGGTACACACTGCAACCACGGTATGCCGGTGGTGGAGGGAGTGAATGTTTAAGGTGGGGGATGGGGTGCCAATCAAGCGGGCTGCTTTGTCCAGGATGGTGTTGAGCTTCTTGAGTGTTGTTGGAGCTGCACTCATCCAGGCAAGTGGAGAGTATTCCATCACACTCCTTACTTGTGCCTTGTAGATGGTGGAAAGGCTTTGGGGAGTCAGGAGCAATGTTCCCCGTAATTTTCTTTTTCGGTGTGCGGCCCATTCACAGGTTCGCGCATGCACGAACTTTAACACAGGAAAAGCTGGTCCCAGGCTGTGCGGGACTGGCAGAAAGCTATGCAGCTTATAGGTAACGTTCGTCAGGAGGTGAGTCACTCACCGCAGAATTCTCCACTTCTGACCTGCTCTTGTAGCCACTGTATTTATGTGGGTGGTCCAGTTAAGTTTCTGGTCAATGGTGACCCCCAGGATTCTGATGGTGGGGGATTCGGCAATGGTAATGCCGTTGAATGTCAAGGGGAGGTGGTTAGACTCTCGCTTGTTGGAGATAGTCATTGCCTGGCACTTGTGTGACAAGAATGTTACTTGCCGCTTATCAGCCCAAGCCTGAATGTTCCCCAGGCCTTGCTGCATGCGGAGACGGAATGCTTCATTATCTCAGGAGTTGCGAATGGAACTGAACACTGCAATCATCAGTGAACATCCCCACTTCTGACCTTATCATGAAGGGAAGGTCATTGATGAAGCAGCTGAAGATGGTTGGGCCTAGGACACTGCCTTGAGGAAATCCTCAAGGGATGTTGGCTGTAGTGCTGAAGGCTTCTGCTCCAGAACTGGCCGTGCCTCTAGCAAAGCTGTTCCAGTACAGCTTCAACAATGGCATCTACCTGACAAAGTAGAAAATTGCCCATGTATGTCCTGTCCATGAAGATGGTTGGGCCTAGAATACTGCCCTAAGGAACTCCTGCAGTGATGTCCTGGGCTGAGATGATTGGCCTCCAACAACCACAACCATCTTCCTTTATGCTAGGTATGACTCTAGCCAGTGGAGAGTTTTCCCCCTGATTCCCATTGACTTCAGTTTTACTAGGGCTCATTGATGCCACACTCAATCAAATGTTGCTTTGATGTTAAGGGCAGTTACTCTCACCTCACCTCTGGAATTCAGCTCTTTTGTCCATGTTTGGAGCCAGGCTGTAATGAGGTCTGGAGCCGAGTGGTCCTGGCAGATCCCAATCTGAGCATTGGTGAGCAGGTTATTGGTGAGTAATTGCCATTTAATATACCTGGCGACGAAACCTTCCATTACTTTGCTGATGATTGAAAGTAGGCTGATGAGGCATTATTGGCCGGATTGGATTTGCCTGCTTTTTGTGGAAAGGACATACCTGGAAAATGTTCTACTTTGTCGGGTAGATGCCAGTGTTGCAGCTGAACTGCAATAACTTGGCTCGAGGCGTGGATTGTTCTGGAGCACAAGTCTTTAGCACTGCAGCCGGGATGTTGTCAGGGCCCATAGCCTTTGCTGTATCCAGTGCATCAAGCCATTTCCTGACATCACATCGAGTGAATCAAATTAGCTGAAGACTGGCTTCTGTGATGGTGGGGACCTCAGGAGGAAGCCGAGATGGATCATCCACTCGGGACTTCTGGCTGAAGATGTTTGCAAAAGCTTCAGCCTTGCCCTTTGCACTCACATGCTAGGCTCCGCCATCATTGAGGATGGGGATATTCATGGAGCCTCCTCCTCCCGTTAGTTGTTTAATTGTTCACCACCATTCATGACTGGATGTGGCAGGACTGCAGAGCTATGATCTGATCCATTGGTTGCAGGATCACTTAGCTCTGTCTATAGCATGCTGCTTCTACTGTTCAGCCTGTATGTAGTCCTGTGTTGCAGCTTCCCCAGGTTGGCACCAAATTTTTAGGTACGCCTGGTGCTGCTCCTTGCATGCTCTTCTACACTCATCAATTAACCAGGGTTGTTCCACTGGCTTGATGGTAACGGTAGAGTGAGGGATATGTCGGGCCATGAGGTTACAGATTGTGGTGGAATACAATTCTGCTGCTGCTGATGGCCCACAGCACCTCATGGATGCCCAGTTTTGAGCTGCTAGATCTGTTCTGAATCTGTCCCATTTAGCACAATGGAGGGTGTCCTCAGTGTGAAGACAGGACTGCGTCTCCACAAGGACTGTGCGGTGGTCACTGCTACCAATGCGGTCATGGATAGATGCATCTGCGACAGGTAGATTGGTGAGGACGAGGTCAAGTAGGTTTTTCCCTCAGGCATGCCTTCGAGAGGGAGCTGGATCAGTTCTTGGCTGTGGCAGAGATCACATCATGTAGAAGGTTAAGTGGTTTTACAGATAACACTTTTGTCTGGTTTCAATTGACTGAAGGGGTCGGAGAGGAAATTTCCAAATTATTTTTCCCATTTTGGTCCTGGGCTTTTCTCTTTTTTTGTCTTTCTCAGGAGATTACATGGCTGCAGGGGTGGGAGGATGGGAAGTGTCTGCTCATGATGGTCCACCCATCATGAGTATGGGGCAGGCTTGATGGACCAGCTGGTCTTTTCCTGCCCATCAATTTTGTACGTTCATTAGCTCAATCTTCTTATACCTTACCTCCATGTACATGCACCTTCCACCAGAGATGACTGGATAATGATCAAGAACATAACTGAAATAACAACAGAAAACGCTGGAAAAACTCAGCAGGCCAGGCAGCATCCGTGGAGAGAGAAAGAGAGTTACCACGGATGCTGCCTGGCCTGCTGAGTTTTTCCAGCGTTTTCTGTTGTTATTTCAGATTTCCAGCATCCGCAGTATTTTGCTATCCTAAGAACATAACTGATATTTTTTTACTCTCCTCCCTAACCCAGTGACACTGATGTCAATTGTCACAATCCTACTGCCGCCCAAACTGACGTCAACTAACCCAGCACAGTCTGGGAATCATATGTGAAATGAGTGAAGTCTCAATCCAATTCTTAGTGGCCATAGGCCCACAACAGAAAGCTATTCCCAATTTGGCAAGCTCACTCAGCAAGGCCACAGGACATGGGATATGGAAAATGTCACGCTGGTCCAGTAGGGGCCACTCCTCTGAGGTTGGGACTAAGGCACATCGGTGGGGCAGTGCAGAGAGACCTTTACTCTGTATCTAACTGCACTGTAACTGACCTGAGACTACATCGTTATCTAGCCATTTATCTCATCACTGTTTGTGGGACCTTGCTGTGCATAAGTTCCCTACATTACAACAGTACTTCATTGGCTGTGAAGCACTTTGAGATATTCTGAGGTCATGAAAGGTGCTATATAAAAGCAAGTTCTTTATTTCTTTGATAGGAACTTTACTCTGTATCTAACCCGTGCTGTGCCTGCCCTGGGAGTGTTTGATGAGACATTGTAGAGGGCGCTTTACTCTAGCTTAGGAGCACATGACACTGATTATAACTATATGAAATAGAAAGTTACCTAGCACCAAACATCCCTCAATTTGATCATTGGTGTGAACACAGAATCATAGAATGCTTACAGCATAGAAGGAGGCCATTCGAGCCCGTGCCGGCTCTCTGCAAGAGCACTTCAGCTCGTCCCACTCCCCCGCCTTTTCCCCGTAGCCCTGCAAATTTTTTCCTTCAGGTACTTATCCAATTCCCTTTTGAAAGCCACGATTGAATCTGCCTCCACCACCCTTTCAGGCAGTGCATTCCAGATCATAACCACTCACTGCGTAAAAAAGTTTACCTCATGTCACCTTTGGTTCTTTTGCCAAGCACCTTAAATCTGTGACCTCTGGTTCTCGACTCTTCCATCAATGAGAACAGTTTCTCTCTATCTACTCTGTCTAGACCCCTCATGATTTCAAACACCTCTATCAAAGGGTACAATTCTAAAGGGGTGCATGAACAGAGAGACCTGGGGGTGTACACGCACAAATCGTTGAAGGTGGCAGGGCAGGTTGAGAAAGCAGTTAAAAAAGCATACGGGATCCTGGGCTTCATAAATAGAGGCATAGAGTACAAAAGCAAGGAAGTTATGATGAACCTTTATAAAACACTGGCCCGACCTCAACTGGAGTATTGTGTCCCATTCTGGGCACTGCACTTTAGGAAGAATGTGAAGGCCTTAGAGAGGGCGCAGAAAAGATTTACAAGAATGGTCCCAGGGATGAAGGACTTCAGTTACATGGATAGACTGGAGAAGCTGGGGTTGTTCTCCTTAGAGCAGAGAAGATTGATAGGAGATTTGATAGAGGTGTTCAATATTAATGAGGGGTCATAGGATTACACTGCACAGAAACAGGCCATTCGGCCCAACCAGTCCATGTCGGCGTTTATGCTCCACTCGAGCCTCCTCCCGTCTTTCCTCATCTAACTCTATCAGCATAACCCTCTATTCCCTTCTCCCTCATATGCTTACCTAGCCTCCACTTAAATGCATCTATACTATTTGCCTCAACTACTCCCTGTGGTAGCGAGTTACACATTCTCACCACTCCCTGAGTAAAGAAGTTTCTTCTGAATTCCTTATTTGATTTCTTGGTGACTATCTTATATTGATGGCCTCCAGTTATGCTCTTCCCCACAAGTGGAAACATTCTCTCTGTATCTACTCCATCAAAACCTTTCATAATTTTAAAGACCTCAATTAGGTCACCCCTCAGCCTTTTTTTTTCCCCCAAGCGAAAAGATCCAGCTGTTCATCCTTTCCGGATAGGTATACCCTCGTATTTCTGGTATCATCCTTATCTGCCAATTATATGCCTATTCTGCAAGTTTATTAATGTCTTCCTGTAATTTGTTGCAGTTCTCCTCAGTATTGACTATCCCCACCAATTTGGTGGCATCCGCAAATTTAGAAATTATGTTTTTGATTCCAAAGTCTAAATCGTTAATATAAATTGTGAACAGCAGTGGTCCCAGCACTAATCCTTGTGGAACACCACTACACACCTTCTGCCACTGTGAATAGCTACCCTTTACCCCTACTCTCAGCTTTCTGTCTTAAAGCCAGCGAGCTATCCATTCTGCTACTTGTCCTCTGATTCCGCATTCTCTGATATTAGTCTATTATGTGGTACCTTATCAAAGGCCTTTTGAAAATCTAGATAAATTACATCTACTGCATTACCCTTGTCTATTCTCTCTATTACCTCTTCAAAAAATTCAATGAGGTTGGTCAAGCAAGACATTCCCTTTTGAAATCCATGCTGACTATTCATTATTATATTTTTGGCTTCTAGATGTTCTTCTATTTTCTCATTTATTAGGGATTCCATTATTTTTCCTACCACTGGTGTTAAGCTGACTGGTCTATAGTTCCCTGGATATGTTCTATCTCCCTTCTTAAATGTAGGCATGATGTTAACTATCTGCCAGTCCTGTAGCACTACACCTTTTTATCCTGTCCGTCCCTTAGTGGCCCTATTCCCATCTCAACCTTCCTTCTTTTATTTATGTGCCTGTAAAATATTTTACTATTTTGTTTTATGTTCCTTGATAATTTAATTTCATAGTTCCTCTTTGCTTTCCTAATTTTTTTGACTTCTCTCCTAATCTCTTCGTATTTTCCCTTATCATGCTCTCCCCTGCTGTCCATGTACTTAATGTATGCCTCCTTCCTTACCCTCAGTTTTTCTCATATGGCTTTATTCATCCATGGTGTCTCATTAGTGTTTAGCTTGTTCTGGTTTTTTAGCAGAATATATTGTTCCCGCACTCTGTTGAACACCATTTTAAATGTTTCCCATTGCTGTTCTACATCATTGTTTGCCAATATTGTTGTCCATTTTATTTTCCCAAGTTCTATTCTCAGCCCCTCAAAATCAACTTTTCTCCAATCCATTACCCTGGTCTTCGTCATACTTATGTCCTTCTCAATTATTATTTTAAAGCATAATATATGATGGTCACTATTGGTACAGCTCCTTCCTGTCCCAGTACTGGTGCCAGTTTCCCATGAAAAAGATCCACTCTTTCCCACACCAGCCCTTTAGCCACGTGTTAATTCTCCTGATCTGTCTGCTTCTATGCCAATTTGCACAGGCAACAATCCAGAGATTATTACCCTCGAGGTCTGCTTTTTAATTTAGCTCCTTAATCCGGATACATCTTCAGCAGGATCTCCTCCCTGTTCCTACCTATGTCATTTGTCCCTTAGGTTTCGGAGTGTCTCAACTCACACTCCAGCTCAATGACTCTGAGCCAGAGTGACTGAGGCAGAGACAGTTATGCAGATGTGGGCATCCAGGACAGTCTCGCTATCCACAAACTCCCGCATTCTACAATCCCGACACATAGCGTGCCCTACCACCTCTAGAAATTTTTATTTATATGCTTATTTAAATTAGTTAAAGTTTTTAATCAAGTGATTATTTAGAGTTATATTAATTAATTAGTTTATCTAGTTATTAATTTAATAAAAGTATTAGTTATTGTACCCCAGCTCTTAGCTTAAAACACTGCATTAGCTTACAGATAAAAAAAAACGCCCTAATACTCACCAACCAATCACTTACCTGCTGTCCTGTGACGTCACTCCTTGATTATTATTTTTTTTTGCTTTCTCTCCGCTCCGGTCCCCAGTTAGGTCCGCTCTGCCTTCTCTGCTCACAGTGAGTTTGGGCCCTTCTCCGACCGCGCTTTTTATTTTCCTGCCTTCACTCCGGTCCCCAGTTAGGTCCGTTCTGCCTCCTCTGCTCAGAGTCTAGAAAGAGTAGATAGAAACTGTTCCCATTGACGGAAGGGTCGAGACCAGAGGACACAGATTTAAGGTGATTGGCAGAAGAACCAAAGGTGACACGAGGAAAAACTTTTTTACACAGCGAGTGGTTCGGATCTGGAATGCACTGCCTGAGAGGGTGGTGGAGGCAGATTCAATCGTGGCTTTCAAAAGGGAATTGGATAAGTACCTGAAGGAAATTTTTTTGCAGGGCTACGGGGAAAGGGCGGGGGAGTGGGACTAGCTGAAGTGCTCTTGCAGAAAGCCAGCATAGGCTCGATGGGCCGAATGGCCTCCTTCTGTGCTGTAACCATTCTATGATTCTGATTCTATGAATTCTCCCCTCAACCTTCTTTGCTCTAAGGAGAACAACCCCAGCAATCCAGTCTATCCACGTAACTGAAGTCCCTCATCCCTGGAACCATTCTCGTAAATCTTTTCTGCACCCACTCTAAGGCCTTCACATCCTTCCTAAAGTGCGGTGCCCAGATTGGACACAATACTCCAGCTGAGGCCTGAACCAGTGTTTTATAAAGGTCCATCATAACTTCCTTGCTTTTGTACTCTATGCCTCTATTTATGAAGCCCAGGATCCCGTATGCTTTTTTAACTGCTTTCTCAACCTGCCCTGCCACCTACAACGATTTGTGCACATATACCCCCACGTCTCTCTGTTCAAACACCCCCTTTAAAATTGCACTCTTTAGTTTATATTGCTTCTCCTCATTCTTCCTACCAAAATGTATCACTTTTCTGCATGAAATTTCATCTGCCGCGTGTCCGCCCATTCCACCAGCCTGTCTATGTCCTCTTGAAGTCTATCACTATCCTCCTCACTGTTCACTATACTTCCAAGTTTTGTGTTATCTGCAAATTTTGAAGTTGTGCCCTGTACACCCACATCCAAGTCATTGATATATATCAAGAAAAGCAGCGGTCCTAGTACCGACCCCTGAGAAACACCTGTGTGTGTACCTTCCTCCAGTCCGAAAAACAACCATTCACCACTACTCTCTGTTTCCTGATACTTAGCCAACTTCATATCCATGCTGTCACTGTCCCTTTTATTTGATGGACTTCAACTTTGCTGGCAAGCCTATTATGTGGCACTTTATCAAACGCCTTTTGGAAATCCATGTACACCACATCAACCACATTGCCCTCATCAACACTCTCTGTTACCTCATCAAAAAACTCAATCAAGTTAGTTAAACACGATTTGCCTTTGACAAACCCGTGTTGGCTTTCCTTAATTAATCCACATTTGTCCAAATGACTGCTAATTTTGTCCCGGATTATCATTTCTAAAAGCTTCCCCACTATCGAGGTTAAACTGACTGGTCTGCAGTTGCTGGGTTTATCCTTACACCTTTTTTTGAACAAGGGTGTAACATTTGCAATTCTCCAGTCCTCTGGCACCCCCCGTATCCAAGGAGGATTGGAAGATTATGGCCAATACCTCTGCAATTTCCATCCTTACCTCCCTCAGCATCCTAGGATGCATCCCATCCGGTCCTGGTGACTTATCTACTTTAAGTATAGCCAGCCTTTCTAGTAACTCGTCTTTATCAATTTTTATCTCATCCAGTATCTCAACTACCTCCTCTTTCACTATGACTTTGGCAGCAACTTCTTCTTTGGTAAAGACAGATGCAAAGTCCTTATTTAGTACCTCAGCTATGCTCTCTACCTCCATGCGTAGGTTTCCTTTTAGGTCCCTAATCGGCCCCACTACTCCTCTTACTACCCGTTTATTATTTATATGCCTATAGAAGACTTTTGGATTCCCTTTTATGTTAGCTGTCAGTCTATTCTCATACTCTCACTTATTTCCTTTTTCACTTCCCCTCTGAACTTTCTATATTCAGCCTGGTCCTCACTTGTATTCTCAACCTGACATCTGCCATATACCCTC
The DNA here is from genome assembly GCA_030390025.1 of Squalus acanthias. Taxonomy (NCBI): domain Eukaryota; kingdom Metazoa; phylum Chordata; class Chondrichthyes; order Squaliformes; family Squalidae; genus Squalus; species Squalus acanthias. The sequence goes on from CM059427.1 coordinate 126,809,233, forward strand.
TTTTTATGTTTCATCTTACTCTCTATCTTTTTCGTCATCCAGAGAGCTCTGACTTTGATTGCCTGACCTTTCTCCCTCGTGGGAATGCACCTTGACTGTACCTGAACCATCTCCTCTTTAAAGGCAGCCCATTGTTCGATTACAGTTTTGCCTGCCAATCTTTGATTCCAATTTACCTGGGCCAGATCCATTCTCAACTCACTGAAATTGGCCCTCCTCCAATTAAGTATTTTTCCTCTAGATTGCTCCTTGTACTTTTCCATAGCTAATCTAAACCTTATGATACTAATTAGCTAAAGTAGTTCCAGATGGATTAGGTGTTTACTCCATGAACAGAGCCATCTGGTGTATAAGTTGAGTAATTAACTGCACTTTTGTGTGTGTGTGACCCATTGTAACAGCTGGAGAGCAACCTGCAAGTAAGTGACAACAATTTGTATCTTCAGCATACACCAAGGCAGTTCATATAGGGAAAAAAATAAAATGAAAGAGTGGGTGAGTTAGATAACTGAAAGCTTGGTTGAAAAGATGGATTTTAAGAAGGTTTTTAAAGGTGGAGAGAGAAGTGGAAAGTCTGAGGATTTTAGGGAGGGAGTTCCAGAGAGTTGGTAGTTGAAGGGAAGAGTGAGGCAAAGAAGTAAAAGAAACAAAGACTTGTTGAGGCTGCCGCGAAACACAAATTAAAACTGAATCCATGTGTGGAAAACTGCATGGTCCAAAATGGCTGAACAGACTGATCCCAGAATTCTCTGGAAAAATCCTGAGGCCCCGCCCACTTCTTTTCTCCTGCCTTAAAGGCAAGGTGCTCGATATATTGTCCACGGACGGAAAAGTGGATAATGCCCGTTTAGGTGGCGATCCGCCACACAGCTCCCCCCCCAGAATCCGCTTAGGAGGTGTGGATGAGACGGTGCGGCGGTCTGATGGGCCGGCCGGAGCGGCTCTTGTAGGACGCCGGTGGACGTGGAACAGCCGGGTGAACTGGCTAGAGGGCAGGTCGGCCGCGTGGTGGTGGACGAGCTACAGGGACCTGCTCACCGGGCTCCGAGTATGCTGGCTTGAGTCGGTCAAACAACACTTTTTCGGTCCTGTCGCCCACTTGCAGGGTGAAAAATTTGTCCCCAGCCTGTAGCAACTTGTAGGGCCTGTCGTACGGGGGTTGAAGGGGTCCGCGGTGGGCGTCGTGCCGGACGAAAACGAACCGTGCCTGGTGCAGGCTTAGTGGGACGTGTGAGGTGGATTCGCCGTGTCGGGCAATGGGCACCGGGGCGAACTGCAGCGCCGGTGAGGCGAAGTCGTGGCGTTGCTGGTCGGCTGACCAGGGTGTCGTGGCGGTGGGCAGGAACTCACCGGGTACGCGCAGCGGCTGACCGTACACTAGCTCTGCTGCCGATGCGTGGAGGTCTTCTTTAACCGCGGTGCGCAGGCCGAGGAGGACCCACGGAAGTCGGTCGGTCCAGGCGCCGTCCTGGAGGCTGGCTCGAAGAGATGCCTTCAAGGATCTGTGGAACCGCTCACACAGTCCGTTGGCTTGGGGGTGGTACGCTGTGGTGCGGTGAATGGTCACCCCGAGATTGCGTGTGACGGCGGTCCAGAGTTCAGAGGTAAATTGCGGACCTCTGTCCGACGTCATGTCGGAGGGGACGCCGAACCGTGCGACCCAGGTGCTGACGAAGGCTCTGGCAATGTCGGCGGTGGTGGTAGAGGTCAGTGGAATTGCCTCGGACCAGCGCGTGGTGCAGTCAACGATCGTCAGCAAGTGCGTGTGGTCTTGCGACGGCGGCAGGGGCCCAACGATGTCCACATGGATGTGGTCGAATCTCCGCGAGGGGACGGTAAACTCCTCGAGGGGTGCTTTCGTGTGTTGCTGTACCTTGGTCCGTTGGCAGGCTAGGCAGAAGTTGGCCCAAGTACGCACATCCTTGCGAAGGCCACGCCAGACAAAGCGGTTGGCTACCAATTTGATGGATGCGTGGGCGCCGGGGTGGGAGAGGTTGTGGAGAATGTCGAATACCCGGCGGCGCCTAGGACGCTGGGACGATGGGCCGAGGTTGACATAGGGATATGTCGCACTTGACCGTGACTGCGGTCGGGCCACAGGCGACGTCAGCCAGGCATAGCCCTGGTATGTTGATAGGTGCGGAGAGCAGATCAGGGTCGGTGATCTGGTCTGCTGCGAGTTGAGCGTAGTCGACTGCTAGGTGTGCGGCGTGGATGGCGGGGCGGGAGAGGCAGTCGGCTACAACATTGTCTCGGCCGGAGACGTGTTGGATGTCCGTGGTGAACTCGGACACTGCCGCGAGCTGGCGCTGCTACCTGGCGGACCAGGGGTCGGTTGTCTTTGCCATTGCGAATGTCAGGGGCTTGTGGTCGACAAACGCAATGAAGGGGGTGGCCCTCAAGCAAAAACCGAAAATGGCGGACTGCCAGGAACAGCACGAGGAGCTCGCGGTCGAGGGTGCTGTACTTGACCTCCGGGGGGCGTAGTTGGCGGCTGAAGAAGGCAAGTGGTTGCCAGGCGCCGTCGACCCACTGCTCATACACGGCACCGACCGCATGGTCGGAGGCGTCCGTGGTCAGCGCTACCCTGGCATTGGGCCATGGGTGCGCGAGCAGGGTGGCGTTGGCGAGCGCGGTCTTGGTGGAGTCGAAGGCGGCGGACGCGTCTGCCGTCCATTCGACCGCCATCTTGCCGCTCCTGCCCCGGAGGGCTTCATACAGGGGCCTCATGAGGGATGCCGCTTTGGGGATGAAGCGGTTATAGAAATTCACCATCCCGAGGAACTCCTGGAGGCCTTTGATGGTGGTGGGGCGGGGAAATTGTGGGACGGCCTGCTCCTTGGTGGGCAGGGAAATGGCCCCAGCATGGGTGATGTGGTGGCTGAGGAAGTCGATCTTGTCCAGGCCGAACTGGCATTTGGCTGGGCTGAGGATGAGCCCGTGGTCGCTGAGGTGCCCGAACAGGATGCGAAGGTGTTCGAGGTGTTCCTGCTTGGAGGAACTGGCTACCAGGATGTCGTCCAGGTAGACGAACAGGAACTTCAGGTCCCAAAGGACCGAGTCCTTGAGCCGTTGGAATGCATGGGCCGCGTTTTTGAGGCCGAAGGGCATCCACAGGAACTCGAACAGGCCGAAGGGGGTGATTACGGCCGTCTTGGGGACGTCCGCGGGGTGGACGGGGACTTGGTGGTAGCCGCGCACCAGGTCGACCTTGGAAAAGACTGAGCGGCCGGCCAGTCTAGCCGAGAAGTCCTGAATGTGCGGCACGGGGTACCGATCAGGGGTGGTGGCGTCGTTGAGGCGGCGGTAATCCCCGCAGGGGCGCCGTGGAGTGGGGGAGGCCCAGGGACTGTTGGAGTGGCGGATGAGGCCGAGCTGTTCCATGGTGGCAAACTCGGTCCGCGCGATCTCCAGTTTGGCCAGGTCCAGCCTGCGGACGTGGGCGTACACTGGGGGGCCTGTGGTGGGGATGAAGTGTTCCACCCCGTGTTTGGCGGCCTCCGCGGAGAAGGTCGGATTGGTAAGGGCCGGGAATTCGGCCAGGAGTGCCGTGTAGTCATCCGTGGCCCGGGTGTGGCACTGTGACGCCATGTCGGCGGGTTGACGGGGGGCCATGGCGCCCAGGATGGGGGACATGGTGTTCATGTCCACGAGGCGGTGACGAGGGATGTCTACCAGTAGGCTGTGGGCGCACAGGAAATCTGCGCCGATGAGAGAGGAGAGCACCTTGGCAGTGATGAACTCCCATCGGTAGCGGCGACCAGCGAGGTCGAGGGTGACCGTCCGGGTTCCGTACGTCCGGATTTCCGAGCCGTTAGCAGCAGCCAGCGCCAGTCCTCGTTCGCCCTTTTGGATGTCGAGGGAGGAGGCCGGGATGATGCTGTGCTGAGCTCCAGTGTCGCACAGGAACCGGCGGCCGGTTTTGTCATCCGTGACGTACAGCAGGGAGCCCGCGTGGCCCACAGCCATCGCGGGGGCTGGTACGGGGGCGGACTTGAAAGAGCAGGGAGGTGTGCACCGTTGTGCCCTGGCGCCGAACCATGCGTGGTAGTAACAGTGGCCTGGGTTAGTGGGGCGCGAAGGCCCCGTGGGCCTGGTGGCTGGTCCTTGTGGCCGCTTGGTGGCCGGTGAGGGGCGCGCCCAGGCATTAGTGACGTCGCGGCTGGAGTGAGCGGACAGCAGCTTATCGGCCTCATCGGCCAGGGCTTCCAGGTTCGTGAGGCCGGACGCCACGATCGCTGGGCGGATGCTGAGAGGGAGCTGGCAGATGAACAGCGTGCGGAAGAGGGATCCGGGTGGGCTCTTGTCGGTGAGGGAAAGCATGTGGGAGAGGAGGTCTGACGGTGAGGCATCACCGAGGCCTGGAAGGTCGAGGAGGTGGCAGTTTCGCTGATATGCCGAGGCTGTAAATTTTTTAAGGAGCGCTGCCTTGATATGTGCATACTTGCCTTCCTCTGGTGGGTTCTGCAGCGCTGTCCAAACCTTCGAAACTGTGGCGCTACCGAGTGATGTGACGAGGTAGTCGTACTGCGTCCCATCTGTGGTGATGTTTCGCAGCTGGAAGCGGGATTCAGCTTGGAGAAACCAGGCTTCGGGCTGGTTTTCCCAAAACTCCGGCAGTTTCACGGAAACTGCGTTTGTGTCCGCCATTGCAGTGCTCGGAATACGTTCTGAGCGTCGGGGTCACCAATGTTGAGGCTGCCGCGAAACACGAATTAAAACTGAATCCATGTGTGGAAAACAAAGGCTTTTTAATACAACTGCATGGTCCAAAATGGCTGAACAGACTGATCCCAGAATTCTCTGGAAAAATCCTGAGGCCCCGCCCACTCCTTTTCTCCTGCCTTGAAGGCAAGGTGCTCGATATATTGTCCACGGACGGAAAAGTGGATAATGCCCGTTTAGGTGGCGATCCGCCACAGACTTACATTTATTTAGCACCTTTCACGACTTCAGGATGTTACAAAGAGCTTTAGGCCAATGAAGTATTTCTGAAGTGTAGTCACTGTTGTAAAGTAGAAAATGCAGCAATTGTACACAGCAAGATCCCAAAAAACAGCAATGAGATAATGACCAGATTATCTGTTTTAGTGATGTTGGTTGAGGGATAAATATTGGCCAGGACACCGAGGAGAACTCCCCTGCATTCTCCAAAATAGTGTCATGGGATTTTTTTACATCCCCCCGAGAGGGCAGACGGGGGCCTCGGTTTAACGTCTCATCCGAAAGACGGCATCTCCAGCAGTGTGGCACTCCCTCAGCACCGCACTGGAGTGTCAGCCTAGATCATGTGCTCAAGTCTCTGGAGTGGGACTATGAACCCACAACCTTCTGACGCAGAGGTGAGAGTGCTACCCACTGAGTCACAGCTGACACTCATGATATGTGTGAATAAATAATGGTATTGGTGGGGAATTAACAAACTTGGGCAATCTAGTGTTCAGTTAACAATATACAAGCACCACACCTATCAGAAATGGTCCGGATTTATTTTTCTGTTGTTTTATATTTGAAGAGTGCCTGTTGGCTAAAATAATTTTTATATTTTTTAAATCAATTTTCCCCTAAAGAGGCTCACTCCTGCTGGGGTATAGGATACCACAGCTGCCCACTGCTCACCAGTACCTTGCCTGATGTGTTAGCGCTAACCCACCCGATAAGGGTGCGCTAACGTGTCATAATCTGGTGCGGTCACCTTGCTAATGCTTCCAAAATATCTTGCGCGACCAAACCAGATTAATGCATGTTAACACACAAATCTGACGTTGACAGTGGATCTTATTTTTGGGCTTGCTAAGTGCTTGTTCAGCACCAATTAAAGGTGAAGTTTCTCACTTGGCCATGCTTAACCATATTGCATTAAAGACACTCACGATAAAGGTGTATTCATGGTACCCCAGAGTGTCAGCTTCGATCCAGCATGGCCCAATACCATGCACTTACTAAGCCACCAGAGGTCATGATGTGGCGATGCCGGCGTTGGACTGGGGTGGACAAAAATGAGAAGTCGCACAATACCAGGTTATAGTCCAACAGATTTATTTAATTTTACAAGCTTTCCGAGCTGTCGCTCCTTCTTCAGGTAGGGTAGCTGTGAGAGAATCTCCCAGAATTCACAATATAAACACAGAAAAAATGTATTCAAATCTTTCCCTACATCAAAGACACACTAAGAGCACAGCCAAGACAATGAGATGTGTCCCAGGGGGTCCAACGTGTCAAAACACCTGCTGGCTGCATATCCTCTCCATTTGTGTTTTTAAAAAAACTAACACAAGAACCAACACAAATGGAGAGGATATGCAGCCAGCAGGTGTTTTGACACGTTGGACCCCCTGGGACACATCTCATTGTCTTGGCTGTGCTCTTAGTGTGTCTTTGATGTAGGGAAAGATTTGAATACATTTTTTCTGTGTTTATATTGTGAATTCTGGGAGATTCTCTCACAGCTACCCTACCTGAAGAAGGAGTGACAGCTCCGAAAGCTTGTAAAATTAAATAAATCTGTTGGACTATAACCTGGTGTTGTGTGACTTCTCATTTTTAAGCCACCAGAGGGAGAGCTTCTCCAGTTTGTTTTTCCTCATATTCAAAGGGTTAAGTCACAATTTGGCACTGAACTCATTGACCTCGTCAGCATTAAAGGGGAAGAAAAGTAGAGTCAATATTCCTGTACCCTAGTTTCAGTTGGGGGGCGGGGAGGAAGAAATGCCATCATAAAAAAGTGTTGATTATTGTGGGCCTTCATTCTTCCAGGGCCATTCTAATAATGTCAGTGACAGCTGTGTCTGTGGCAACTCTCTGCAATTCATGCAAACACTCAGCATTTTAAGGTCTGCTTGCCAATATTTGAAGAGGAAAATCAAAGGCACATAGGAACAGGAGGAGGCCATTCAGCCCCTCGAGCCTGTTCCACCATTCAGTTAGATCATGGCTGATCTGTGCCTCAACTACATTTACCCACCTTAACTCAATATCCCTTGATACCTTTACCCAGCAAAAGTCTATCAATCTCAGTCTTGAAGATTTCAATTGACCCCCAGCATCCATAGCCTTTTACTGGAGAGAATTCCAGATTTTCCACTACCTTTGGTGAGAAAAAGTGTTTCCTGATTTTACTCGAGTGGCCTAGATCTAATTTTAAGATCGTGGATCCTTGTTCTGGATTCACCTACCAAAATAAATCGTTTCTCTGTATCTACCCTATCAAATCCCTTTCTCATTTTAAATACCTCGATCAGATCACCCCTCAAATCTTCTAAACTCAAAGAATTACAAACCAAGTTTGTGCGTCCTGTCCTACCAGCTCCACCCCTCAGTCCAGCTCTCAGTTCCACCCCTCAGATCTGCTCCCAGCTCCGCCCCTCAACCCTGCTCTCAGCCAGTGTTAGCTGTGGAAAAGTGGGTAGAGGGGTGAGTAACTACGAGTGGGGGGTTGAGGGGAGAGTGACTGTGAGGGAGGGTTTGAGGGGAGAGTGACTGTGAGGGAGGGTTTGAGGAGAGAGTGACTGTGAGGGAGGGTTTGAGGGGAGAGTGACTGTGAGGGGGGTTTGAGGGGAGAGTGACTGTGAGGGAGGGTTTGAGGAGAGAGTGACTGTGAGGGAGGGTTTGAGGGGAGAGTGACTGTGAGGGAGGGTTTGAGGAGAGAGTGACTGTGAGGGAGGGTTTGAGAGGAGAACGACTGTGAGGGAGGGTTTGAGGGGAGAGTGACTGTGAGGGAGGGTTTGAGGGGAGAGTGACCTGTGAGTGAGGGTTTGAGGGGAGAGTGACTGTGAGTGAGGGTTTGAGGGGAGAGTGACTGTAAGGGAGGGTTTGAGGGGAGAGTGACTGTGAGGGAGGGTTTGGAGGAGAGTGACCTGTGAGTGAGGGTTTGAGATGAGAGTGACTGTGAGTGAGGGGAGTATGACAGTGAGTGGGGATTGGAGGGGAGAGTGTAAGTGGAGATTGGATTTGTATTTAGAATTTTTTCCTTCGGTATGGGTGAAAGCTTTTTGGGTGTATCCACAGCTTAAGTTATGAGCCCAATTCCCACTGCACTTTCAATGTTATTACTCCTTTTCACATTTTATATGCTTAGACTGAGCGCTGTTGCTAAGCTCTCTTCTGATGCTGCTGGTCCATTGTTAGTTTGGTGCAGTAACTTTTTGCTCAGCAGCATCTAAAAGTGAAATGAGAGATGAGCCCAACCATTCACAGTCTCCTTTGGAATACTCCAGATATTGCACTGCTGAGCCAGACTTTTCACAACCTCGGCGTCCTATCTGATTCTGAGCTGAGCTTCTGACCCTGTATCCTCTCCATCACCAAGGCCACTTACTTACTTCCACCTCTGTAATATCGCCCATCCCTCTGTCCCTGCCTCAGCTAATCTGCTGCTGAAACCCTTCTCCATGCCTTTGTTACTCTAGACTCAACTATTCCAGTACTCTCCCAGCCTGCCTCCCATCTTCCACGCTCCGTAAACTTGAGCTCATCCAAAGCTCGGCTGCCCGTTCCCTAACTCCCACCAAATCCCGTTCACCCATCACCCCTGCGCTCGCTGACCTACATTGGCTCCTGGTTCAGCAACACCTCAATTTTAAAATTCTCATCCTCATATTCAAAACTCTCCATGGCCTCACCCCTCCCAATCTCAGTAACCTCCTCCAGCCCTATAAACCTCCGCGATCTCTGCGTTCCTCCAATTCTGGCCTCTTGCCCATCCCCGATTTCCTTTGTCCCACCGTTGGTGGCCATGCCTTCAGCTGTGTAGGCCCCAAGGTCTGGAATTCCCTCCCTAAACCTCTCCGCCTCTCTCTCCTCCTTTAAGATGGTCCTTAAAATCTACCTCTTTGACTAAGCTTTTGGTCATCCATCCTCATATCTCCTTTTATGTGGCTCGGTGTCAAATGTTGTTTGATAATCACTCCTGTAAAGTGCCTTGGAACGTTTTGCTATGTTAAAGGTGCTATATAAATGCAAGTTGTTGCTATTGGTGCAATAAAAATGGGGTTTGGGACTCTCCTCATTGCTGCAAATACCCCAATCAGAGGCAGCTCGGCTAATGCACCAATCACATTCACCGCAAGTAATCTTATTTTTATTTGTTGGCCAGGCTGGGATTGGCACACGAGAAAACCAGCACCACGTTCAAGTGTCTCCAAGTCAAACTCCTTGCAGTCAGGTCCGGTGTTCAAATCTGTTACTGCAGCAGACGGTGCCACCTGTGATTGGTCAACACCGAGTGCCAGGTGGTGGTCAAGTGACCCGGTCACCTTTAGAAAGAGCCAACAGCCTCGGGCGCATGAGCACCTGGGCGAGAAGGGGGAGTGGCACCCTGGATGGATAAAATGCCATTAAAATTCGGATGAGCTAATCTTCAAATTAGCCAACGGTGCCCACAACCTACAAACCGTGACCCAGCTGCGGTACAGAGTAAGTCAATGAAAGAGCGGCCGCGGACAGCCCCAAAGCTGTGAGACCTGCTCGCGATCGCATAGCCTGCCAGCACTGATTGCCTAAACTCGCACGTGGAGAACAAGCACTGAGGCAAGGTTTCGGCTGCCTGTAATCATCGAATCAAAACCCACCCTGAGTCTACACGCTCAGTGTTGTCACCTGTTAAAGGAACGCAGTCGGCGACTGACGCTGGCTATTTGGAAACAATGACGTTGGCAGTTTGATCTCACTTCCTAGATGTCTTGCTGTTTACACCGGATAATCCTAGCCTGGTTTAACAGACCGTTTGAATGCGTCACATTCATGATTCTGTGTGCAACAAGCAAGTTAAGGGGTGATATCATGTTTAAATAGACTGGCTGACTATTAAATTGTCTATAATGGCTTTCCGTATGATGGTAACATGAGTTACAACAAGCGAGCTGTATGGTCAACACCCGGACCAATTAGGTCATTTGATGTTTACATGGTTTGGTTTCTATGACAATCATCTAACCCCACGTCAAACATCGGTGCTATTAACCTGAGTTCCGCCATTATCTGTGTAACTAGGGAGCCAGTTCTGGAAGAAATTGTGTTTATTTAAAACCAGCGTATACAGATGACAGAATAAATTAGGAAACATAAAGATTTCCCAATGTTTGGACAAATACACTTCTTTCCTTAACCACTGAACTTGTTATTATGATATTATGTTGCTCCTGGCCGGCTGTCTGTTGTATCACTGATATCCAGATCTCCCAGCCCCGATAACACCTGATCCCAGGGCTCCCAGCTCCTATACCACCAGATCCCAGCTCCTGTACTACCAGATCCCAGGTCTACCACCTCCTATTCCATCAGATCCCAGATCTCCCAGCCCCTATACCACCAGACACCAGATTGTCTAAAAATCCATCTGGTTCACTAATGTCCCTTAGGGAAGGAAATCTGTTGTCCTTACCTGGTCTGGCCTATATGTGACTCCAGACTCACAGCAATGTGGTTGACTCTTAACTGCCCTCTGAAATGGCCTAGCAAGCCACTCAGTTGTAACAAACCGCTGCGAGAAACAATAATAAAAATAAAACTAGACGGATCACCCGGCATTGACCTTGGCACCAGCTTTGGACACGATAAAGGCATACCCAGGCCAGTCAACCCAGCAAAGTTCTCCTCACTAACATCTGGGGACTTCTGCCAAAATTGGGAGAGCTGTTCCACAGACAAGTCAAGCAACAGCCTGACATAGTCATACTCAGAATCATACCTTTCAGCCAACATCCCGGATTCCTCCATTACCATCCCTGGGCATGTCCTGTCCCACCGGCAGGTAGGACCCACTAGAGATGGCGGCACAGTGGTATACAGTCAGAAGGGAGTAGCCCTGGGTTTCCACAACATTGACTCCGGACCCCATGAAGTCTCATGGCATCAGGTCAAACATGGGCAAGGAAACATCCTGCTGATTACCACCTACCACCCTCCCTCAGCTGATGAATCAGTACTCCTCCATGTTGAACACCACTTGGAAGAAGCACTGGGGGTAGCAAGGGAACAGAATGTACTCTGGGTGGGGGACTTCAATGTCCATCACCAAGAGTGGCTCGGTAGCACTACTACTGACCGAGCTGGCTGAGTCCTGAAGGACATAACTGCCAGTCTGGGCCTGCAGCAGGTGGTGAGAGAACCTACATGAGGGAAAAACCTACTTGACCTCGTCCTCACCAATCTACCTGTCACAGCTGCATCTGTCCATGACAGTATTGGTAGCAGTGATCACCGCACAGTCATTGTGGAGACAACAAACACACTACTCATGTGCTCAAAAGTATCAGGGCATTGCATTTACATGACGAAGACAACATTCTCTTCCTAGAGAGCACACGTTTGCTCATTTTATTTTTTACCTGCACAACGTTTTCTGTCGACTCAAAGAGCATCTTCACAGAGACGGAACCCGATAGACGGTCTTGTAGATGCTGAATGGCAGCGGTGCGGGAGAGTGAGTGGGTGGGTGGGCGGGGGGGCATTAGCTGCATCACCACCTTCTCGAGGGCAATTAGGGATGGGCAATAAATGCTGGCCTTGCCAGCAATGCCCACATCCCAGGAACAAATAAAGGAAAAAAAAATTCCAGGTCTCCTAGCTCCTATACCACCAGATCCCAGATCCCGAGTCGCTCAACTCCTGTACAATTATCCCAGGTCTCCCAGCTCCCATAGTGCCTGCTCCTGGTTTTTGCAGTTCCCACAGCTTGCCAGATCTCCCAGCTACAACAGTACTAGCTCCATAGCACCAGTTCCTGGGTCTCCCAGAGCCACAACATAACCCCAACGGATATTCTTAGACCAGTAATGGTTATCTGGCTGCGGCTGGTCTTAGCGGGACTGGTAAACGTCCCCGTCAAGTCACACACTATCCCGACTTGGACACATACCGCCTTTCCTTCATCCTCGCTACCGCCGTTCCTTCATCCTCGCTAGGTCAACATCCTGGAACTCCTGACCTAACTCAAGAGCCGGGCTGCCATTGAAAAGCAGCTGGAACTGAACAGCATGGTATCTCCTGGCCACACAGCTGCTGCTACAAAGAAAACTCTCTCTTTCTCTTTCTAATTGGACCGTCCCGATGAAAAGCAAAACCGCTCCAAGACAAGTGGTGGGAGAATGTTTTGCACCACCTGCGCTAGTCCGACTCCCTGCTTCACCAAAGCGCATATCACACGGAGTGTGGGGGGTTGGGGGGGGCGACTCGTTCAACGCGGATTGTGGGAAAGCGGCGTCAATAAACTGGCTCCCGGTGTTTCCGTGGCTGAATCCGGCTCCCTCCAACAGAATCACAGGCCCTTGGTAACCCAAGCCTGCCACCGGACTAAAGAAAAGCTGGAGATTGAAGTGGGAACACCAGGAGCTGGGTCAACACCTCGAGTTAAGGCAGATCAAGATGTCGCTAAATCCTATGGAAATTTATGAAGAAGGAGTGACTAAAAGAGGTAGGTTTTAAGGAGGGTCTTAAAGAGAGTAATGTGAATAGGAAGTGAAAACGTGCAGATTTTAACTCCAGGTGGATTCCCCGCTCAAGCCTGAGTTAAAATTACAATCGGGTCTCAATTATGTCATCGGGCCGCAACATGTATGTATAAAGAAGGAGCAACGTTCCCTCTCTGCTGGTTCCGGGCAGCCCGGGTCCGTCTTTTTCATGTTAAATTTTGTGCATGCGCGAAACTGTGAATAAACTCTGTGAATAAAATTAGGGGAATATTGAGAAGGTCCCTGTTGGCTCCAGGCGCGTGTCCTTGCTGCCTGCTCAGGAGAGCAGGTTAAAATTGCAAATGTTGCGATCATGATGGCTTTCGGACAGGGAAGAGCCAGGGCGATTTTAACTGCCCACCCGCCAGGTTCCTGCTGAGCGAGTAGGGTTAAAATCGCCCCCATGGCTTCTATTTGCATTACTGTCAAAGCAGCACCGATCCTGCATGATTTATTCTCTCTGTCTTTCTTTTGTGTTTCTCGTCACAGCCGTAATAACTCTGGGATTTTCAACTGTTCCCTTTTGCTTTCCAGCCAGAGCAGTTATGGTGGGCAATTTATCCCAACATCCATTGCACAAGTGAAAGCCTTCTCTTAAGACTATAGGGGCTCAAATTGAACTTCAGGCCACACACTGGGCTGATTTTTCGCGTCCTCCAGCTACGGGACACTGAGGCCAATTGCGGCTCCCCAGCTCAGATGAGCTAAATCAGCGCAGACCAGGGAGGGAGCCTGGCACGTTGGTGGCGGTCAATTTTCACTTCATCGCCTGGCGTTAATGGGGCGGTAACGGCCTCAAAATGGAGTTGGTAGCCTCACCGCCCTGTTAACTCCGGCGAAGAGGCTGGCAACATTTTGAAAGGGGCCCGAAGCCCCCGCCTGTCTCAGATGGTCGGCCCCTTTTAATATGTAAATCGAGGTCCTATATTGCCATTTTAGGTTGGAGCTGATCGGGACATGCGCCATTGCACACTCCGAACAGTTCCACGGGCAACGGAGCCAAAGAGGTCCAGCAAAGGGAGCAAGAGCGCACCTCCGGGACCCGTCAAAAGTAATCTGGGCCGCTGCCACCCTGAGACCCCCACCCTCCGCAATCGCGACCCCCGCACTGACCTCGCTGGAGGCCGGGGTGGCCCGATATTGGGAGGCCTCATTCCGACATGCCCGTTTGGCAACCTGCATCTCACCAACCTGATGTTAATGAGGCCACGCCTCAAAATGGCGGCCGCCTCTTTGCCAGAGCCACGGGCGATCGGTCACCCAATAGTCGAACCCGTGGTCTGTGAAACTCCGCTCCATACTGGGCATTGCTTTGACAAATGGAGCCCACCAGGGGAGCTCGGGCACTGCGGGGTAATTTGCACCTTGACAATAGGGCAGTAATCGGGCCAAGCGGTCCGCCCACCTCGCTATAGATCCTGCCCAATATTTATGACAAAAATTCAGACGGGTTCTATAGCAGGCATGCAATCCACTTCACAGGTTTCTGCCCAAAGCATTGAAGGTGTAAAATAACACCAATATTTTTTTGAATAGAACTGTGCAAAGAAAAGTGATAAAAAGGTCCAATAAAGAACATTCAGCCAAAGCGATGCTGGCCAAACAAATCTCTGAGTCCGACTGTCAGGAGAAAAGAAAAGGCTTGCATTTATATAGCGCCTTTCACAACACAAGGACGCCTCAAAGTGCTTTACAGCTGAAGTGTAATCACTGTTGGAATGTAGGAAACATGTTAGCCAATTTGTGCACAGAAAGCTCCCACAAACAGCAATGTGATAAAGACTGTTTTAATGATGTTGATTGAAGGATAAATATTGGCCAGGACACCGGGAGAGCTCCACTGCTCTTCTTGGAAAAGTGCCATGGGATCTTTTGCATCCACCTACGAGGGCAGACGGGGCCTCGGTTTAATGTCTCATTCGAAAGACAGCACCTCCAACAATGCAGCATTCCCTCAGTACTGCACTGGAGTGTCACCCTAGATTACATGATCAAGGGGGAAAAATTCGGTCGAACCCCCTTTGGGGCGCTAGCTTCACCGGGGTGCTACTTTTAGCGCCCTGAAAAAGTTAGCACCCCCACACCGTAAATTGAGTGGTAGCACCCCAAGCAGGAGGCGGGGCGCTACTGGAAGCGCTCCCCCTCCTTCCTGGGGCGCTTCCATTAAATATTGCAGCGCTACGTGCTACAGCGCCAAGAGCGTCGGCAGTAGCGCCGCGGTATTACAGGCCTCCCTCCCCTGATTAAAGGGGAGGGGCCTAGCGCAGCACGCACCAGGGCCCTGCTAGACCACCAGGGAGCGGGGTGCCGGGAAAAAAGCCCGGCACTCGAGGTGTGCCGGGCTGACCGATCGCGGCCAGCACCCCGCATGAAGAAGCGGAAGGGGGCAGGTGCTGGCAGGCGCCCCACAAAAAATGGCCGCCCGGCACCTGCCCTTTAATTTGCGCCGCCACGGCCACAAAAACACCTCCCTGGCCCTGTCGAACATATCGTCCAGCGGTAGGTCAGGGAGCGCAACTGAAGTTTGCGGCCAGGGCGCTGCGCATGGCGATGACATCATCACTGGAGGCGCGGCGCAACCAGCTACCGCCGCCACTAACCTCCCACTGAATTTTGCGGGAGGCTTTAGCAGCCCCGTGACCAGGCACCAGGGGTGCTAACGGGAGGCGCAAAGCAACCCAATTTCGCCCCCCCCCCCCCCCCAAGTCTCTGGAGCGGGACTTAAACCCACAACCTTCTGACTCGGGCGAAAGTGTTACCAACTGAGCCAAACTGACAACAAACACTACACTACTCATGTGCTCAAAAGTATCAGGGCATTGCATTTACATGACGAAGACAACATTCTCTTCCTAGAGAGCACACGTTTGCTCATTTTATTTTTTACCTGCACAACGTTTTCTGTCGACTCAAAGAGCATCTTCACAGAGACGGAACCCGATAGATGGTCTTGTAGATGCTGAATGGCAGCGGTGCGGGAGAGTGAGTGGGTGGGTGGGTGGGTGGGCGGGGGGGGCATTAGCTGCATCTCAATTTACAGCACAGGACAAACAGTCCAGTGACGTTATCAGGGGCGGTGTGTGCAGTGAAGAGAGCGCACAGAGCAAACAAGCTGTGTTGATAAACCTCTCTTCTATTATTGCAAACAGGGTCATGTACACAGCATTTTACCTGAACAATCAGCCCGGCTCCCACCAATGCTGCTTCCATGAGGCAATCCCAGCAGAAAGCAACACTTCAGCACAGGAGTGTGACGGAACTGTTTGGATTCCTAAACCCAGCTGATAAAAGAAAGAATGAAAGAGGGAAACAAAGAGAGACAGAGAAAAAGACAGAGAAAGAGAGAGAAAGAGAAAAAGGAAGAGAAAAGGGAAATAAGGGGAAAGGGAGAAAGAGGCAGAGAGAGAAAGAGAGATTACGAGAGAGAGAAAGGAAAGAAAGAGAAAGAGGGAGATTGAGAGACAAAAAAAGACAGACAGATGGACAGGACAGTTTAACATCTCATCCAAAAGTCGACACCTCTGACATTGCAGCACTCCCTCAGTACTGTACTGGAGTGTCAGCCTAGGTTACATGCTCAAAGTCTCTGGAGTGGGTCTATGAACCCAGTACTTTCTGCCTCAGAGGCGAGAGTGCTACCACTGAGCCAAGGCCGACATCTTTTTTTGACGAATTGTCATCAACCTGAAGCGTTAACTCTGTCTCTCTCTCTCCACAGCTGCTGCCTGACCTGCTGAGCATTTCCAACATTTTCTGTTTTTATTGGCCCAGAAATTAAAGACGGAGCCTTCCTGCGGGGGTAAGGCTTCCCTGCGATATCTCACTGCGCGCCTGCCTTTTCCTTCCGAGCTCGCACGAACTTTAGTTTCAAGACTGCAGCTGTGCAGTGTGTGCGTATCCCACAGGCGCAGTTAATTCGTGCGAGCTGTGGGATCACGTGATTAAGTTTGAGCCAATGGCAGCACACCATCTTTCATTCATAGTTTTCACAGCAAGTGCTGTCAAAGCTATGAATCTATACCCCCCAAAAGAACAGCTAAACCTCAATTAAATTTTTTTTAAAAACCATCACATTAATAAAATAAGTATAGTTAAATAAATTAACCACTTTAAACAAAAAATTAAATTTTTGAAAAAATGTAAAATCTTTTTAAAAGTTATAAAAATAAACTTACCTTTCTTTAAAGTCTCTAAAAAAGATATACCTGTTGAAAAAAATTCAAAATAATACTTAATTAACTACTTACCTTGTTAAAAGAGGGTCTTACGCCTCCTTTCTTTATGTGCAAAATCTTCCATGCTTACCTGCGCGTTCAAAGCACTAAGTGCACTGCGTGCGCGCAGCCTGTAGCGCGCACGCGGTTCACCTAGGAACCGCCCCCTTTTGAAATCACCAAGTGCCGGTTTGCAGTGCATGCTGGAAACCGGCAATTGGAGACAGAATACGCGAGAGTACACAGTGCGTACTCTCGCGTACTGATACTAATTTTTGGGCCATTGTATCTTTCGTGATATAGTGTAAATGTAGCCTAAAGCTGGAGTCAGGGTCTGAACTTGACACTGGAACAAAGTGGAGGAGACAGCCTCGCTTCAGAGTGAACTGGTGCCTTAACACCTAATTTACACAAGGTTAGAATGATGCAAAGCCAAATCCACATTGCATGGATGCTAAACCTGTGGTGTGACTACTAATGCTTGGGGAGAGATTGGGAGCAATAGGGTTGCCAACCCTGCAGAATTGCCTGGCAGTCTCCAGGAATGAAAGACTAATCCTAATACAGGGAGATGCTAACCCTTTCAGTCCTGTTTCGCTTGATGTCCTCCTTTCATTTGGTCAAAGTTCTCTAGGTTCCTTGATTCTTAATCTGGCTCTTCCTCCTGCAGTACTCCCATGTTTACAGGGATTCCAATATCTGACTGGAAAACAAAGTTAGAATGAGCCATTGGAAGCAAAATGGACAGATTAAAGAATGCATCAAGAAAAGCCAACGTGCAGGTCAAAACTCCCCTCAACAGCGAGAACAGAAAATGCTCGTTGTACCAGACACATTTCAACCAATATAATGATTTATTTTTCATAGTTTTCCCTTCCCAGGCATGGCAAATCTCCCTGGTTGCTGGTGAATCTTTCTTTTGACCGGCGACCTTTGACTCCCATTCAAAGTATTCCACCATTGTACAGATTTCCCAAATCAGTAAGTTTTACAGTATTCCTGCATGGCATTTGCTTCAACGTATGAAATATAACATGATCGCTGCTGAAATTATTCCATAAGCCTGCCAAGGTTTCCTTTAATACTTCAAAGGAAAGGGTTTAATGGGGTTGGAGATGGAGTTGGACTTGCGAATTTCACCGAAAAATCTGGTTTGAAAAACTTAAAGGTTTGAGATTTGGAGACCGGGGCTGAACATCGGATGAAAACAATAAAAAAATCTGGAACTGTTGGTTGGGTGAATGTCGTTCTGATTAGGATCTGTTCAGGTCTGAGTCAATAACCTTTCCCGTGGACTTTCTACCTTAACCCGAGACAACAGTAGCTGGAGTGGGTGGGGCGGGGGGCTGTGTGGAGCCCAAAGTGGATCTTTCTGTCTATATGTTTTTTTTTTAATTTAAGAGCAACTTGGATGAAAATGCCTCCATTTGCAAATTATGAGTGAAAATTATAATCACAATGGACTAGTGCATTCTCTAACACTTTCATTAGAATCATGCGCCTCTGCCTTATTGTATTTATACGAATGGTAGTTTTGCAATGTTGCTTAGTGGGAAGGAAGTCAGGGTCATAAGCCTGTGATAATTATTTTATTTTTTGCGATCAGACTCACCAATATGTTGCAATGGTCTCCATTTCGAAGTTTATTTTACAAAGGACCATTTCCTTTATCCGGGCTGGATGTAATTGACGCTGAGGAATTAAAAGCTGGCGTGAGGCCCGTGTTATTGACTTTGAGTCACCTGACTTGGCGTCTTGTTTCCATGGTTGCGGAGCAGGAAGTTTTTTTTTACACTGTGCAGCTATCTATGTTTGTGCGCTGTGGAGTCGGGGCTGTTGGCCTCTTCTCCCATCATCTGACACAGGGGAGTGGGTTAGAGTGAGACCGGTTCACTCTCTGCTGTGTGTGCGCGTCCGAGCTTGGCTAAGCAGCTGAAGTGACTTCAAAGAGATTTTTCTGCGATGTCTCTTGTGAGATTAAGCTGGGGCAGAAGAGTTCTAAGATGTTACTGAGCTAGGACCCAAACCAGGGACATCACACAGATCATCCGGCTCTCTTGATTGCTCGCCGTGCGTCCCTTTGTAGATCTGACCCAAGATGTCTATGCAGAAGCATCTGACAGTCCCAGACTGCCACAACCGTTCAGTGAGTGCACTGGGATATCACTTGGCTCGAAGAGAGTTTCTGACCGGCTTTGAGGGTAAGAGTGCTAAGCAGGTTACTGCTGTAAATCTCAATATTTTAAATCACTCGTAGCACAGGTTGCAAAAAAAGAAAGTACTTACATTTATTTAGTGCCTTTCATGACCCAAAGTGCTTCACAGCCAATGATTAATGTTTTGAAGTGTAATGACTCTCGTAATATAGACAAACGTGACAACCAACTTGCACACAGCCAGGTCCCAAAACCAGTAATGAGGTGAATGACCAGTTAATCCATTTTCGTGCTTTTGATTGAGAAACATTAGCCAGGACGGCCACCATGCTCTTCTTTGAATAGTGCCTTAGGATCAAACTGAACAAGCAGATGCGGTCTCAGTTTAACATCTTATCCAGGTTTCAGCACCTCGAGGAGTGCAGCACTCCCTCAGTACTGCACTGAAGCATCAACCTAGAACCCATGACCCTCTGACTCAGAGGCAAGAGTGCCACCCACTGTGCCAAGCTGACAATTGGGATATTTTAACAGAGTGTTCGTCATTATATGGCTACTTAGAAAGAAAGACTTACATTTCTATAGCGCCTTTCACGACTACCAGACATCTCAAAACACAGCCAATGAAGTACTTTTTGAAGTGTAGTCACTGTTGTAATGTGGGAAACACGGCAGCCAATTTGCACACAGCAAGCTCCCACAAACAGCAATGTGATAATGACCAGATAATCTGTTTTTGTTCTGTGGATTGAGGGATAAATATTGGCCAGGACACCGGGGATAACTCCCCTGCTGTTCTTCAAAATAGTGCCTTGGGATCTTTTATGTCCACCTGAGAGAGCAGACGGGGCCTCGGTTTAACATCTCATCTGAAAGACGGCACCTCCGACAGTTCAGCACTCCCTCAAGTGTCAACCTAGCTTTATGTGCTCAAGTCCCTGGAGTGGGACTTGAACCCACAACCTCCTGACTCAGAGGTGAGTGTGCTACCAACTGAGCCACAGCTGACACAATAGTAAATTACAAGTCTTCCTTGGATTGAACTGAGATGTCATCTCATCCTCTGTTTACCATCTCGCCCGCTGTTTACCATCTCGCCCGCTGTTTACCATCTCGCCCGCTGTTTACCATCTCGCCCGCTGTTTACCATCTCGCCCGCTGTTTACCATCTCGCCCTCTGTTTACCATCTCGCCCTCTGTTTACCATCTCGCCCTCTGTTTACCATCCCGCCCGCTGTTTACCATCCCGCCCGCTGTTTACCATCCCGCCCGCTGTTTACCATCCCGCCCGCTGTTTACCATCCCGCCCTCTGTTTACCATCCCGCCCGCTGTTTACCATCCCGCCCTCTGTTTACCATCCCGCCCTCTGTTTACCATCTCGCCCGCTGTTTACCATCTCGCCCACCATTTATCATTGATTTAGTCACACAGTACAGCACAGAGGAGAACAAAGAATCCTGACGGTGTCCTTGCTACACCACATTCCCAGTTTAGCCAAGCAATCAAATGGAATGTTCCATCTGGAGATGAGGTTCAGGAAGGAGAAAGAAAAGGTGAGCGGAGTGTCAACTTGCCTCAGCCGGTCAGAAGGTTGTGGCCTGAAGCCCCAATGCCAGAACTTGAGTTTACAATCTAGGCTGGCACTCCGGTATGGGACTGAGGTACTGCTGCATTGTTGGAGATGTTGTCCTTCAGAAGAGGCATTAAACTGAGGTTGTGTCTACATCTCAGGCCGAGGCTAAAGCAGTAATGGGTTAGACCTCCTGGAAAGGCCGAAGATCTTTCTTTATCTGAGCCTGTCATGTGAAGCTGTTGTCCACATCTTAAGTTTGAAGTTATTTAATCCATTGTTGGCGTGAATTTCTTGTGTTTGCCTTATTGATCTCAGCTGGGGTAGTAGTTAGGTGTGACAGTTGGCCTCAGCACCCCCAGGTTAAGGCGGGGAGAAATCAGCTGAGATCAGAGAATGCAAGTGCAATGAGGACAGAATTGGACTCGGCTTTATCCCAACCAACTGTTGACTAGCTTATCTACTCTCGGGGATAGATTTGGTGGGAACAGTTAAACTAGCTGATCCTGGTTCACACCTGTCCTAAAATAGCGCCATCAGGAATCTGGCACCGCCATGTTTAGCACCCGCACTCAGCAATCAGGAAGTCCACCCCTTCGCTGTCTCTGCTCACTCGCGAAGAAGTCCTGATGGAACTGTGCCTGCTAAAGGATTCACCGGCTGCAGGACAGGGGAACAGAAATAATGTGGAACATCGAAGAAACCACTGCTGCTGTTAATCACAATGAAGATCTAAGGTGGAGAATTTCAGGGGAAGAAATGTGACCAATAGAGAAATATAAAATTCCCCTCGCATCCTGTCCTCAATAATAGCCACAGCTGTACAAAAACATCCAAAGAGGTGATGGGCAGAGAACTAGGGGGACTTTTTAACAAGAATATACAATGGACTGGCAGTAACCCAGGTGAGATAAGCAACCTATTGAGGTACAAGCGTAAACACAGCTATCACCTCTCATTTCAATCAAACAAGGTCAATTTAATGTGCATTCCTGACAGCACAGGACTTTAGTCACAGTGTTTGCGGAAAGACTATCGTCTAGTAACCGTTTGTTTTCCCAGTGATTACTCCCTTCTGCTTCATGCAGAGCAAGCTAACAGTCGAGGAAAAAGAAAGCAAAATGGCCAGCAGTAGAGTAACCATTATGGAAGGGGTGAGAAAAATAGCAAGGAATCCTAAACAATCCATTGAGGCCCATCCACCAAGAGCCTCTTCATCTGCTCCACAATGCCTTCCTACAGTGGCTGATATGTGCATGAAGATGGGGAGAATTCTGCCATCCACACATGCTGTCACATTCCTGCCCAGCGCAATGGCACTCCTAGACGAGAGTAGTCCTTGTGAAGCCCCTGGCCATCCTACCCCAATTACCTTCATCTACTTCAACCATGGGACACTGCTGTTCCCAGTGTGTGAAACTGTGTCAGTAGTAGACTCATTGGGGTAGATCTTGTGCGATAGTGTACAACGGTTGATAGCGAGTTGGCAGCACGTTTTACACCTCTCCCCATTTTTATTTCTATTGACCGAAAAATTGGGACATAATATTAAAATTAGTGTTAAGCCATTCAGGAGCAAACATCAGGAAGCACTTTTCCACACTAAGGGTACTTAGAAATCTGAAACACTATCCCTCAAAAGGCTGTGGATGCTGGGTCATTCTGCGCTTTCAACACTGAGATCGATAGATTTTTGTTAGGTAAGTGTATCGAGGGATAAGGAGCAAAGGCAGGTAAATGGAATTGCCGTATAGTTCAGCCATGACCTAATTGAATGGTGGAACAGGCTCGAGGGGCTGAATGGCCTACGCCTCTTCCCATGTAAAACTCTGGGAAAGGAACACTGAATATGGAGCCTAATCATTGTGCTATGTTTGTTCAACGAACACTTTCTCTCATGCCTTTGTTCAGATGGTGTTATTAAATGGTGGGATTTGGAGACTGGACAACAGACCTTTTCAGTCTTTGAACACACTGGTATGGTCACGCAGTTCTTGTATTGGGTTGAACCCAAGCTCCTGTTCTCAGCATCGAATGATGGGACTATCGTGGTGTGGACTGTCGGGGCCACCGTATTTGACCGGATTATGGTAAGAGCTGCATCCTGGGCCTTCCACTTTCATCCTTGGATGTTTTTTGTTGTTGTTACGACTTTTATTCCAAGTTGTCAAGAGGATAGGCTAAATTGACCCAGGTAAACAATGTCGAAGAGTTCAAATTCCAGAGGTCGTTATTAAAAATAAGGAAGTTAAGAATAAGGAGGAAAGCTTTTGAAGTGTAGTCACTGTAATGTAGGAAACGCGGCAGCCAATTTGTACACAGCAAGCTCCCACACACAGTGATGTGATAATGACTGTTTTAGTGATATTGGTTGAGGGATAAGTATTGGCCAGGACACCAGGGAGAATTCCCCTGCTTAGCTATGAATTTTGCCATGGATTATTTTACATCCACCTGAAAGGGGAGACGGCCTCAGCTTAAGGTTTCATCTGACAGATGGCATCTCTGACAGGGGGGCTTGAACCCATGACCTTGTGTCTCAGGGGCGAGGGTGCTACCACTGAGCCACGGCTAACATCTGAATGACTAATAATTAATCATTTGATTGGTGCACGTCAATGTTCCCTTTAATTTTAATTTTGGGTGCCTCTTTAAGGGGCTACACGGCCCATTCAAAATACCGCGCATGTGCGTTTTTCCTATTTTAAAGCCGGTGAGCCGGCCGTGCGCGAGCTGCAGAGCGCTGCACGTCCACGTGGCCGCAAACGGAAACATTGGTGCACATGTATACTGGTTTAAGATAGAAAGAACTTGCATGTACATAGCACGTGTCATGTCCCCAGGATGTCCCAAAGCACTCGACAGCCAATGAATTACTTTTGAGGTGCAGTCACTGTTGCTCTGTAGGCAAATGCACAGGCCCATTTGCACACAGCAAGATTCCATAAACAGCAAACGAATGAGTAGTTTAGCGATGCAACCCCTGCTTCTGTTCACTTTGGCTTTCACTTCCAGTTAAACACGTCTATATTTTGCATGGCAATCAATCACCGGAGACATCAGCTCATCTGCGGATTCAAAAACCAGCTCAGGGTCTTTGCTTTGGATGACAAGAAAGATTCTGGTCACTTGTTAGATTTGGAGAAGAGCTTCACTGACCGCAGGCATAAGGACATTGTGTCATCTGTAGTCTGCCTTGATACACGGATATATTCTGTTGGGTGAGTACCTGTAAAACAAGGATAGATAAAGGCAATTAGTGTTTCGAGTATCTGATACCAATCATCTTGCTTAAGAGGCTTGGGGGGAAAAATTCAGTCGCGCCCCGTTTGGGGCGCAAATATCGGCCGGGCGCAAAGATTAGCGCCTGGTGCTAATTATCGCCACCGACTGCAAACTTCACTTTTATCGCCCCTGGAGGTGATTGCAGCGCTAAATCAGGCGCTTCACACCTGTCTTAAGGCGCAAAGGCTGAGGAGCGAGGCGCTACCTCAGAGCGCTGGCGAAGCTCATGTAATGTCAGTCAGCAATGGAACACACACACAATGGCACGGGCCAGTTCTTAAAGGGGATGGTTAATCTTGCTTTCCATCCACATCCTGCTCATTGCAGCCTTGAATCTCGGCCTGGAGAGACCTGCACATCAAATCTGCTGGAAAGAACAATGGAGAGTACCAGGCAAAGAGCTCAGAGTGCAGCCCCCACAGTCTCTGCTAAATCGATACAAGGAATGGCAAATCAAAATGAACCTGCAAAGTGCTGCTCAGTACCCAAAACTCCTTCACACAACGTTGAATCTCTCCAGAACTCTCTCCCTCTCTACCTCAGAATGCGTAGTTCAAAAATGGCACCAACAATAAAAGGCAGGAAGCGGTCACCTTTAAATAGCGCTCCCCCTTTCCCTTCATGACTGCAGAACGCTCCCCTCAACCTGTCGTTGCTAGCGTCAGGCGGTAAGGCAGGGGGCGCCACTCAATATCCGCTCCGGGGCAATACCGGGGCGTTGCGCACTCGAGTGACGTCATGATCTGCGGGCGCAGGAGATCGTGGCGGTAGTGTTTAGCGCCGCCGCAAAATGTCTAGTTAATTTCGCGAGCGGCGCAAACTTCGCCGCGCCCGGGCGCTAGTTGCTTTGCGCCCCATTAGCACCCTCTTAAGGCGCTAACGGGAGGCGCAACCAACTGAATTTTTCCCCCTTGAAGTCATAACACGGCGAAATGTACAGAAGCAGAGTCTGCATTTGCCTGGTATGAAGTACATCCTCTCTCCTCACATTGAGACTCGCCACCTACCCAAGCCCAGAGACCTTAAGCACAGATTGACAAGAACCAGGGATCTCCCCGAATGTGTTCAATGACAACAACAACTTGCATTTATATAGCACCTTTAATGTATTAAACTGTCCCAGGGCGCTTCACAGGCGCAGAATCACTGGCAAGGACGACATTTATTGCCCATCCTTAGATCCCCTGAGAAAGTGATGGTGGACCTACACCTCGAAACGCCTGGTAGTCATGGTGCTCCCATGATGGTGTTGGGTAGGAAACTCCAGGGTGATGACCCAGCGGTGATGAAGGAATGGCGATATATGTCCAAGTCAGGAGGGGCTGTGACTTGGAGCGGAACTCAGAGGTGACGGTGTTCCCATGAAATTGCTGATTTCCTGTCGTGTAACATGGCTTTTGACTAATTCGGGAGACTGTTCTTCCAGTGAATTAACAGCATTACATATGAAGCAATAGCTAGAGCGAATAGGGTGTTGGGGTGCATTTATAGGACAATTGACTACAAGACAAAGCATACTGTTTTGCCTTTGGTCAGGCCTCAATTAAAATACTGTGTCTAGTTTGGGTCTCCTCAAATGGTGGGTGTTATTGAGGCTTTGGAAAGGGTGCAGAGGAGAGCCACTAGATTGGATGTCGCTTCGCTGAATTCCTTCAAGCGAGAGCAGGACATGTTTCTGGCTGGGGCACAGATCACCTCATACAAAAGGTAGGCACTGCATAGAATTATCAGGGCCAGAGTGATCTCCTGGACTAGTTTTGATCACCCTTCTGGGGCGGAGAGCAATTTCCCAGATCTTCCCCCCAAATTGGCCGGGTTTTTATCTGTTTTTTCGCCTCTCCCAGGAGATCACATGGTTTGGGGGGGGAAGTGGGGTGGAGAGTGTATATATTGTGTGGGACAGGCTGGATGGACCAGAGGGTCTTTTCCTGTCCATCATTGTTCGTATGTACATATTACGTTTTGAAGCTAAGCTTTGTTCAAATATTAAATGACCAACAGGGCTCTTAATTTGAAGTCAAGTTGCTGTTTTGGTTATAAGCTCATGCAGAGTGAATTGGAAGTACATCATTTCATCGAGCAATACTCTAGTCAGATGCAAACGGTCCAGAAAAAGAAGCGTGCACAGGAAGAGGAAATATCACCGTGACACTACAGAACCTAGTAGTGTGGGCAGAAGCGTAAAGATATATCGAGATAATCGGAGTGAAGTGGGACTGTTTAGGGTCAACACTGCTGCTAAAATACCAGGCAAAGGAAGTTGATAAATAACTGGGCGTTTGATCAAAAGAAAGAACTTAAATTTAAATCACATCTTTACTCCAGGGGTGATCTGTTTCGAGGTGTTGAAAATGTTAAGAGTATTCGATAGAGTAGATACAGATAAACTATTTACACTGGTGGGGGAATCAAGAACAAGGGAACATAATCTTAAAATTAGCGCTAGGCCATTCAGAATTGATATCAGGAAGCACTTCTTCACACAAAGCACCCTTTCCCCCAAAAGGCTGTGGATGCTGGGGTTCAATTGGAACTTTCAAGACTGAGATCAATAGATTTTTTTATAGGTAAGGGTATCAAGCAATCTAGAGCAAATGCAGGTAAATGGATTTGAGGTGCAGATCACCTATGATCTGATTGAATGTTGGAACGGGATAGAGGGGCTGAATGGCCTCCTCCTGTTCCTATGTTCCCCCACCCCTCCCTGTAAAGCAAAAGGAAGCTGGGGTAAGGTGACAGAGGCACTGAGAGTGGGCCAATTATCTCAAATAAAGGTTGTTTTTTTCACCCTCGGACTGACAAACATTTCCACTTCTCTTGTTTGACCAGGTATGACAAGAAACTCATAATTTATAACACCAGCTCATATCCGAACAGCAAAACCCTGCAGGTTGTCTACTGCAACCCTAGTGCTCACGATGCAGGAATCACAAATCTGATGGTTGTCCAGGAATACGAGAGCACAAGGTAAGGGCTGCAGTGAAACCTCACTGCTGAAAACCGCAGAGTGTGCCTCCTGATTGCTAATATTTTAGTTTGGGATATCTCAAAAAACATAAGATTTGGGCTTAGAAATTCGGCTGTGCAGTCTCCGTTTTTCAGGCACTAAACAGCATCCTAAGCCTCCAATGTGGCGGGCAGGAAGTCTACACTCATTACAAGCCGGAAGTGCGCCACCCACCATCTTGGTAAAGGCCATAAAATCAGTGTGCAGTGCCCAATATTCAACTTTTACAGGAGACAGAAAGTCCTCCCCAATAGAGGAATTACTATCATGCATGATGAATGAAGAGGTGTGGAAGACACTTGTAGGGGCTCTGACAATCATCGGCTGATGACGATGGTTTCATCTCTCAAACGCTTTTTAATACTTCTTCATCGCTGGGTCAAAACACGAGAACTCCCTGCCTTACAACATTGTGGGAGTACCTTCACCACACGGACCTCAGCGGTTCAAGAAGAAGGCCCACTCCCACCTTCTCGAGGGCACCTAGGGATGGCCAATAAATGCCGACCTTGTCAGCGATGCCCATTTCCCAAGAATGATTGAAAAATTTGTAGGAAGAGGGGAAGACTGAGTGAGGTGAGGATTTTCATAGGATGGTAAAAGGATGGTGTTATTTGGACTGACTTTACAATGTTGCCATGTTTGTCCACAGAGATATTAGCGTTTAACTTTAACGAGCTCTCTCAACCCACTACAGGCTGGTGACTGGCTCCTTTGATAAAAGTGTGAAAGTCTGGTCGCAGGATGGACAGCTGATCCTGAAACTCCCACACTTTTCCGGGTTTATAAGCAGCCTCTGCTTTGTGCCCTGCGTGAACTCTGTCTGGATCTGCAGTGGCGTTTTGTCCCCTTCCATCTTTGATCCAAGCTCTGGAGAGATCGTGAGTGTGCCCATTCCTTTCCTCGTTGGAATAATTCAGGGACTTGTGGAGAATTTCCGACTGATGGGACCATCACTGTTGATTTTGTAGACCACCTTTCTCCCTCCCTCCTCCTCTTCCCCTAAAGGCACAGACTCTTTCTGGGGTATCAGGGGACCCTCCAATTCCTCTCTCAAGTGGCCTAGGCTGTGAACGTTGGCAGTTATTCAACTATGGGCGACATCACAGCCAAGCCCCATCTGTCTTCCTCCAGTATCCACACACATACATTTTCTAGCAGGAAGAAAGAAAGAACTTGCATTTATATAGAGCCTTTCACATCCTCAGGATGTCCCAAAGAACTTCACAGCCAATGAAGTACTTTTGACACTGTTGTTAGGTAGTAAAACACAGCAGTCAATTTGCATATGGCAAGATCCAACAAACCACAATCTATTTTCAGTGGTGTCAATTGAGAGATTAATATTGGCCAGGACACAGGGGAGAACTCCCCTGCTCTTCATTGAAATAGTGTCATGGGATCGCTGACAGGCAGACAGGGCCTCAGTTTAACATTTCATCCAAAGGACGGCCCCTCCGGCAGTGCAGCTCTCCCTCAGTACTGCCCCTCCGACAGTGCAGTTCTCCCTCAGCACTGCCCCTCCGGCAGTGCAGCACTCCCTCAGTACTGCCCCTCCGGCAGTGCAGCGCTCCCTCAGCACTGCCCCTCCGACAGTGCAGCGATCCCTCAGTACTGCCCCTCCGGCAGTGCAGCTCTCCCTCAGCACTGCCCCTCCGACAGTGCAGCTCTCCCTCAGTACTGCCCCTCCGGCAGTGCAGCGCTCCCTCAGTACTGCCCCTCCGGCAGTGCAGCTCTCCCTCAGTACTGCCCCTCCGGCAGTGCAGCTCTCCCTCAGTACTGCCCCTCCGGCAGTGCAGCACTCCCTCAGTACTGCCCCTCCGGCAGTGCAGCTCTCCCTCAGTACTGCCCCTCCGGCAGTGCAGCGCTCCCTCAGCACTGCCCCTCCGACAGTGCAGCGATCCCTCAGCACTGCCCCTCCGGCAGTGCAGCTCTCCCTCAGCACTGCCCCTCCGACAGTGCAGCTCTCCCTCAGCACTGCCCCTCCGACAGTGCAGCGATCCCTCAGTACTGCCCCTCCGGCAGTGCAGCGATCCCTCAGTACTGCCCCTCCGGCAGTGCAGCGATCCCTCAGTACTGCCCCTCCGACAGTGCAGCTCTCCCTCAGCACTGCCCCTCCGGCAGTGCAGCGATCCCTCAGTACTGCCCCTCCGACAGTGCAGCTCTCCCTCAGTACTGCCCCTCCGGCAGTGCAGCTCTCCCTCAGTACTGCCCCTCCGACAGTGCAGCGATCCCTCAGTACTGCCCCTCCGGCAGTGCAGCGATCCCTCAGTACTGCCCCTCCGACAGTGCAGCTCTCCCTCAGCACTGCCCCTCCGGCAGTGCAGCGATCCCTCAGTACTGCCCCTCCGACAGTGCAGCTCTCCCTCAGTACTGCCCCTCCAGCAGTGCAGCGATCCCTCAGTACTGCCCCTCCGACAGTGCAGCGCCCCCTCAGCACTGCGCTGGACAGTCAGCCTAGATTATGTGCTCAAGTTCTGGAGTGGGACTTGAACCCACACCTCCACTCAGCCAAGCTGACATTTCAATAGGGTTGCCAACCCACCAGGATTATCCTGGAGTCTGCAACAATTTAAGATTAATCTGTGCTGGGAGCAGCTCAGGAGAAAAATCATAGGGGGCATTAAAAAATGGTATGCTTATTTCATTTTCGTTGAACACTTTAATTTATTAGACATAAAATTATCAGAGATGGGGCGGTGGAGTCTGTTTGACTGACAGTCAAGAATCATTCAATCGGGTAATGAAGAGTCTGTTTGCTTTCCAATTGGCGTGGGAACGGTGGGGGTGCCTTGAGGCTGGGCAACCAATGGCAGGAGCGTGAGGTCGGGAGGCGGGGTGCTGGAGGTCATGTCATGAAACCTCCAGGAATACGTCCAGCCAGAGTTGGCAACCCTACATTTCAAGGGGGCTCGTAATAAGCAAGGGGAAGTCTGCCTGTTTATGCCCTTCCTAGGCTGGGGGTTGAGCCCAATTGCACCACTGCCACCTGAACAGCACAAACTGGGGCCTACCAGCCTGTACGGGTTAGTACCATCCTCTTACCTACTGGGTCTCTAAGGGAAGCCTTCCACTGTTCACAGCTCTCCTGTGACCATTATTATGTTCAATTTTGAAGTAAAATAATTTTAACTCTTGGGTAGGTGAGCTACCCATTAAATAGGCAAGAAACTGCGGGGTGAAATCCGTCTTGGGAGGTAGTGCAAAATGTGTGATAACGAATTGGCTGCCTGTTTTATACTCTGCCTGATTTTGTTTTTGCCATTGAAGTCAATTGAAAAGAAAACCAGGCAGAGTGTAAAATGGGCAGCAGCTTCGCTCTCGCCTGTTTTGCACTACCTCCCAAGATGGATTTCACCCCCTGCATGTGAGGGAAAATCATACAATCAGACAGCACAGAAGGAGACCATTCGGCCCATCGTGCCTCTTTGAAAGAGCTATCCAATTAGTCCCACTCCCCTGCTCTTTCCCCAGAGGCCTGCAAATTTCTCCTTATCAAGTATCTATCCAATTCTCTTATAAAAGTCACTTATGAATCTGCTTCCATCATCCTTTCAGGCAGTGCTTTCCAGATCATAACAATTCACTGTGTAAAAAAAAAACCTCTTAATCTCCCCCCTGGATTTTTTTGCCAATCCGTGTCCTCTGGTTACCAACCCTCCTGCCAGTGGAAACAGTTTCTCCTTATTTACTCTCTCAAAACCCTCATAATTTTGAACACCTGTATCAAATCTCCCATTAACCTGCTCTGCTCTAAGGAGAACAATCCCAATTTCTCCAATCTCGCCACATAACTGAAGTCCCTCATCCCTGGCACCAATCTAGTAAATCACCTCTGCACCCTCTCCGAGGCCTGAACATTCTTCCTAAAGTGTGGTGCCCTGAGAAGAGGAAGGACCCGTAAGAGAGGTGGTGCGCTGTGGCCGAGCAGCCACATGGGCAGAGGGTCGTGCTTCACTCCTGTGATTCCCTAACTCTGCTAAGTCGATGATCACAGCTGTGCTGCCGTTGGGAAACTCTGGGTAGAGGCCAGCTGAGAGAGGGAAAGCAGTAGAGAATCCTTTCCAAACTGCTCTCACACACCACCTAGTGGTAAAAATTTGATTTATCAACTCTGCCCACTGCTGCGATCCTATAAATCGTACACATCCTACCCTCCTCGTCATGTAGTCTAATAAATTATATCGCCTGCCCTCAATTCTCTCCCCTCCCCCTTCATTGACTCATTTGGTAGCACGCTCACCAATGGATCAAAAGATTCTGCACCGGGACTTTAGGAAATCAGCCAGGCAGACACTCTGGTATGTTAATGAGGGAGCGCTGCACTGTCGGAGGTAATGTCCTTTGAATGAGATGTTAAACCAAGGCCCCATCTGCCTCTTCAATTAGACATAAAAGATCCCATGGCACTATTCAAAGAGGGGCAGAGGAGTTCTTCCCCGGTGTCCTGGCCAATATTCATCCCTCAACCTACATCACTAAA
Organism: Squalus acanthias; assembly: GCA_030390025.1. Lineage (NCBI taxonomy): Eukaryota > Metazoa > Chordata > Chondrichthyes > Squaliformes > Squalidae > Squalus > Squalus acanthias. The sequence goes on from CM059427.1 coordinate 126,840,398, forward strand.
AACAGATTTACGGCTCATTCATCCATCGTTGCTGTTTGTGGGATCTTACTGAATGCAAAATGGCTCCTGCATTTGGGTACATAGCAACATTGGTTGCACTTCAAAAGTGAAATGCTTTGGGATGCTTCTGTGAGATGTTATAAGGTGGTATATAAGGAAGTAATAGAGAGGGTTGATGAGGTTAGTGCGGTTGATGTTGTGTATATGGACTTTCAATAGGCGTTTCACGAAGTACCACTTGTTAGCAAAATGAAAGACCATGGGATTAAAGGGACAAGTGGCAGTGTGGATGGAGAATTGGCAAAGGGACAGAAAGCAGAGTAGTGGTGAACGGTTATTTTTCAAACTGGAGGGAAGTATACAGTGGTGTTCCCCAGGGGTCGGTATTTGGACCACTGCTCTTTTTGATATATATTAATGACCTGGACTTGGATATACAGGGCATCATTTCAAAGTTTGCAGATGACACGAAACTCCGAAATGTAGTAAACAATGAGGAGGATAGTAACAGACTTCATGAGAACATTGACAGACTGGTGAATTGGGCAGACACATAGCAGATGAAATTTAACGCAGAAAAGTGTGAAGTGATACATTTTGGTAGGAAGAATGAAAAGAGGCAATATTAACTAAATGATACAATTTTAAAGTGGGTGCAGAAACAGAGAGACCTGGGGGTGTATGTACACAAATCTTTGAAGGTGTCAAGACAAGTTGAGAAGGCTGTTAGAAAAGCATATGGATCCTTGGCTTTATTAAATAGAGGCATAGAGTACAAAAGCTAGTAAGTTATGGTAAACCTTTATAAAACACTGGTTAGGCCTCAGCTGGAGTATTGTGTTCAATTCTGGACACCAAACTTTAGGAAGGATGTCAAGGCCTTAGAGAGGGTGCAGAAAAGATTTACGAGAATGGTCATCGACCTGAAACGAAGGGTCATCGACCTGAAACGTTAACTCTGTTTCTCTCTCCATAGATGCTGCCTGACCTGCTGAGTATTTCCAGCATTTTCTGTTTTTATTTACTGGAATGGTACCAGGGATGAAGGACTTCAGTTATGTGGAGAAACTGGAGAACATAGGAACAAGAGTAGGCTATTCAGCCCCTCAAGCCTGTTCCGCCATTCAATGAGATCATGGCTGATCTACGATCTAACTCCATATACCCACCTTTGGCCCATATCCCTTAATACCTTTGGTTAACAAAAAGCTATCAATCTCAGATTTAAAATTTAAGAAGCTAGAATTGTTTTCCTTAGAGCAGAGAAGGTTAAGAGGAGATTTGATAGAAGTATTCAAAATCATGAACGGTTTTAATAGAGTAAATAAGGAGAAACTGTTTCCAGTGGCAGAAGGGTCGGTAACCAGAGGACACAGATTTAAGGTGATTGGCAAAAGAACCAGAGGCAACATGAGGAAACATTATTTTACACAGCGAGTTGTTGTGATCTGGAATGCACTGCCTGAAAGGGTGGTGGAAGCAGATTCAATAGTAACTTTCAAAAGGGAATTAGATAAATACTTGAAGGGAAAACATTTTCAGGGCTATGGGGAAAGAGTGGGGAGTGGGGAGTGGAACTAGTTAGATAGCTCTACAAAGAGCAGCCACAGGCATGCGTGGCCGAATGGCCTCCTTCTGTGCTACATCAATCTATGATTGTATATAAATTCAAATCTTCCTTTCTTTTCTCTCTCCAATTGGATTACATACAAACTAAAGCTTCCTCTACACAGCCTCATCAAATACTCCTAGGTCAGGTACAGCACAAAGTTAGATACAGCGTAAAACTCCCTCTACACTGCCCCATCAAACATTCTCCAGGCAGGTGCAGCATGGATTAGATACAGTTAAGCTCTTTCCACACTTCCCCTTTCAAACACTCGCAGGGCAGGTACAGCATGGGTTAGATACAGAGCTAAGCTCCCTCTTCACTGACCCATCAAACACTCGCAGGGCAGGTACAGCATGGGTTAGATATTGAGTAAAGCTCCCCGACACTGTCCCATCAAACACTCCCAGTTATGTAGCATATAGCTAACCACTATCATACAGGACCACCCCTTGTGTGCTTTCTTGCAGGAAGTCAATAGATCTGTTCAGGCAGCATACTCGTTGCTTGAGGACTTCAATGGTCTGCTTGATGGGGGCTCTAGTTGACCCATGGATCTGATTGTAGCGCAGATCAGCTACTGAGTGTGGGTTAATGAGAAGAGTCATGAGCCAAGTGTGCTCTTGTCCCCAAGCAGCCAGCCTCTCACTTGCTGTGCAGGGGTAAAGACTGGGTGGGGGGGAGGAGTGGGGTGGAGGATTTGCACGATATAAAAATATCATGGCAGCTATCAGGATAGCAGGCACAGACCTACATGACACGCTGCTGGTGAGCACACACCAGTTGCACACGAATGGAGTGGAAGTCCTTGCGATTCACGAAGGGGACCACAGGGCGATGTGAGTGTGGTCAATGAGGCCCTAGACCTGGGGGAATCCTGCAATCTCTGCCATTCCCAGAGCTCTATCCTGCTGCTTCTGATTCTCCATAGGGATGAAAATGTCTGCTCTAGAAAAGATGGCATCAGTCACCTGCTTAATGCAGCAGGAGAATGTAATGGGAAAATGTAACCTTGCTATTCACTGTAACCTTCTCTGTCCTTACTACTGGCCTATGTTCTCACTCAGGTACTCTTGTCCTTTATGTTACTTTTCTTTCTCTCATCCTTTTTCACTGCGATTCTCAAAATACTCTTGTTGCCTGTTTGTAGGGTGAGGTCCTTTGCGACTTTCATTGAGACTTGCCAAGCTCATTTCACCCATGCCACCCATCAAAGAGACTTTTAACCTTTCTGCTCAGCTGAACGTTAACCCAGATCCTATTGCTGGAATGCACCTGTCCCCTCAATAGCTCAATGCCTGAGTGTTGTCCCAATTTCTTTTTCCAGGTTTCCGAGTCTATTGAAACTTTCCAAACACATGAGATTGGACAACCGCTGCATCAGCTGGTCTGTATCCCGGAGACCAATCACGTGATTGGTAAGGAGTTACGTCATCACACTTTCACCGATGGTTTTGCCAGCAATGCTTTCAACTCAGTCAGCACTTCCTTGTTCTTCTGAAGACAGCAAAAGATGTCTTCCTGAATATTTTCAAGGGGGGTGGAGCCTGAAATGGAACTTTTGCAGTGTCAGCAGGTCAGGTGTAGTTGGGTGAAGCTTCCTGCAGTGCTTGGTGCTGACACTAATGGGTTGTCTTAACTCCCAGCGAGTTTCGGGACAGGGGGGTCAGGGCCGAGTGCAAACCCACTCGCAGGCCCGGGGTAAGATTTTAACTCACGGGCCTCATCTGCCCGCCCAAAACTGGCAGGAAAGCGGTAGCGGGCGGGCAGGTGGATGGGCGGGAGTGGATGTCCCGATGCTGGGAGGCCGCTGGTTTACCCCAAAGGAAGGCTCCCCCAGGCAAGAAAGTAAGAAGCGGTGAGGGGGTTTTGGGAGAATCTCGCTATGGGGAAGGGGGGAGTCCCGGGACAAAGGAAGCCGCGACTGAGTGTGGTAAATGACGCCAGTCCTCCTCCTCTTGGCCTCACAAAGGAAAGATATCCACTTACCTGTTTGGAGCCTCTTCGTCCTCCCGACAGATTCTGATCTGCCATCACCTAGCGGTAAATCTGCAGCGGCTTCCCCGCTCGGGTCCGAGTTAAAAGGCAACCGGGGTCCTGTGGACGTAATGAGACCCCCGATCTGCATAAATTTATGAGGCTCCAGCCTGCTTCCGGCGAGCGTCTCATCCGCCGAACCGCAGTGAGCAGTTAAAATGGTGGCCAGTGGGAATGGGGCATGAAGACTGAATGCCAGGCAAAGTGGGTTAAAATACCAACCCCTCCCCCCCAGGTTACTGATATGAAACGTGTTCTATTCCCCAGCACTAAGATCTCTCACCTTCAGGAAAAAAGAAAGACAAAGAACATGCAATTATTTGGCGTCTTTCACACCCTCAGGATGTCCCAAAGTGACACCCATCCAATGAATTATATTTAAACTACAGTCAGAAAACGTGGCAACCAATTTGCGCACAGCAAGGTTCCACAAACGGCAATTAAATAAATAACCAATACTGTAATCTGTTTTATTGATGTTGGGTGAGGGATAAGTATTGGCCAGGAGAACTCCCCTACTCTTCGAAATAGTGCCATGGGACCTCTTATGTCCACCTAAGAGGGCAGACGGGGTGTTGGTTTAACGTCTCATCTGAAAGACGGCACCTCTGGCGGTGCAGCACTCCCTCTGTACTGCACTGGGAGTGTCAGCCTGGATTATGTGCTCAAGTCCTGCAGTGGAGCTTGAAACCAGAAACTTTAGGCCCAGAGATAAAAGTGCTCCTATCACTGATTCAAGCTATCATGTCGACAAGTTGGTCCAAAAACAAAAAGGTTTTCTTCATTAAAAAAATGTAATTCATAAATAGATTAAATAAGTTGCCGCCCCGCTCCGCTGCCTTGGTTGGTATATTCTCCGTCCTTGCATTACTGACCCGTACAGATCACACAGGCCCCCGGCCCCCAGGTTCACTCCTCGGTCTGTGCCAAGGTTACAATGTGGTGCTACAATTAGCCTCAGTGCATCAGGGTTTTGGGAGCAGAAGAATCAAGCAGGGTCCCTGCTCCCAGTCTCTGTAGGGGGCCTCTGCCAGAAGGTGGACCTGTGTGAATATCTGAGGGGGGGGGGGGTGGGGGGGTGGCAGGATCCGGCTTGGGTTCAGCTGGTGATGACCCACGTGGTTCAATAACCTGAGAACACTGAGGCCGGGACTTTCTGGAGTGGCAGTGGACACGATCGGCGGCGGGTTGGGTGGGAAAGTTGTTATTTTTGACAGCGGGTCAGGAATCCGCTGTCATCTCGCTCCCACGCGCCTTTCCCCCAGGCGCGTCTGTCATCGCAGAGCCAACCCAACCGGCAGCGGCGGGGGACCCAATTGAAATCACTATGAGGTAGTTGACATGCACTTTAGAGCCTTTTTTCACTTTTTAACTTTCCCTGCATGGCCACAGGCTTCATGCAGCTCAGGAAGCACGTCTGTCAACCTGAGGCAGGAGTTCTGTGGCCATTGCTCCAGCTGATTACTTGACAGCATCAAATGTACAGTAAAAGCTCCCACCTGACAGATGATCACTTTCCTCAGGCAGAAGCTGTTGCTCAGTCCATTTCCAGCACAGATTCTGCAGGCTGCAAGTGTTTCCAGCAAAGTCTCCATCCAGTCACCTCATTGGAAGAACCTCTCTCGCCATTGACAGATCGCTTCTGTCATCTGTACTTCACCTGCCATCTATTCCATCAGCATGGGTACCATTTATACTGTCTCACCTTGGTCCTCAGAATCGGACCACAATCAGCCCCAACACCAGCAGCACCAACAATAACACTAACCTTCTCCGCAATCACCGGATGCTGCACAGGACACTGGGCATCAGCACCCGATCACATTGCTGCCGGGAGGCCAGGGATGGCCTCCTCATGGCCAGATTTAGTTAACTTTACGCTGTACACCCATATGGCTGCCACATGATGCGCCAGGTTGGCACTACCCCACACCAACACCATAAAGCATCCCTGCAATGACCAAGCCATTCCTTTCACACTCATCACCATTGCGGGGAGTACTGTTATGTCTCACTATTCACTGCAACTCACTAAGCCACTTCCAAAGGTGCGCACAAATCTGTCCAAGACCAGAAAGTGTTGAAAATAAAGATTTTTACGTTTGATACCACATTAACGGAAACTTTACCTAAACATTCGATAAAACACCCAAGTGGCTACCCTTGTGTGTTGTTAGTTGATATGATTGCACTAGGATGAGGGTGAGTATGAGGGGATGTGGTAATATAGATAGAGAGGGATGGGTGGAGGTGCAAGGTATGTTGGTGTGAGTAAGGATGTGCAGGAGTAGGGTAGGGAAGGCAGAGTGATGGGGATGTGATGAGAGGCATAGGATAATGCAGTTGATTGTGGATTTGTACTAATGTTTCCTGATCTAATGAGATCATTGAAACATTTGCGGCACTGCACCCAGGTCCTCCTGACCATATCGCTGCTTGTGACCTCCTCAGCAATGTGCAACCAGGCTGTCTTGGTTTCTTGGGGGGGTCTCTTTCACCCATCGGAAGGGAAAAGGACCTCCCTGCGTGCTCTGACTCCATCCATAAGCATCCTCTGCCACTGTGCTATCATTGTCAGTGTTGCAGCACTCCAATGCTGTAGTGCACTGACAGCACTATGTTAGATGAAACTTCAAATGTAATGTGGCCATGATCCCGGCTGAAAGCGCATCATGAATGACGTCACCAGACCCACTCCATCTCATTGGGCTGGGTAACGTGCTGAGCGGGCTTAATAGGCCCCATTAAGGTAAGTTCATTTGCAACAGCGGGATGGAGCCAGTAGCGGGGTCGGAACCCGACATGGCCACCACCCGTACCGGACTCCCCAAGGTAAAGAAAATTCCGGCCTGACTGTCTGCGCAACACACGTGAAGAATGGCTGCTTGGGTGAGGTACTGGAGGGCTGCCTTTGCTCCCCCGCCCCCCCCCCCCAACCACACAACTCCGTGAACTGTACCCTGGGATGAGTCAACACCTGCGGGAGAGGAGAAGAGTAAGAAGGTAAGGAAACTGGAAAGTGGCTCTCTAATCCTTGCACATCTTTCCATGGCAGGTTCCAGCAGGCAGCATAGAGACGTGACGGTGTGGAAGTACAACAAGATGGGCTGCGTCACGGTGTTACGAAGCAAGCAGCCCATGGAGTGCCTAACCTACAGTGAGTACAGCACAACAGGAACAGAGGCTGCAGGACTGTTCCAGTTCACCATCAGTTCCAGCAAGGCTAGCCCAATCTGTACACTGACGAGTTTCACACTTCAAGTCCATGTTTAGTAAAAGGGCTCCCAGAGGATGGTGGAGATGAGGGAATCATTTACTGAGGAGTATAAATGAGTTTGAGAAACAATTCACCCCTGGCTCAGTGGGAGTACTCTCGCCTCTGAGTTAGAAGGTTGTGGGTTCAAGCCCCACTCCAGGGACTTGAGCATATAACCTAGGCTGACACTCCAGTGATGTACTGAGAGAGTTCTGCACTGTCAGAGGTGCCACCTTTCAGATGAGACATTAAACTGAGGCCCTGTCTGCCCTCTCAGATGGATGTAAAAGATCCCATGGCACTATATTTATCTCTCAACCAACATCACTGCCGTATGTGGGATCGTGTTGTAGGAAATGCGGCAGCCAATTTGTGCACATGATAATAGTAACTACACTTCAAAAACATTCTCCTTGGCTGTAAAGTGCTTTGGGACATCCTGTGGTCATGAAAGGCACTATATAAATGCAACTTCGCTCTCCCTCTAATTGGATGCATTCCTGGAGAGGGAAGGGGGTTAAGGGATATAGTGAGAAGGCCGGTATGTAACCTGTAAATAAATTCATTGGACTTTAAATGTCTTTTCCTAAACCATTCTCTCTTTCTTAAAGGCTTCCTGTGACATGTGGCTCATGGAGCATTCAGACATTGAGGTGGATTATTGTCATAACCGCCTGGGCATAAGGTATCACCTGGGTGGAGGTTAGAGAAGAGAATTGGGCAGAAAGGATGGGATGGCCATTAACATGAGGAAAGAAAATAGAGTGGGATCCGTTTTGAACCGGCACAGCTCCACGCAGTATTTGCCTCTCTACCCAGCCGATGTGTTACACCCAAAAAAATCTATCCCATTGTTTTTTGACAAAGTTTGGAAGTGAATGGGAGCTGTCAGAATTGATGCGTTCGAATTGATGCGCCCAGACTAGGTAGATGGCATCTCTTTTTCAGGGGTGGAGTGCATGCGAATGCATATGACTGTTTCTGCAGTGGCTGAATATGGTACTCAAGACAAGGCTCCCATACCAAATGGGCACCACTGTCTCTCGCAGCTGGCAAAAGTGTTTTACACATCCTCTTCAAACTGCTGCTGCTCATCACCCAGAAGCCCCTGTTGTCCATGGAGCCCTTCCTCTTCCAGAGCCTCCAGGATCAGGCTGCTCTGCAAGGCAAAGTTGTTCAGCAGACAACACATCACTGCGATCCTTGAGACCATAGCCAGACTATATTGCAGTGCACTATGGGATCCTTGGCTTTATAAATAGAGACATATGGGGGGAATTTTGCCAGCCCTGGGGAGGCGGGTATGGAGGCGGGACTGCCGGGAAAATGGCAGAAACGGGGAGCGGGTACCGAACCAGCTCCCAACCCGCCTCCGTGCCATCTTCCCAGGAGGCGGGTCCCCGACTCGCGTAGGGACCCGTCTCCTTGAGGCGGGAAGGGGATTAGAGCCAATTAACTGCCTGTTAACAGGTAGTTAACTGACAGTTAAGAGGATTATCCCCATTTTACCCACACAAGTGCGGGCTTCCCGACGGCTGCGAACCTCGCCAGGGTCAGCGAGGCGAGCAGTGGGTCTGCGGGGGTGAGAGGGGTCGAAAAGTGCGCTGTGGAGGTGAGTGATGGGTACAAGTGTGGAGAGGTAAGTATGAGAGGCGACTGCAAAGTGTTAGAAAAAGTTTACTTACCTTTGCTTCTTCCTGCAGGCTTCAACCCTTGGGGATCCGGAGGTGCCTCATCTCAATGGCAGAGATGACAGAATGGCTGCTGCATTCTCCGATGCAGCAGCCATCTGTTTTCTGCTAAGGAGAGCGGTTTGGTGAGTCTTCAGTACAAGGGCTCACATTAGAACAGAGATTGTCAGTGTTTGACAGCTTCTGTCACCGGCTTTCCCTTAATTGGCCGGCTAAGCCCGCAGGGCGGGCTTAACAAGGTCAATCAAGGGAAACTAGCGTGGGTTGGCTGGACTTCGTTGGGGGCGGGACTGAAACCCGACAACCAGCAGTCCCATCCCCAATGCGCCCCGATTGAGGAAATCCAGCCAATGGAGTGCAAAAGCATGGAAGTTATGCTAAACATTTATAAATCACTGGTTAGGCCTCAACTGGAGTACTGTGTCCAGTTCTGTGCACCATATATTAGAAAGGATGTCAAGGCCTTGAAGATGGTGCAGAGCAGATTTGCTAGAATTCTACCAGGGATGAGGGACTTCAGTTATGTGAAGAGACTATTGAAGCTGGAATTGTTCTCCTTAGAGCAGAGAAGGTTAAGGTGAGATTAAACAGAGGTGTTCAAAATTATGACGGGCTTTGATAGAGTAAATAAGCAGAAACTGTTTTCACTGGTGGGAGGGTCAGTAACCAGAGGACACATTTAAGGTAATTGGCAAAAGAACTATGGGGGAGATGAGGAGAATTGTTTTTACATAGCAAGTTGTTGTGATCTGGAATGCACTGTCTGAAAGTGTGGTGGAAGCAGATTCAATAGTAACTTTCAAAAGGGAGTTGGATATATAATTAAAAAGGAAAAATTTGCAGGTCTACAGAGAAAGAGCAGTGGAGTGGGACTAATTGGACAGCTCTTTCAAAAAGCCGGCACAGGCACAATGGGCTGAATGAGCTGTAAGATTATACGATTCTAGCTCTTCCAGACCAATCCAAACTCTGGAAGGATGTTTTCAAAATTCCAGTAGTGTGCTCTCTGAGGACTCTTGTGGAAGAATGGACCTCATTATAGTGACACTCAGTTGAAGTCCTGGTGAACTACACAGATATCATCAGCCATGGCTGGAGAGAATGACGTTGATCTCCCAGGAGCCACCCAGAGATTGGCCTTTCTGAGTGAAAGAGTGTGGGCACACAGGACAGCCTTAAAATGGTCACTGTGGGAAGCTGCGTTGCATTCACTTGCACAAGGTGGTTCTTCTGGTTGCATAGCATTGCTGTTTGTGGGATCTTGCTGTGTCAAATTGACAGCCCATTTCCAACATTGCACCAGTGACTACACTTTTGCATAAAGTACACAATTGGCTGTGAAGCACTTTGGGACATCCTCAGGTTGTGAAAGGCGCTATATAAATGTAAGTTATTTCTTCTTGCTTCACTGTTCCTGCCCTGGGAGTGTTTGATGGGACAGTGTGGAGGGAGGCTCAGGGACATTTACTGTATCTAACCCAACTTGTTGCCTGACTTGGGAGTGTTTGATGGGGTAGTTTAAAGGAGCTTTACTCTGTATCTAACCTGTACTGTACCTGCCCTGGAAGTGTTTAATCGGTCGGTATAGATGGAGCTTTATACCGTATCTAACCCATTCTGTACCTGCCCTGGGAGTGTTTGATGGGACAGTGTGGAGGGAGCTTTACTCTGTATCTAACCCGTGCTGTACCTGCTCTGGGAGTGTTTGATGGGACAGTGTAGAGAGAGCTTTACTCTGTATCTAACCCGTGCTGTACCTGCCCTGCGTATGAATCATGTGAACCTCATCTGAAGTTGTTTAAGGCCCTCTTTAATCCGTTAAATGTGAGGGGACCAAAACTAAACTTGGTATTCTAGATGCGGTCTGACCAAGGACTTGTACAAAGAAAGGATAGTTAGTATTGTTTATACAAAGAATATTGTGATTTTAGTTTAACTGATTTGGCAATAAATTCTAACACCCTATTATTTCTTGCACAATGGCCTCACTGCACTGACCTTTAATGAATTGTACACTATAACCCCCAGGTCCTTCTCTCATTCAGCAGCCTTGAGCAAGCAATGCTTCATGGCATACACATTCTTGGAGTTGTCCCTACCCAAGTGCGTCACGCTACATTGTTCTGTATTAAACAACATCTCCCCCAACAGAGGCCGATTCTCCAGTGCATCTAGATCAGCCTGCAATCTATTTTTCTTATCCAAATTCCTTGCAGCCTCACACATTTCTTCATGTCATCAGCAAACTTATGGATAATTCCCTTGACACTTGCATCCTGATTATTTGGAATTTCAATGTGTCCTGATAAAAATGAGGGATGTTCGTGCTGGGAATGGAGCACGTTCCCATGATAACTACTCAGTGTAAACATCCAACACTCCCAGATCAAAGACAGCAGTGACAGATGCAGAATAAAGCTTGCCCTACTCTGCCTCAGCAATGTGCCTCAGTCCCAACCTCAGAAGTGCTCCCCCTTCCATTATCAGTGTGACATCTTTCCATTTCCCACCAGCTGTCTTGTGGTTAGGCAATGAAGCTAAGTTCATGACATGCGCAGTGTTATGGTAGGATGCACAAGCAGACCTCAGTGCCTTGCCCAAGTGGTCATTCGTCATGTATGAGGCTAGATAGTGATTATCATCAGGCAATTTAGCCGTGGAGGTCATCATAAATTGAGTCCATTGCTGCTTCATCAATGACCTTCCCTCCAACATAAGATCAGAAATGGGGATGTTCGCTGATGACTGCACAGTGTTCAGCGAAATTCACAACTCCACAGATAATGAAGCAGTCCATGCCCGCATGCAGCAAGACCTGGATGACTTTCAGGCTTGAGCTGATAAGTGGCAGGTAGCATTCGCGCCATAGAAGTGCCAGGCAATGACTATCTCCAACAAGCAAGAGTTTAACCACTGCCCCTTGACATTCAACGGCAATACCATTGCCGAATCCCCCCACCATCAACATCCTGGGGGTCACCATTGACCAGGAACTTAACTGGACCAGCCACATAAATACTGTGGCAACAAGGGCAGGTCAGAGGCTAGGTATTCTGCGGCGAGTGTCTCACCTCCTGACTCCCCAAAGCCTTTCCACCATCAACAAGGCACAAGTAAGGAGTGTGATGGAATACTCTCCACTTGCCTGGATGAGTGCAGCTCCAACAACACTCAAGAAGCTCAACACCATCCAGGACAAAGCAGCCCGCTTGATTGGCGCCCTATCCACCACCTTAAACATTCACTCCCTCCACCACCGGCACACCGTGGCTGCAGTGTGTACCATCTACAAGATGGACTGCAGCAACTCGCCAAGGCTTCTTCGGCAGCACCTCCCAAACCCGCGACCTCTTCCACCTAGAAGGATAAGGGCAGCAGGCGCATGGGAACACCACTACCTCCAAGTTCCCCTCCAAGTCACACACCATCCTGACTTAGAAGTATATTGCCGTTCCTTCATCGTTGTTGGGTCAAAATCCTGGAACTCCCTACCTAACAGCACTGAGGGAGCACCTTCACCACACGGACTGCAGCGGTTCAAGAAGGCAGCTCACCACCATCTTCTCAAGGGCAATTAGAGATGGGCAATAAATGTTGGCCTTGCCAGCGACGCCCACATCCCATAAACGAATAATTAAAAAAAATACCTGACCACACATGCACACTCCTGTATAGTGGTCACGAGAGGGCAAACTGGCTAATCTTTCCTTTCCTTAGAAGAGGGACATTGAAGGATATTGAGCACATAACCTAGGCTGCAAATTCATGGTATTGCTGACGGAGTGCTGCATTGTTGGAGGTGCCATCTTTTGGATAAGATGTTGAACTAAGGTCCTGTTTTGCCAATTTTCTCCCCTCAGCAGGGTATTCTCCTGCTGTCCTGGCCAACATTCATCCTTCAACCACCATAACCAAATACAGATTAACTGGTCATTCACCTCATTGTTGTTTGTGGGGGCTTGCTATGCGCAAATTGGCTGTTGTGTTTCCCTACATTGCAACAGTGACTACATTTCAAAAGTACATTTATTGTCTGCAAAGCACTTTGGGCTATCCTGAGGATGTGAAAGTCACTATATAAATGCAAATTTGTTCTTCTCCTTCATTTCTTTTGTAACATGCTCCTTGCCAGCGGAGGCCAACTCACTTGGAGCTTCCTGTGCTGTTTGGCTCAGTACCACACTGGGTGGGACATTTACCCAGTCAGATGGGAGGGTGCTCTGTTAAGTGAATTCTAATTAATAAAACTATTGTCTTAATCACGTCGTGTGCGCTTTCCTCCCTAGCCCAGAAGGAGCCGATACTCCTTTTCAGTGGACACAGTGATGGGACGATTATAAAATGGGAACGACAACAGTCATCTTTCTTCCTGTACAGGTCAGAGTTCACGCTGAAACATGATTTTTTTTTGTGCTAATTACCCCTTTTGACGGGGTTTACTGGGGTACCCCCTCAAACACTTTACCCAACTGGGCATCTTTCAACTGTAAGCCTTGAGAGTGAGGCTTGATAATGAAGGAGAACACCACAACACAGGTTCAAATTAGATCGATTTCTTTCAGAAAAATAAGAATTTGGGATACAGTATATGAGTTATTTGAGTGTAGCATGTTCAGGAGGAACAGGTGACTTTGGTTCCCAAAGCTCTCCCCCACTGGGTTTTTCCTTGCTTCATGTCTGGCTCTGTTGTAGAGTAATTGATAGAGTTTGATTGCTATGATTAGACAACTTCATTATCATTATATCATGTAACTACCAGGATAGTAGAAGGCAAACTGGATGAACTGTGGTCTTTTATCATCTAGCAATTCCTAGAATCCTGAAGTCCACACTTCCAGCACTAGTTGCCAGATTGAGGTCAAGCGGGAGCGCAGGCCACTTTTCACTGGGCCATTATAATTTAGCACACTGTCACTCTGAACCCTTTGTTAGAAATTGTACCAGTGGATAACAACCCTTGACACCAGACCACCGATTCTCTGGGCCTCCTAGTGTTAAGCTGTTCATGACATGGTTTATTGGAGTATTTTTCCTAAGCTTGTCCCCTACAGATTATTTCTGAAATTCATCTTCATTGAGCTCTTAATCATTGGTACAATCCACATTGTCACTAACCAGCTGCTGTGGTGTTTCCGCCCCCCTTCAGTCACGAATTGTTCAATATGTTTGAAACACAGTCCAAAGGAAAGGACAGGTGCAGCAACACCAAAGCGGCGAGGAACGCCAGTCGTCGCAAAGCCCATTCATCCCGTCGTCCTGTAGACATGGCCCCGAGTGGGGAAAAGGAATCATTTGGAGTCACAGCATCGCAGAAACCCACACAACCACCTAGCTTTACCAGGTAAAGGGGTGTGTGCTCTCCGTAGGTGTAAGCCGCGGCTCAGTTGGTCGCACTCTCGCCTCTGAGTCAGAAGTTTGTGGGTTCATAGACCCACTCCAGAGACTTGAGCACATAATCTAGGCTGACATTTCAGTGCAGTACTGAGGGAGTGCTGCACAGTCGGAGGTGCCGTCTATCGGATGAGATGTTAAACCGAGTACCCCCGTAAGCCCATTCAAGTAGATGTAAAAGATCCCATGCCACCATTTGAAAAAGAGATGGGGAGTTTTCTCTGGTATCCTGGCCAATATGTATCTCTCAACCAACATCATTAAAACAGATTATTTGTTAATTTATCTCATTGCTGTTTGTGGGAGCTTGCTTTGGGCAAATTTGCTGCTGCGTTTCCGCGTGACTACACTTCAAAAGGACTTAATTGGCTGTGAAACACTATGGGACGCCCTGAGGTCATGAAAGGTGCTATATAAATGCAAGTTCTTTATATGGACCACAAGCACCTTTGTGTAATGTCCAAACTTTGCCTCAAATGTGAGAGGGGAATTGGTATGGGCTCTGGACATGCTTATCATCACTTCCTTGTCCACCCGACAAACCAGAGTCTAGGGAGCAAGTTCTTCACAGAACTATAAAATGCGGAATAGATGACTGGCTATATTAGTGGATGGTAAAACGCTCGAGTCCTTTAAAAAGCTAAGAAAGATGAGCTAAGGAAGAACTTGCATTGATACAGTGCCTCTTCTGTCCTCAGCATGTTCCGAGATTATTTACTTTTGAAGTGTAATCACTGCTGTTATGGAGGCAAATTTGCACAGTCAATTTTCACAAAGCAAGCTCCCACAAACTACAAATGAAATGAATGACTGGTTAATTTGGTTGAGGAAGGATACTGGGGAGAACTCTCCTGCTCTTCCTCGAATAGTGCCGTGGGATCTTTTGCATCCACCTGACCAAGCAAATGGGGCCTCGATTTAATGTCTTCCCTGAATGACGGCACCTCCGACAGAGCAGCACTCCCTCAGTACTGCACCTAGATTATGTGCCCAGGTCCATAATGGGGCAACCTTTTAACTGAGGAAGAACAACAGCTTGCATTTATATAGTGCCTTTAACATAGTAAAACATCCCAAGGCACTTCACAGAAGTCTAATCAGACACAAATTGACACTGAACCACAAGATATTAGGACAGGTGACCAAAAGCTTAGTCAAAGAGGTCAGTTTTAAGGAGCGCCTTAAAGAAGGAAAGAGAGAAAGAGAGGGTGAGCAGTTTAGGAAGGGTATTCTAGAGTTTAGGGCTTAGGCAGCTGAAGGCACTGCCACCAATGGTGGGGCGAAGGAAGTTAGGGGTGCACAAGAGGCCAGAATTGGAGGAGTGCAGAGTTCTCGGAACAAGAGTGCTACCAACTGAGCAAAACTGATACTTCCAAATGGCCTGTTTTGTGAGTGAGACCGTGAGGGTGACGGAATGGGGGAGAAAAAACAGGCAGCAAAATAAGGAGGGCAATGTGATGGGCTGACTCATGGCCGCTGTGTATTTATGAATGCTCATGGTAGCCTGACGTCTCACTGAGAATTTATGGGTTGCAGGTCCTTGTTTGTGGAAGAGCTGGATTTGCTGGTCCTTGCTGCTGACAATGGCAATATTTACCTTTGGGGCTTTGATGACTCCCTTTCTAGTATCCTCAAGATGATGCCTTCAAAAAAGACACAAGAGCAGGATAAGACCAGGGTGAGAGAGCACCCAGAAATGGGTTGCCTTCTTTTGTCAGATTCAAAGCGGGCAGTCGGTACAATCGTGACTTGAGTTCCGATGTTCGTTTTCCTATCGTGAAATTTCATTGACCAATTAGGACTTTTGGGGGTTAGGTTTTACTCTGATTGGTGGGCTAGAGTTAGAGTAGTATTACTGCCTGCCCATGTGACACCATCACATCACGCTCAAATTTCCGAAGACGTGTAGCAGTAGAACCACTGCCTTTTGATTTACTACCACTGGAAGGGAGGGAACGATCAGTGCTTCGGCATTTACAATGTTCCGACTGATATTTTTATTCGTTTATGGGATATGGGCGTCGCTGGCAAGGCCAGCATTTATTGCCCATCCCTAATTGCTCTTGAGAAGGTGGTGGTGAGCCGCCTTCTTGAACCGCTGCAGTCCGTGTGGTGAAAGTACTCCCACAGTGCTGTTAGGTAGGGAGTTCCAGGATTTTGACCCAGTGACGATGAAGGATCGGTGATATACTTCTAAGTCAGGATGGTGTGTGACATGGAGGGGAACTTGGAGGTGGTGGTGTTCCCATGCGTCTGCTGCCCTTGTCCTTCTAGGTGGAAGAGGTTGCGGGTTTGGGAGGTGCTGCCGAAGAAGCCTTGGCGAGTTGCTGCAGTGCATCTTGTAGATGGTGCACACTGCAGCCACGGTACACCGGTGGTGGAGGGAGTGAATGTTTAAGGTGGTGGATGGCGTGCCAATCAAGCAGGCTGCTTTGTCCTGGATGGTGTCGAGCTTCTTGAGTGTTGTTGGAGCTGCACTCATCCAGGCAAGTGGAGAGTATTCCATCACACTCCTTACTTGTGCCTTGTAGATGGTAGAAAGGCTTTGGGGGAGTCGGGAGGTGAGACACTTGCCGCAGAATACCTAGCCTCTGACCTGGTCTTGTTGCCACAGTATTTATGTGGCTGGTCCAGTTAAGTTTCTGGTCAATGGTGATCTCCCAGGATGTTGATGCTGGGGGATTCGGCAATGGTAATGCCATTGAATGTCAAGTGGCGGTGGTTAGACTCTCGCTTATTGGAGATAGTCATTGCCTGGCACTTCTGTGGCGTGAATGTTACCTGCCACTTATCAGCCCAAGCCTGAACGTCGTCCAGGTCTTGTTGCATGCGGGCATGGACTGCTTCAATATCTGAGGATTTGTGAATGGAACTGAACACTGTGCAGTCATCAGTGAACATCCCCATTTCTGACCTTATGTTGGAGGGAAGGTCATTGATGAAGCAGCTGAAGATGGTTGGGCCTAGGACACTGCCCTGAGGAACTCCTGCAGCGATGTCCTGGGGCTGTGATGATTGACCTTCATTAATGGGGCTCATGTTTTCTCTCAGGGAGCAGCCGAACAGTGCAGCAATGAGTGAGAATGGAGCAGCCTTGGGGAAGAGGGTCGGCAGCAGGGAAGGCTCGCAGACTTACTGATGCTTCACTTTCAAGTAGAAATCAGGATTAGAATAGAAGCGATCCTAGAGAATGAGGGCAGGAAGCCCCTTAAGCGGCTGGTGCAGACATTATGGAAGGAGGAGAAAGAAAAAGAGAGAGAGAGAAAGAGAAATAGAGTAAGAGAACGAGAGAGAGAGAAAGAACAAACTTGCATAGAGCCTTTCAAGACCTTAGGATGTCCCACAGCGCTTCCAGCCAATCAAGTACTTTTTTTGAAGTGTTACAATGTAGGGAAACACAGCAGCCACTTTGCGCACAGCAAAGTCCCACAATCAACAATGTGATGATGACCAGATATTCTGTTTCAATGATGTTGATTGAGGGATAATATTGGCCAGGAAACCAGGGAGTCAGACCTGGACCATGTGAATAAGGCCCAGGAGTTAAAACGGCCCAGGTCCTCATGTCGGCGAGTTGAGACGAGCGTGCTGCTCTCTCCGTCTGGCCCAACACTCGCCTCTCGCCCCAGGTTAATATTCCAAGATGTGTCCCTAACCCACTCCTGGACCTCTGCATCTGCACATAAGGGGTTTCACGCCTGCTTCAGGTCCCCGCTGCAACTTTGGTTTGTCCTGAGGCAGCCAGTGTCCACGCCAGCGCACTCGGGGAAAACCAACCCAGACGTCGCATACAAACAAAGGTTATTACTTCCCACAGACACCATCCCGATTGCCGCCGCTCCCAGTCCCGACCCCCAGGCCCGCCCCCCCCCCCTCCCCCGAAGCTCCCGATCCCAACTCCGAGGTTGCCAATCCCGAGTCCAACCACTTAGCACAAACCAGAAACTTGCAGCATCTACTGTGTGAAGCCTCCTCCCGCAGCACCATCCTTGGACCTCACCATTTGCAGGGTATTAACCGCAGGGTATTAACCCTGCAATGGGTGAGGGGTGCAGGGGAGGTTGGTGTTCCCGAATTTTACCCCCATTCTGTCTTAATACGGAACGTAAGGGTAACCACACCAATCCCAGACTCCCAGCGGAGACATGCCATGGAAGGAAGCCGAGTCGGAGAAAGGGCTGCAACACTGTAGTGACTCCGGGTGGCTACACACTGGAATTGCAGGATTGGTGTTGCAGGAAGTTAAAGGAGGAAGTTAATTACACTTATCTAGGATCTGAGGCACAAAATGAAATTCACTTCATGCAACTGGAAGAACAATTTCTTTTTGGCTTTTTTCTAGAGATCCGAAGTCTTGTTGGAGCAAACTGTTGACAGACAATACTCTCCACTTGAAGAGGAGAATGGTTCGGTCACTAATCGTGTCTCAGGTAAAGGAAACGGCTGAGAGATGGGCTAGATCAGAATTATCACGGCATATACGAAAAGCCAACAATCCGACACTCGGAATCGGTTCTGGCCAGCTGCCCAAAGGTACTGGTTTCACCTTCAGCTGATGACCGAGCCGGTTTACCTAATGAGTAGCTGAGCCATATGGAACGGAAAGATCCCAGGTTCAATACCTGGTCTGGACTGAGTTAGCTGATCGCAACCAACGTGTCAGTAAAGTTCCTACTGTTGGACGTCAGAGGCCCTAGGTTGGACGTGGGGAAGTCCCATTTGGGTTATTGCTGCAGTGAACCCTGCTGGAGGTGTGCATGTGACTTTGGATGAACGCAGGGTTAAGCTCCGCCATGATGCCCTACATGGTTGAATAGATTATGGATACTGGCAGTCAATGCTCGCGCGTTCATAATGGCCACAGTACTGGAAGGTGATCAGCACCCATGGAACTAAGAGAAGTGCTGGTTTCAGAAACCATTGGCCAGGATTAGAGGAGCACAGAGATCTCGGAGGAAGGTTACAGAGATAGGGAGGGGCAAGGCCATGGAGGGATTTAAACACAAGGATGAGAATTTTAAACCATTGGTCTCACATAGAATGATATAGAATTTACAGCACAGAACAGGCCATTTGGCCCAACGGGTCTGTGCTGGTGTTTATGCTCCACACAAGCCTCCTCCCACCCTACTTCATCTAACCCTATCAACATACCCTTCTACTCCTTTCTCCCTCATGTCTTTATCTAGCTTCTCCTTAAATGCATCTATGCTATTCGCCTCAACTACCCCTTGTGGTAGTGAGTTCCACATTCTAACCACTCTCTGGGTAAAGAAGTTTCTCCTGAATTCCCTGGTGGATTTATTAGGGACTATCTTATATTTATGGCCCCTAGTTTTGGTCTCCCCACAAGTGGAAACATTTTCTCTACGTCTATCCTATCAAACCCCTTCATAATCTTAAAGAACTCTATCAGGTCATTGCTCAGTCTTCTATTTTCTAGAGAAAAGAGCCTCAGCCAGTTCAATCTTTCCTGATAGCTATAATCTCTCAGTTCTGGTATCATCCTTGTAAATCTTTTTTGCACCTTCTCCAGTGCCTCTATATCCTTTTCATAATATAGAGACCAGAACTGTTCACAGTACTCCAAGTATGGTCAAGTCAAGGTTCTATACAAGTTTAACATAATTCTCTGCTTTTCAATCTATCCCTCTAGAAATGAACCCCAGTGTTTTACATAGAAACATAGAAGATAGGAGCAGGAGTAGGCCATTCGGCCCCTCGAGCCTGCTCCGCCATTCAATGCGATCATGGCTGACCATCAAATTCAGTACCCTGTCCCTGCTTTCTCCCCATATTCCTTGATCCCCTTAGCCTTAAGAAATATATCTAACTCCTTCTTGAATATATTTAATGAATTGCACTCAACTGTCTTCTGTGGTAGAGAATTCCACAGGTTCACCACTCTCTGGGTGAAGAAATTCCTCCTCATCTCAGTCCTAAATGGCTTACCCCTTATCCTTAGACTGTGACCCCTGGTTCTGGACTCACCTGCCATCGGGAATATCCTTCCTGCATCTAGTCTGTCTAGTCCTGTTAGAATTTTATAAGTTTCAATGAGATCCCCTCTCATTCTTCTAAACTCTAGCGAATACAAGCCCACTCGACCCAATCTCTCTTCATACGTCATTCCTGCCATCCCAGGTATCAGTCTGGTGAATCTTCGCTGCACTCCCTCCATGGCAAGAACATCCTTCCTCAGATAAGGCGACCAAAATTGCACACAATACTCAAGGTGTGGTCTCACCAAGGCCCTGTACAACTGCAGCAAGACATCCTTGCTCCTGTACTCGAATCCTCTCGCTATGAAGGCCAACATACCGTTTGCCTTCTTAACCGCCTGCTGCACCTGCATGCTTACCTTCAGTGACTGGTGCACAAGGACACCCAGGTCTTGTTGCACTTCCCCTTTTCCCAATCTATTGCCATTCAGATAATAATCTGCCTTCCTGTTTTTGCCACCAAAGTGGATAACCTCGCATTTATCCACATTACAATGCATTTGCCATGCATCTGCCCAATCACCCAACCTGTCCAAATCATACTGGAGTTTCTCTGCATCCTCCTCACAGCAGACACGCCCACCCAGCTTTGTGTCATCTGCAAACTTGGAGATATTACATCTAGTTCCCTCGTCTTGTTTGCTTTTTTTATGACCGTATTAACCTGTGTCACTACTTTTAGTGATTTGTGTATCTGTACCCCGAGATCCCTTTGCTTTTCTACCCCATTAGGCACTTATTTTCCAAGGAGGATGTGGCCTCCTTATTCTTGCTACCAAAATGCACCAGCTCACACTTATCTATATTGAAATTAATTTTCCAATTATTAATGTCATCTTGTATTTTGCCACAGTCTTCCTCAGTATTAACTATACCCCCCACTTGGTGTCATCCACAATTTATTTGGTGTCATCTGCAAATTGCCTTCAGCTGCCTAGCTGGGTTTTTAGAGGGATCCGAGTTTGACCCGACAGAGCCTTTATCTGATGTTACACCCACCCAGCACACACACACTCCTACACACACACAC